>CM019181.2:21356077-21697110 GCA_009739505.2 Apolygus lucorum | reverse complement strand
GATAATTAATTGACTGCATAATAGATAAGGGATTGTCATTAAAATTCCGCGAGTCCGGTGGTCTGCGGTCTCAGGGAGCACGGGAAGAATCCTTATAAAAAACACGCGTTGGGGGTTCATTCAACAGGTCTATGAATGAGCCGAAATGGTTCGGAAAAAGGCTAGTGGCAGGTAGTGAAGGTGACAAAAAATACTGTTTTGAGAAACACTCAAAGAATTTTATCTTCGTCAGGAAGCTCATCGAGAATGTGAAATGAAATTCGATCAATGGAGGCGCCAGGATTTTTCTTCCAAGACTCTTGGGGCAACCTCGGGTGCTGGTGTGTGATTCCAATGAATACTTATTCGTTACTTAGAAGTTGGTATTTTTATACATCTTTTGTTTATAAGTATTTCTTCCCTACTTAGTTTAAAAAGTAAACTTAAACCAGAATCACCGTCACTTGATGGTACTTGACACCACTGACACTTGATCGTAAGTGTCATGGTTCATAATTTCAGGAAATTAATTCGTGTTCTGATCAATGAAATCATTTTCGCTCTAAACATTCTTTGAGTCATCGTGATTCTTAGTGAGGACATTACATTGTCCACCCAACTTGGCAGACTTCTTTTAGCACATCGTGGAAGTGTTCCGGATTTTGGTTTTTAGGACCTAGGTCGTTTCCATTTCAGAGACCTCACCGCCTCACCCTTTCTTCTCCCTTATTAAATTTATTAGACAATGTTTTATCTGATCCTTTCCCGAAGGCGATCTTCCTCCATAGTCTTTAAGAATACTAAGAGCTACTTTGCCTCTCGCCCTGAAATCTTCCTCAACGCAGGGCATCGTTTCCAAGCTCGGATTTCATTCAACTCCCAGCTTTTTATACATTTTTTTTCTTTTAAGACCGTCTTTGCCGTTCCTGCGGTCCTAATCTCAATGAGTTTCTCCCCTTTACGGCCTTTTTTTTTTGGTGGATAACGGCATAAATTGTCAGAGTCCTTGAATCATGTCCATCGAAGCTAATGACGAGGTTGTGTCAATCAGATCCTCAACTTGTGTCTCTTGGCTAATCTTGTCCGCATATAATGGGAGTGATTCCAGCCCTATTACCACTAGAACGCCTACTGATAGTATGTGAATGGCCTTGTTTTACATAGAAGAACAGGATTGTGTTGTGTTTTTTAGATAGAACTCCTCGAAAACGACTACAACTACTTTCTTGCCAATGAATCCCCGAAAAGTTCAATCACTTTCCCTTCACAAAAAAAAAAAAAAAAAAAACAACTTCTGCTCTGACAAATGCAGGTTATACAAGATCGTCCTGTTTTTCCTCATAAATAAGAGCATAAGAGCTTTGGTGGAGCTGATGGCGAAAATCGCCTCGACTGAAAGTAATTTCATGTACTAGGTAGATACAACTTCTTGTATATTTTCGGAGTAGAATTGAATGATACCATTCCTAGAACAGTTATAGCTTTACCTTTAGTTTAGCTATTTAAACCTTTTATGAGGATCGTGTTGTGTAATTGCAGATATTAAACTTTAAATTTTAGGATTCCCAATTTCGCGAATATTAATAACCGAATTTTAGTAGAAAGTGACCTTTCAAGTAATTCCATAGTTACATCCATCCTAACCCTTAGAAAATTATTGTATTATTCTCTCACTCATCAATGTTGACCATTAAATCCATGGTGATAGTAATGTGAGTTCTATAACGATAAGAACCTCGAATAGAAAAACGAAGGGGTGAAATATAAGGGTTGAAATTTTCAAAACGTTCCAGCTCAATAACTTTTGATGTAGAGGTATCGGTTTTTCATCATTTTTAAATAGTATTGAATTTTTAGAATAGAATGAGACCACTCAGAGCTCTGTAGGACCAACGGTTCACTCCCTATAAGGACTTGAAGTCGAATAATACTTGGTCGATAACTTGGTCGAATAATAAGGCCGAAACACGAGTGTGAATTGCTTTTTTTTCCTTTTATTAATGACGCATTCAACCGTTTGGTCGAATTGGTCGTTTGGTCATGGGTGTGAATTGCGAATGAATGTTCACTGACGGAAGTAAGCCAAATCTCCGTTCAAAATTCAGTTGAGGAGATGCGATTTCTTCTCCGAATATGGGGGCACCCACAAGACTCGGGTAACGATGTTTTGTTGTCAGAATAAAGTTGATCGCGAATCCTGCGTGATTATTATGGTAGGTATTAATAATGAAAAAACCGAGTTCTTTGCTGAAGGTTCAGCTAAACAGAAAAATAATAAATCGTTGTGTAATAACTTGCAGTTTTTTTCCCTGAAGACACGGAACAGGGTTAAACCATGAATCAGTATCAGGTATAAAGGAGGCGGTTGCTGTTTGGGCTGGGCCGCGCTTTCATTGTTCTTCCTCGTCATCGTTTGATTCGGGATCTGATGAGCGGATTTCAATGGCACCTTTTGCTAACGGAGGGAGTTTATTTTCGTCAAGTTTATTTCGAGAACCGGCAATTGAGAGTGTGAAAGTGTTTCGATCAGACACGTCTGCAGAGGTCGTCATATCCTTGACTCAATACTTCCAGCGGGTCTGATAGAAAAGATCAGGGAAGCAGTAAGAAAATGTATTGTATTAAGAAACATTCTGGCAAGTCGGCTCGGTTTTCTACTTTCTCATTAATTATTAACAATAAAATAGGATTTAATCGGGTTTTTAATTTATTTATTTCATTTTTTGATTTTTAAGAGAAGTGATTTTAATACATTATTGAATGGGACACATTAAACGATACCTATCTATAATAGATATTCTATAGTTTTTACTCACATACATTTTTTAATCATCGCATTCGCATGTTTTCTGGTGTAACTCGAACAAACATCAATTGGAAATATTTTAAGTACCTACTAACTCACTGGGTACTACTCGGTAGACACTTACGACGGTAAATTCGCTTAAATGGTCATTCTGTATAGTAGAAACGTTTATATGGAAAATTAGCCCTTCGTAAGGTCATACATTTCTCCGTATAAATTTCTTACCCTACATCCTGTAATATGGTACCTGAAATAAACCAATAACAAATTCGTCTTTTCTGTTCACAGGTAGGTAATAAAACTAATGAGTTTTATGGATCAAATCATTTCAAAAATTTTCAACGGTGAGTCAAAACGGTTCATTTTTAGTATATAATCATTCTTGAAAGGAAAAAATTGTGTTGAAATGTGCAGAGGCAAAGTTTTAGAGAAAACCCAGTTTAAAAAAAAATCGTACTTACTTTAAGACTTATTTAAAAAAAAAGAATTATAATCTACAGACTGTTCAAAATTGAATGCTTCGTCCGTTTTCTTCTCTATTAATAATTTCATTGAGAAAAAACGTTGATAGTAACCTCCGATTTTTAGGCGTTGGATTGAAACATCTGCTATGCTTCACAATAATTTCCTCATCGGATCATTGAAATTGTCTAATCATGGGAAAAGTTGGGAGTATTATTTATACGCCACGCTTTCTGGAAAATCGATACCCAATCTCTCAGAGTTTTGAATTACAAAAACAATTAAGTGTGATATAAATGTGCAAATTTTGCTTCATCGAAGTACCATTGATTTAGTGCTTTTCATTCAGGAGTGGAATGGCAAAAATGGAGCTCACTTGGTTTGAGAGATTATGCCAAATCTATAGAGAATAGACAAATCTCGATCGAATGAATGTTGGTTATCAAAATTTTCTCAAATTGATCAAAAACTAAAATGGTTGTAGAAGCTATAAGATGAATTTAGAAATGGAGAAAATTCTGCGAATGGTTGTCACGTAAATCCATTTTCTCCAGTTTCGAAGTTAATCCTGTCTGACGCTTCCCATTTCGGATTTTGTCTTCATCTCACAAAATTTATAGTTAGTTGGCAAATTGCAGACCGTAAATTTTCCTTAACGCAGTATAATTCCGAAAAAAGGTGGCTGAAAAAATTCTAACGATATGGTGATTTACGTCTATATGGAGGGGATTAATTCTCCATAACTACCAAACTTTTTCCAAGCGAAGAAATCTGGTTGATGGGCGCCCTCCCTTTTAATTTATAGATGTTATTCCGGTATTAAGAATTTTTATGTATGTGGATGATATAAATTTTATATAACGTGTGGGAACGAGTGGGAATGGCTGGAGAGACACGAGTGAATTACGATTTCTCGGAAAAAATTCCTTTTTTCATATTATAATGGCTCATTATAGACGAGGCAAGAAGCTGGATTCGGTGGATGAAGTTGGTCTTGTGCATTAAGAAAGGTGCGCTACGCATTTAACAAAAATGTTGAGTCGATCTAATCAATTTTTACCGAGAACGGTGGAGAATTTCCTTTCTAACGCTAGTTGGAAAACGGAAAACTTTGTCGTGTGTCAAGCCGAAAAAGGCAAAATCTTAATTAACATTTTGTGTACAAAAATTAGCCTTTTGGTTTATTATTTTCAATAATAAGCCTTTGGAATCGAGCAAGAAAAAAAAAATTTTAACCCCCCCTCAAAATTTGATGTTTTACGTTTCAAGGTACGTAGAATCCGAAAATCGAATAAAAAAATTTCCGTCCGTCCGCCGTACGCCGTCCGCCGTACGCCGTCCGCCGTACGCCGTCCGCCGTACGCGGCACTTTTCTTAGCAACACTGGACCGATTTGGTTCAAATTTGGTATATGGGGTCCATTTGGGGTCTAGTTGTGCCGCGAAGCTTTTGGTTGATGTAGGTCACTTCTAAGGGGTGAAAATTAAGGGTTGAAATTTTCAAGAGTGCCCTAGCTCGAAAACTCTCGAAATAAAGGTATCGTTTTTCCACCAATTTTAAATAGTACAGAATTTTTAAAAATTTTTGAGACCACCCGGAGCTCTGTAGGACAAACCGTTCGGTCCCTACGAGTATTTGAAGGTTTTCCTTCGATAAAACAGAATCATGAGTGTGAATCGCAAAAGAGGTCTAATCGCCGTTCAAATTTTATCTGACTAAAATGCGATCGCTGTTCATTTCTTCGATTTGTATACAGTTTTGCCTTCTGCGTAACCAGTAATCAAATTTCCATATCAAGCTTTCTATTTTTCGAATCGAGTGTGAAGCGTTTAGTTCTTTCTAATAAACTTGATTGTGAAGGTGTGAAGCCATTATAGTGTGGTAGGTAGTACCTACCAATAGGTAGGTGTGGTAGGTAAAAAAAATTGGTAGGTAAAACAATGTTTGTAGGTAAAAAACGCTGCAAAACATTGCTCACTGATCAGATCACTGATCAGCTGAGTGAGCTCCGAAGCCATTTTCAATGCTATTGAATGGAAGTGCTCTTCCAGGCGTCTCCAGCATTCGAGGATATCTTCTTCACTCCTCACATCACTGATCAGCTGAGTGAGCTCGAAAGCCATTTCCAATCCTATTGAATGGAAGTGCTCTTCCAGGCGTCTCCAGCATTCGAGGAGATCTTCTTCACTCTTCTGATCACTGATCAGCTGAGTGAGCTCCGAAGCCATTTTCAATCCTATTGAACGCAGGAGCTGAAATTTGAGAGGGAAGGTCAAGGGAGAATACAGATGGTGGTAGGTGCTATTGATGGAGAACCAGTGATCTATACAGAAGGATGATCTATACAGAAAATAATAAACCTTTGAGCAATGATTTGCAGCGTTTTTTCGCAATTGGCGTTTGAGGCCTTTTTGAGGTGGTTCCGTCAGTGTCGGTCTGATTTCGGTTTTGTCAGTCGTTTTCGAAAGTGGCATTGCCCTTACTTATCCTATAGCAGTGACATTTTTCTTGGAGCCCAGACTCAAACCTTTCTTCACGGCTACCCCGCATCAACTCAAAAACGCTGCAAATCATTGCTCAAAGGTTTATTATTTTCTGTATAGATCATCCTTCTGTATAGATCACTGGTTCTCCATCAATAGCACCTACCACCATCTGTATTCTCCCTTGACCTTCCCTCTCAAATTTCAGCTCCTGCGTTCAATAGGATTGAAAATGGCTTCGGAGCTCACTCAGCTGATCAGTGATCAGAAGAGTGAAGAAGATCTCCTCGAATGCTGGAGACGCCTGGAAGAGCACTTCCATTCAATAGGATTGGAAATGGCTTTCGAGCTCACTCAGCTGATCAGTGATGTGAGGAGTGAAGAAGATATCCTCGAATGCTGGAGACGCCTGGAAGAGCACTTCCATTCAATAGCATTGAAAATGGCTTCGGAGCTCACTCAGCTGATCAGTGATCTGATCAGTGAGCAATGTTTTGCAGCGTTTTTTACCTACAAACATTGTTTTACCTACCAATTTTTTTTACCTACCACACCTACCTATTGGTAGGTACTACCTACCACACTATAATGGCTTCACACCTTCACAATCAAGTTTATTAGAAAGAACTAAACGCTTCACACTCGATTCGAAAAATAGAAAGCTTGATATGGAAATTTGATTACTGGTTACGCAGAAGGCAAAACTGTATACAAATCGAAGAAATGAACAGCGATCGCATTTTAGTCAGATAAAATTTGAACGGCGATTAGACCTCTTTTGCGATTCACACTCATGATTCTGTTTTATCGAAGGAAAACCTTCAAATACTCGTAGGGACCGAACGGTTTGTCCTACAGAGCTCCGGGTGGTCTCAAAAATTTTTAAAAATTCTGTACTATTTAAAATTGGTGGAAAAACGATACCTTTATTTCGAGAGTTTTCGAGCTAGGGCACTCTTGAAAATTTCAACCCTTAATTTTCACCCCTTAGAAGTGACCTACATCAACCAAAAGCTTCGCGGCACAACTAGACCCCAAATGGACCCCATATACCAAATTTGAACCAAATCGGTCCAGTGTTGCTAAGAAAAGTGCCGCGTACGGCGGACGGCGTACGGCGGACGGCGTACGGCGGACGGCGTACGGCGGACGGACGGAAATTTTTTTATTCGATTTTCGGATTCTACGTACCTTGAAACGTAAAACATCAAATTTTGAGGGGGGGTTAAAATTTTTTTTTTCTTGCTCGATTCCAAAGGCTTATTATTGAAAATAATAAACCAAAATGTGATCAAAATCGACCAGTAGCCCGAGACAACGATTGGGCACAGGTTGACGACAGCGCCAAAGTTTTGAAAGCTTTGAAACCTATATTGCGGGTGGAAAGTTTGATTTTGGAGGAACTATATTTTCTGACCTAATGCACAAATACGAAGCTATCGACAGTAAGGAAGTAAAATAGAAATATTGAATTTTCATTTGTTTCTCATTTGCCCATTTATGTTATTTTGTAAATTGAATTGTATTGAGATTGGAAAGTAGTAATCTAAAAGCGGACTGTTGGATAGTTTCGAATGAGGACCACCCAAATTTTCTTGAAAAGTAAAAAAAGAATAATCAAATAAAACGTGAAAAACATGAGGCGGAGGACTGTCCACCTTACGGTCCTCTTCATTAATTTTGGGTTAATTTAATGTTGGGTCGATCGACGAGCTTATGTACATACTGGACGACCAAGAGATATACAGTTAACCCATCCCGATAAGATCGAGCAATTCTGTTGCAGCAGTACTAATTAATATACCTAATACCCAACAGCACTTAAAACAAAAATTAAAGCACTTTTTGCGTTTTTACGCATACGAAAGTTTTTATTCAGGGTCATTGTTTGAATTTATTCACCTAAGTGTTACAGCAATATCTACAGATTACAGTTTGAGAAAGCAATGACTTACGCCAAATTTCGACGTCTTAAGTGTGGGGGTCATTCTCAAAATGTTTGTAAGAGTAGTTGGTAAAGAGACGGATGAGATGAATATGAACATGATTTAATGGAACTATACAGATTTAATGCGATGAATGGTAGATATAGAGGTTATATAGACTGGAATACTTTACAACCTGGATATTATATTTGCAATGTTGGGACTTTAGTTTGTGGATTCAATACTAACCCAACTTCTCTTCATGTTCTCTCCCAATAACGATTTGGTTTCGGAATAAAAATATGGAGATGGGTTCGTAAGGCACCCATAAGACAATCTTGATCATATGGACTTCCGGGAAGCAAAAAATTCCAAGGATAATGTTAAAAAATATCGAGCAAGATTTTATGGATGACTGCGAGAAATGGGGTATGGTGACTCAAATACCAGTATGATACCTGAGAGTATATTATATACTGTATGAAGATCGTGCATTTAACTTGTATACACGATTGCGACAGACTCAAATTAATATTGTCTGAAAAAACATTTCTCTGCTTTTTCCATCTCACGAATATTTTTATTTCTTCCACTAATGTGACTCACAAGGAGAGTCTCGGTTAGCCACAGTTTCCAAGGTCTACCGGTGTTACACGCCAACTTAAAAATACAATTTAACTTTTGAAAACAGAAAAGAAGACCAAGCCGAAAAAGGGCTGTCAAATGAAAGTGATTGTTTAAACATTTTGATCGGTTTTAGGATAAAGACGTTATGTGGACTCAGCCAGATTTCAACGCGGGATTCGAAAAATATGAATTCGAAAATGAGTTTAGTGGTTGAGAATAAAACCTGTCATTTCCTCGGTGCCAGCCTGTATTAACCCCCTGGTGAGGCGGTTGCCCACACAACCGTCACAAATCTCTGGGTAAATGAGACGTTGGAGTCGTTTGGGGCATTGAAATGCATATTTCAATTCGATCGTTTTCATCTTTATACAATTTATGAGGTTTCCACTAGTGGAGTCCGATTAGCATAGGATTTTTGGTTTCGCTATTAACAAGCGAAAACGTTGTCGTCTCTATGAATATCCTAAAATGACAGAAAAACGTCTGCCAAGTGGGTGTGGCACATAGCTTCCTCGGACTCATAACCCGATTGTATAGATGATCCGATGCATGTTACCTAATCTTAAAACATCAATCACTAAGTACCTTGCACTACCTTCATAGGGGACCTTCTACACGCCAATCCGTCCGTTAAAATTTAATCCAATCCGTTAAAATTTCTTCGAAATCGGAATTATGGCTGTTACAAGGAAATTCACGTCTGCGCATCTGCAGAGGCTACTGTCTATTTGGGGGTCATGATTTTCATAGAGGACCACACACCCCAATCCACACAATCCCTCAAAATTTCAGGCACACGCAGACACGGAACCAAAATTGTTCTGTAAGGCGTAAAACGTAAAACGCGAGTGGATAATTTGATTTTGGAGAACATTTTTTTTAAATCATGAAAAGTGAAAACAATGCTTCCTCTACATTGATAGACTCGGGAGCAATTATTCGCGTTATTACGTGCCTACCGAGTTGATTGAAGTCAAAAATAAATTATCCACATTTCTACCATTTGAAATACTTTGCAAGAATTGAGGGAAGAAATTAAGTTGATAGATATTTGGTTTGAAGTGTTTATTCATTCATTCGGAAGGATTCCTATAACCAATGAGTAGATACATAACTAAACAGCACGCAGTGTTTATTCATATCGGGTGAGTTACACACGGAAACCTGCCTGAGTACATGACGTCTGTACATGATATGGCTGTGACAAGGAATTCACATTTGCGCATGCGCACTAACTATTATCAGTTTCGGTCGATGATTTTTATAGGGAACCATCTACACGCCAATCCACATAATCCCTGAAATTTTTGTCGAAATCGGACCATAACAAGATAAGGAATAGTTTTATTCTTTACAAGGACTTCATGACAGAAACACAGACAGACAGACACGGAACCAAAATTGTTCAGGAAGGCCTGAAACTTAAAACGCGAGGGAAAATACCGATTTTGGGGAACTTTTTTTTCAACCTAAAAAAGTGAAAAAAATGCATCCGCTACCTTGATAGACTCGGAAGCAAAACCTTAGATGATAGCAAGAGGTTTTACTAGTAGTAAAAACCAAGTAGATGGTTTATATTTCCCTAGTATTCATAGCGTAATTATGCAGATGATCCGATGACTATAGATGATATTATCTATGATATAATGTATGCAGATATGATCTATTTGCACCCTATCATACCTTGTGCCTGACATTCTTGTAGTATTTATTTACTTGGTCGATCATGTGAATGAAAAACGATGTAGCAAAATTTACCAACGTCTTTCATCAGTTTGCACGATTAATTACTACATGAGATTGGAATTTTAAGACTCAATTGAAAGTTTTAATGAACTCACTAGAAAGTACAAGAACTTCACAAGTTTGGATTGGTACTAAGAAGAAATTTATGCGGCCGTCCACATTCCCCATCTCGTTACTTCGTATCAGACAACTAATGAAATGCGAGGCACTCAAAACCAAACTTGTTGATAGCTCCAGTTCTCTTCGCGGGCGCAGTTTTTTTTTCCTTCTTTCAGATCTTCGAGGATCTTTCTTTTGCACTACACGACATCTAATTCATGGTTTGGTCACACGCGGCCGCTCCATTATTCGCGGATTTGATCAATGCTTTTCGATCGAGCTGCGTGGGGGGTAGCCGTCGTCGACGAATTCCAAATAGAGAAATACGACCAAATCGATTACCAAACTGGTTTATTGAAGTTATTTTTTGGTTGTGCACTACATTTCCTCAAAACTGAAGGTTGTGAAGCGATGATTGATGATAAAACAAGGGGATGATATCTAATGATTTTCAAGTAAAACCAAGAAGTTTCTGGGGGTTATCACTCATTTCTTTCGTACTTGTGCCAATGAAATTTGTTGTTTTGAACTTCTTATTTATTAATGTTAAGACGTGGAGAGAGATCAAATATTTCTTTGATCGCCCTGTACCTATCAATTGTAATTCGTAGATGAAGGAGAGTAGAGATGGAGCCGACTCATATGCAAGCGTTTTCACTTCAGTTTTGGGTTTCCAAGCTGTTTTGACATTTTATGTCTTCACTTTGGCACATGGACTCGAAAAGTGTTATTTTTTTTTTTTTGTTTTTGTTTGTTCGACTCAGAAATCTTTCGAGTTGCACACTTTTTAACCGAAGTATCAAAGTTAGTATTGGGAGGGTGCGAGTAGGCGGGTAATATTCACAAAATATCCGATTTTTCAATATTTCGGTCCCTTTATAGCTTATTAATTGTACCCAAGCTTTGAAATGGTTGGAAAATTCTCAATATACCTCCGGATTTTCATGAATTATTCTTATGTGAATATTATTATATATTCATTATTATTAAATATATAATATTATTATATATTGAAACCTTGAACTTGAAAAGTAAAAGCAATGCTTCGTCTACCTTGGTAGACTCGGAAGCAAAATAAGTACAATATACAACATTTTTTAGTAAATCCAGAATGAAAGCTTCAGAGAAAGACTTTGTTATTCCTTGTAAGTTTAAATCTCAAGACTCTCATGTCGAGACTGTTACATTGGCTTGTACCTGCTTGTAGGCACTCTTTTTCGATTTAAGAAAACAGCCCGACAAAACATGTTGCAATCGAGATATTTTAAATTAGCCCATCCTTCCTCTTGAGGTGTCAAATTAGGATATTTTTTATGTGATTAACCGAGACATGCGAGGTGACTGTTTGATTCAAGAGGGAAGACTTTTAAACAATTCTGTGACTCAAATCATAGTAAGAAAGAGGGTGTGGTATATAAATTAGCGTTACGGTCACGTATTGACTCTAGTCTATCGATGTACTCTCCGGCTAAACCGGGAAATTCAACTCATGACGTGTTCGTTGCATTCCTGATGGGTGGTACAACCGCATTATTTCAACGTAGACTCTCTGTAGGTGCCTCAGGAGTCATTTTGACTCGCCCACCTCCTCAAATGTCCGGTATTAAGGAAGCGTTTAAAGTCGGCTGGGAGAGGTGATTACTAGTGTATCACATTCTGCAGAATGATATAAATCTTTGAAGGTCACTCTCATACACCCACATGAGAACCACAATTCTATTGAGGGAGTGAAAGTTACAGTACATTAACATAACATGTACCGTGAAGTAAGTTTGGATTTTCTGTTTTCAATTGAATTGAAGAGGTCTCGGTGCTCCCTCCCCCCCTTCAATATGATTTTTATATTTCATTGATGAATATGATATGATGTGATTTTCATCTCTTCGTGATTCTTTTTGCATTTTATAAATTTTCGAGTTAAAAGTGCCGAAATTTTTCTCTTAAAAGATCAGTATGGGCTTCGTTTTTCATGGATATCCTCAAAGGAAATCCTATCTTCGTATCTTTACGCTTGAACTTTACATGAAAATGTCTACTTATCTTCGAAGAATAATTAACAGCTCTCCGCTCTTAATACATTTTTTATTTTATTTATTTGTTTTTTTAAAAATCGGCCGAGTTTTACCTGTGCGGTCGTCTCATCTGCAAGCTGTGTTGCCTCCGAACCGCACACCGATTTAGTTTTAGCTCAGTACTATCGCCTCATTCACTGCTGTTTCTGCCCTTTTCTTCCTTCCTTCTCGTCCATCTCATAGAGAAAAAGTATTCAAATTGCACTATCATAAGCTATCTACACTTATAATTTTATATCCACGGCCGTAGGAACAATAAAAAATACCTATGAACAGTACCTAGTTCTGGAACTGGTATCGTACATATGGTTATATTTGTGACAAACGCTGAGGAATTTTTAAAATTTCATTTTAAAATAGAATGATTGGAAATTGTCTATTAAATGATTATTCATCTAAATTTGTTTTAAATTTTTTCTCTCCTAGACTGGATATATTTTTTGTGTAAAGACCGTGGGTTCCCCCACCGTAAATTCTTTTCTTTTTTGTTAAATTTTCATTTGTACCGTCACAATCAATACAAGGCTTTTATCAAAACAATGTGGCTGAAGCTCTATTTCACAAGTGCAGAAGCTGTATTTCAACTGAAAAAAACATCATCACTTAATCATCACTTCTCTTCAGAAATGTTTCCATTTTCTCGCGATTATCCATGGAAGAGCTCTATCGAACCATTACCGATGTAGCATAGTATATCTTCTATAACTTGCACATGTAGAAGAAATGTGGGCCTATTGTTCCAGTTCGTAACTATTTGTCACACCCAGTTGAATAACTTTATTGTAGAGAAATCTATGCACACGTTGACGTGATTGAATTATTGATTAACCAGACAATCTTTTTAAGTAACGGATGGGGCGGCAATATAGCTTTACAGTTTCTGAATGAATGGGGACAAATTCATTCGTGTGTGATCGCTTGTGAAATATTAGGAGGTTTTTGCACTCATAATAATCAGAGTGGACTTGAGAGGGAAATCAGGTTTTCGTGATGAGTTATTATTTGTCGATAGCGAGTCCTTGGAATGATTAAATAGGGTCAGATTGAAATCACCTGATAAACTGGTGGGCCGGGGTGACAAGTCAAGTACATCGGGCGTCCGGTTACCCTCGATGAGGGCCTACCTACCTGCAGGTGCGACAGGCGGTCTCATTACGTCTGAGATTTGATCTCTTGTTTGGATTATGCTCTCTTAATTAGCCGATTAACGACAGACGAGATCTGGCGAGGTGTTTAATCTTACTTATTGTGGTCTCTTACTTATTGAGTCTTTTAAGAAGAGTTAGAACTCTGAGCTAACCGACTTTTCTGCGTGCAAGATTGGTTTTCCTGTTCAGGATATGTTCTAAGAGATTTAAGGTTTAATAAGTTGTTATGTATTGTCTAGAATTACTACGGGTTGACAGAATAGACCAATGATGATTGAACACATGAACTTGAACTTTATTAATGGACCCGCCCAAGATTGGGTGAATGGGGAACACATCTACGACTGGGCAAGCCACATTCTACTACATCTCCCCCTTTATAAGCTACAGTGTAATATTTAATAAATTCAAAATTCTGAACAATGAAATATTGGAAAAATAAAAATGAATCGATAAAAATTAAATTAAAATCATTTAATTGGAACATTGCCAAAAAGAGTAGCTTTTGGTAGGTAATTAAACAAATCAAGAATAATTTAAACAAGGGAAGAACAAAAAATAGGACGTTATTAACTAATTTTGTTTGTAAAGGAGTGAGGAACACCTTTTTTTGGTTTTTTAGTGTTGCGGTCGTTTAGGTGAATGAAGGTAGCCGTCCAGTTTGCTGAGTTTGAGATGGTTAATGCGAATTTTTCTAATGGAACCATTTAGAATTTAGACCAAATACAAAAGATACTAATTTTCTCCATCCCTCTCGCCCGCAATCTAGGGATATTTGTGCTCCCAATTCTTGAGCATTACTGTGTCCTGGGATTTTGGGATACATGAATTAACCAATTGGCAGTCATGCTCCCAAAAAAACCAAAACAGCTTGTTATAGGTATTGTTTGAATTTCATGACTTTCCCAGTGATAATCCGAGAGATTGATTGATCGATGTAATACTTGAGCTTTTACTTTGGTATTACGGCATGATTTCTTGAGCCTTTTATGAATTGTTGGAATGTAAATATCAGGATTTGTTAGCGAAAGTTATTTTTGAATTAAAATTATTGTAGAAGCAATAAAACACATGAGTGCCGGGTGAAATTCATAACTTGAATAACTTTACGACAAAGAAAACTATACGTATCACTTAGCAGCTGTTTACTAAGCTAAGCTCAGTTAGTCTTCCCTCAGATTCAGGTATCTTTTTGTGTCTCTTCCCATTCATATCGAGGGTAACTCGAGACAATACGTGGGCGCTCCCACGTCACGTAGGTTCCCGAAACTGGTGTAATGTTAGAGCGGAGCCTTGTAAGTACCTACCCGTAAATGCACGTGTGATTGTGATACGCCTCTCTCTGTATGCTTACTGCGCCTTTTATTGAAGAGTTTCTTCAACATTCCCCAACCATGTGATCCCTCCCGAAACCTTCCACGTGACTCGATCCTTTCCTGGTTGCTTTTTTTACGTCCTTTTTTTTCCGTTGTCTTGACATTTTGATCTGTTTTTTTTTTTCGTCTTTTACCTACCTTCAGCACTTGACTGATCTTCCACCGAACTAGTCACCTATTTCGTAAGTCGGGTAACGTTTGTAAATGACGTTTTAGAGAAAAAGTCACTCCAGGAAGAAAGGATGGCGATAAGATATGCAAACTTGACTTACATTAGAGTCCCACAGTTTTCAAGCCGCACTGACAATAAAGTTCCTCGGTCTAGCTCTCTGAAATGATTTCTTCTAGCATTTTAAATAATTCCCTAGTCATCTCCAGCATGTAACCCTCACCTTGAAACTAGGTAGGTTCATGCCAAAGATAATATTCTTTACCAGTTGTTTAACCGTTGTTCTTGGGACTACATATTATATCACCAAGCAGAATAAAACTCGGTTGTTAATGTTACGATTTATAGCAACGTTCTGAGCCAGTTGTACAACTATTATACCTTCGACAGTGAGCGTTTAAAAGACTTGTCTAAAAGGAATACTTCCTAGAATCCTTCCGAGAATCCTGGAGTACCTATAGCGATCAATCATCTCCATGGCGATTACAAGTCCGTTCTGTCGGTATTTGGGCATGTAATACTATATAAAAAACGCTGCAAATTATTACACAATGGTTTATTATTTTTTATTTTCCTGCATAGATCACTCGTCCGCAAAGCCACCAACCATCCAACATGAAGAAAAACATCGATCGCATTTCGGTCAGCTAAAATTTGAATGGAGATTAGGCCTCTTTTGCGATTCACACTCGTGTTTCTGATTTATCGTATCGTACGTCCAACACTTAAATTCTCGTAGGGCGCGAACGGTTTGTCCTACAGAGCTCCGCGTGGTCTCAAAAAATTCTAAAAATTCAATAGAATCTTAAATTGAAGGAAAACCCATACCTTTATATCAAAATTTTTTTAATTAGGGCGTTTTCAAAATGTCAAAATTTATTTTTTGACCCTTAGAAGTGACCTACATCAACCAAAATCTTCGGGGCACAACTAGACCCCAAATGGAGCCTACATACCAAATTTCATCAAAATCGGTCAATGCTAAGTGGGGAAAGTGCCGCGTACGGCGGACGGACGGCCAAATTTGTATTCGATTTTTGGATTGTACGTACCTTGAAACGTAAACCAACAAATTTTGAGGGGGTGTTAAAAAAAATTTTTCTTGGTCGAATCCAAAGGTTCATTATTGAAAATAATAAATCAAAAAGGATCAGGAGTTGTGCAGATTAGCCTCAAGACAGGATAGGTACTGTATTTCCTCGAACACTCTCCAGCCAGATGAATGGAGCTCCTAGATTTAGGATTATCCTCTCACCCTACTTTATGTTGGCTTAGCCTTAATGGCATTACTTGTATCAAAAGCTCTAAATGGCTGATGGCTCTCATTTTCTAGTCTAAACTCTTCGTTGCCGTGCCTTATGAGGAACCTTTTCTCGGCAATCAGCTTGTTTTCTATCATCTTCCTTAGTTGCTGTAGATATCGATAGCCTGATCTGATTTGCACAAGAGACAATAAATAAATATCAATGAAATGGGTATCTTCATTTCAGGAAAAAATTAATTAAACACGAACAAAAAAAGTTGATTACGCGATACTGCTCAGAATGTGAAGCTAAATGTGTTTCTGTTGAGTTTGTGTTTCTTTTGAGTTTGTATTTAGTTTTACAATTGATATCCATTCGACACATCATGGCATAAAGTTGAAGACATCTGTTTAACAATATCAGATTCCTGTTTCTGGAGGAAATTCAAAACCAGGATACCAACTACGAAAAAGAACGAGACTGATTTAACTATCCTTCGCCAGACTTTTACGGTCCTACTTTTATTATTTTATTTATTTTAATAGTCCAGACGGAAGCGACTTTTAGGGGATATTGTCTGGCGCCCTAACACCTACCTTTTCACGTCACAAGTGACTCAACACCCTCAAAAAAGAACTTCTCGTTTATTGGATCGGATTTTATGGGTTTTCACTCCAAACGAAAATCTCGGGATTACTCTTGACACTATTTTTTACTGTTGTGGTTTAACATTTTACAAGTTCTTTCACGATTGCTACTATGTCTTTTCGGGATTTTGTGTGAGCTGTAGTAGATACCTACGGCGTTTTGGATGTAAAGCGCATCGTCAGAGGTGAATGATTTTTATTTGAACATGGAAGTATTTATTACTAGGCCATCTACCTCGGATAACTCCGATGAAAATCCATCGAGTAGGTATATATTATTATATTCAACCTCTTGAGTGGGAACTAGTCTCAATCGACATGTAGAGGTAATTTTCTCAATTTTTTAATCATTTTCATGTTCTGCTGGTTCCTGAATTGGTCACGTACCCCTCATTAATGCAGCCATACTTAAATAATAACTAATTTTTTGGTCACTTCACAGAAAGTTTAGGTATTTTCATCAACATTCTTATTTATGGGTATTTTTGAGAAGGAAAAAACGCTGAAATTATTTCACAATTATTTATTAATTCCTGGATAGATCACTTTTCTGCAAAAAAAAAAAAAAAAAAAAACAAAGCAGAGCCATTTTTTTCAACTTCCCTCAAAGACGAAGGGGGCACGCCATTAATATACAAAAATAAAAAACAAATCAAATATAATGGGAAGGACGCCCAGGTCTCACCCGATGCCGGAAAGAAGTGCCTCTATAAAAAGACTACGAGTTCAAATATGAGTCGAGTAGTAACTACGCGTCTGGTGACACCACGGAGTACACCTACTGAGACGCCCAACTCACGCAACTCCTACCAAACCTACCCACTACATTCCTACTTCACAATCAAGTTTATTTGGAAGAAATAAACGCTTCACTCTCAACTCGAAGAAATAGGGACTTGTGTTCATTAGGAAATTTGAATACAGGTTGCTAAGGACGTAAAACTGAGTAGCTACTACTCGAAGAAACGAAAACGATCGCATTTTGGTCAGCTAACATTTCAACGGAGATTAGGCCTATTTTTGCGTTTCACACTCGTGATTCTGACTTATCGTAAGTTCGACCCTTAAGTTCTCGTTAGGAGCAAACAGTTTGTCCTATAGAGCTTTGGGTGGTCACAATCGATTCTTAAAATTAAATTCTATTTTAAATTGGTGAAAAAAATCACCTTTATTTCGAGAGTTTTTGAGCTAGGGCGTTTTGAAAATTTCAGCCCTTACCTTATTTTTCACCCCTTAGAAGTGACTGACATCGGCCTAAAGCTTCGCAGCACAACTAGACCCCAAATGGAGCCTATATACCAAATTTCAACCAAATCGGTCCATGATTACTAAGGAAAGTGTCGCGTACGGCGGACGGACGGATGTTTTAAAATTAGATTTTTCGGATTCTACGTAACTTGAAACGTAAACCATCAAATTTTGAGGCGGGTTAAACAATTTTTTTCTTGCTCAATTTTTGTTTATTATTAGAAATAATAAACCGAAAACTATAACTCATAAGCGTCAAGGATATACTTCTATAAATTATTGATCACTGCCTTGTTTAGAAAGAACGGCTGATGATGCCTGCGTTGTCTTTTTATGACTCAATTCGGTTGCATTTCTCATCTACATGCAGTTGATTGGTGCCCTGAAGGTGCGAAGAAGCCTCTGAGTGATGATAATGTTTCATTTATTTCAAAACGAAGGACGCCTGGCAGTAGCGACAAATTTATTGCCTCGGCACCCTGCTCCAGTGGAGAGCAAATAGTCGTCGTAGGGTTCAGACATCTTCATTCGCAAACAATTGAATCAGCTCTTGTTTGTGGCTGTTCAAGTTACATGAATAAAACATTAAACTCTGGAATGTTTTTCTCTTATACGAAACGACATTCAGGAGAAGCAATTGACATATTTGCTATATACGAAGATGCATTTTTTAATAAATGTCTTCCAGCATTTTGACTGCAAGCCTTATTACGCTGATTAGATGTGTTTGAGTTCATTAAATGGCTTGAGGGAGTTCTCGTTCCAGTTTACGGTGACTACGTAGTTTTTTGGTGAGTAGCGTTTACGAGTTAGAGTGATCATGGGTTGTTATGATGAGCTATGGAGACTATTTTTAAGGAGAAATCTAGGACGATCTTTTCATCCTAGGTTGGAGCTGCAAAATGAGCTGCTCAAAATATCAGCTTCTCCACCACATGTCACCTAGAGCCAACTTTGGTTCTGATTGTCCACACTTGATTGATACACTAACAACCTCCACTGCTTTCCAGAGTACTCACTAGGTATTGGCAATATTTTTAGTTTACATCTTCATCTGACATGTAGGATCTCTGAGCCTTATCGAACATACTCCTAGAAGTATTTGTAGTTTACAGTTACTCCTGAAAGCCGTCTAACCAAACATCTTAATCTGTTTAGATATGATGAAACATCATGGAAACTCATACAGCACTGTCTGGAGCTGAGGCGTGAAGAATTGATGGGCCAGAGAGAGCCGCACTGCTGGGAAAAGCCTCCGATGCTGCCCAAATTAAAATAGAGCGTGTTGGTGGTCCTCTGGATCCCACATCACGGACTCCTGACACATGGCTATCTACTTTGATTTGACGAGGCTTATAATGTATTCGGGAGATGCCAGGGGGAAGGGTTGTCACGCACACCCCTTCCCCTCTTGTATTAACACCTATGTTTTTTCATACGACTTTATCGCCTCTTCCTTCTCCTACTCATTTGAATAATTACACGTCCTCCAGTCCTCCTCCTATCCAGTCTTCATTTTTCCGTTCATTCGCCAGGCGTCTCGGATGACAATTCACTCAAGAGTGTCTCCCATCAAAGACGGCTGTCCGTCATTCCCAAAGACGTTGCCTGTTTAGGTCCCACCAGCTCTATTGTACCTAATAGTTCGAGTGGGAAGATTGAAGAGGCTCTGCCGATCACAAAATGTCCAAAAAGGTCTGCGGTCAAACTATCTTCAGAATCTTATTTAAGCTTTCTTCATAAATCACAACTTTTGAGAATTCAAGACCGAGGAGGCCTCTTTTCCAGCTTATTTTACTGGACCTTCCTTTTATCTTCATTTTTTATAGGTCATTTTTTTACTGTTGCCTTACGAGGTCCTTTGAGACTCACCAACTATCTACTCACAGAACTTAAGGAATTTACAGTAACTGTAAATCTATGAATGTTATAACTGTTAGAAGCCACAAAACGAGGAGTTCGTCGAATTTGGTAGTTGACCGTAAGAAGTTGAATGCATCACTTGAATAAGTTCTAAAAAAAATTGTACTAAGTGGGTTGGCAATGTAGCTTTCTCATATGAAATTATAAACACACAATTCATTGTTTAAAAATTATTGATTATAGAGGTTCTAACAATCGTACAGATATCTTTTGCGAATCGACAAACATCAACACAGTTGAAAAGTTATTTACGATAAAGTTGATTTTTTTTTTGTGTGCTCTTTGGTGTACGTTGGCCCCATCGGATCGTTGTGTGAAATCCATGAGCCCAATCCCCAAACTACCCTCTGAAGTTGAGGATTATCTGGTTATCAGATCGAGTGCAACTCTAGTTTGCGCCTGCATGGACGCATGTCGTTTATGACAATTAGGTATAGAAAACGTAGGGGCTAATGGGCACATTATTTGGTATATTTACCTATACCCTGGAATTGATCACTAACAAGGAATTGAACACTAACAGAATGACAGAAAAAATTGTTCCAAATAGAAAAACACAAAATGTGAGTAATAATTCTAATTTTTAGGTCCCACATTTTTTATTGACTTGCTGCATAAATATCCGTGAAGCTTCCATAAAGCGAGGAAGCAAACATTTAGGAATTATAAATATTGTTCCTAGCAAAAATGCTAGGAGCTTTAACGATTCCCAAAAGTGATTTTAATTTGGATTGTGTCAGAAAACAGTCTTTTAGAATAGCCTCACAAAAACTTGATAATTTACAACTTTGTCTTAACTCTTTCAATATTGGGCAGGAATTTAGAAAATAGAAAGGTATTAACTAACTCATGTAATAACCAACATTTTTAGATAATGAGGCATTCTTTCAAATTATTTGATGCATTTAATCTGGCCAAGATGAATTGTGAATGCATTCATACAGGAATGAATAATAGGTCCTATCTATCCAATCTTCATATTGAAAGGTTCTAAAAAAATTATAGAATTCACTCATATTTAAGGTCCGAGAAGTGTACGGTCTTAAGACCAAATTTCTTAAAACCTAATTTCAGGTCTTTAAGACCAATCAGTGAAGTCTGTAACACATTCTCAACATCGGAGACCTTCGCTTCGAATAATTTTTGAAAAATATGGGCCTGTCCGCTATTGCGCAACTGTTTTACAAACCTCTTGACGAGTTGTCTCCTTGTGAGGGCCGTTTGTTCCGGTCAAGAATAAGAGGATTTGAGAGAAAATGTCACTCCTGGGTCATAAAGAAATTTGACAACATCCTGGTGTCTGGTCAGCTTCTCTGGGATGAGGAAACTCGAGGCATTTCTAGAATGTCCAAATGAATGAAACCGTTAATAGGATGATAAAATAAAAGTGTTCAGCAGTACCTACGACTTTGCAATAACTATCTATAGTTGAAAAGTGAATAGTATCAAATCAAATTATTAATATTTTTCCTTTTCAATTTCAAGTTTTTTAATAGAGCGTGTTTTATTGGTTGTGAAAAAAATTGCCTCAAATAGAAATTTCTGTCTGTCAGTGTGTTTCCCCACATTCCTGGAACCGTCATAAGTAAGTAACTTATAGACAATTTTTGATGAAATTTTCAGGGATTAAATTTGGCGGAGCTGTCGGTCTCCTTAGAATATAAGTTTAACAAGTTTAATTTAAGTTAAATCGAAGAATAGTCGTTGGGAACTGACGTTTTGGTCAATGTCTTGTGTTTAGATCTTTTATAGCCACTCCTTTGCCCGAACACCATCTGAATTTTAGTGATTCTGGGCTAACCCGCGAGGCTGAATTGTTAGGAGTCCCACATACAGGAGCCACACACACATTTTTAAACATTCCATCAGAATCTTCAAGAATTTTCTTATTGTTTCGCAGGAATAAAGGATTTTCCTCGCTCGGAACGAAAATAGTTAAAAACGCGATTGAAAAATTTCATTTTGGAAGACCCTAATTTTTTTTTTATTTGATGCATAAGTAAAAATCTTTCCTATCTGCGAAAGTGAAGAAAAAGTATTAAGTAAAGTGAGAAAAAATGTAGCATCAACCTATTGAAGTGGCGTGAGAAATAGGAACCTTCTTCCTGCTCATTCAGTTTTTATGGAATCACTATGAAGAATGAGTAAGCCACATCGGCCGTGACCACCGGTAGTTCGTGCTTTTCAATCCTTCGATGAAGGTCGAGCGAATCATTCGTAGGGTGAAGAAAGGAGAAATAAAAGGAAGAAGGAAGTGAAGAGACGGGATCGTCCTGGGGCAGGTCGTAGGGTGCATTGGCTGCTGAGCCGAGTTTACATTGGTTGTCTCGTCCTTTCAAACGACTGTCTCGAGTGGTGTAGAGTGCGTGACAACCAACAGGTCGAGCTAGAGCGTCGATTCTCGACTACTGAGGAAACACGACGACAAAATAAAAGAGAGAATTGCTGCATCGTCTCGGGTGCAAGTTCCTAACAGTGAAAGGGTCGAGGATAGGCATAAAACTGCAGATACGTAACAGATTAATTGTCCAAAATAATCGATCAGTAAAAAAGTGAATTATATTATACTTTGTACTACTAGGGCCGCTCGCTTCTAAGTGGGTGTATTGCGGGTCACTCTATTCGCTCATCCAAGTGGTTTGGTCCTGAATCGGTGTATCTGTGTATTTGACCTTGAAAGATTGTAGTCAAACGGGTATTGTTATCTCGCCGGTCGGCAGTAACGAGTAGGGTTTTTTATACTCAATCTTTAGGAATATTACCAAATTAAAAACAACACCCCTTAATATATAAGGAGTACAATACAAGAATTCCCATCAAAAGCATTCTTGCCGTTCAAATGCTTTGCACAATCGAGCTAAGTTGTACCCAAATACATTCCTTCATTTCCTTCTATTGACACTAGGCGAACCTAAGAAAGTGAAAAAAGGACGTTCGGATCAACTTTCAGAAAATGAAAAAGATTTTACATGTACAATACCTAGAAGATCTATCTCCCATGCTCGTCTCTTGCGGGAAAACCGATGCGTCACCAATCGTCACTAATCCGAAGTTATAACTGAATTCTCAATACCACTTCGTTCTATCTATCCGAACTTCCGTTTTGAGCTTTGTTACCGGGTGATTGATGAGTCAGATATTTTTCTCTGAATTAATTATTGAGCTATTACTCAAAGCCAGACTTCAACTTCCCCGATATGTGTGCTAAACTTTATTTCGGACAAGTTACGATAAAGTAACATCAAATACGATAGAATAGTTTTGTGTACTCAATGAACTAATCCTGTTGTAATTAAATTAATTTGCAATGATCTTTAAGCCTGTTTTCAATTATACTATTTATTCCTCTCACATTTTTGACAAAAATCGGGGAACTCGATTATTCGGGAAATTCAATTGTCCAAAATGACCGTAATCCACGCACTACTATTAATCGTGCGAAGATGATATTAAACAGACTATACATTGAGACAATTAAAATAAAAACATACTTTTTGAGAAAAAAAATCAAGTTACTGAAAGCGACCCAAGGACAAGGAATAAATCAAAAACAAGGATCCCAAAACATTGAAAAAAAGTTTTAAACGCAAAAAATAAGTGAAAATTTCTATTCAAAAATCTATCATCATAATTGCAAAGATGAATGAAATGAAGATGATTTCGTATTACGAAATTTATCATAAGTACTGACACTATTACATTAAAACATAATACTACGTGGCAATGCTATTCTATGAGATGACGCTACACAGCCCACCCAGCTTGTTAGACGATTTTTTGGGATGTAAGGTAACTGGAACCAGAGATTTCTTTAGAACACGTACTGTCTTCACCGAACTAACCAAAACCCGTATCAAGTATGAAAGTAAGTTTGTAAGATGATATGACTGGTTGTGAAGATTGGTGAACGTAAGGGAAAGGAACGGGAAATCATTAGGGTGAGATGGTAATCGCGGTTTATCTTACATGAAAGATCAATCCCATAGATCTAACATTCGGTAGATAGCATGTTGATCTTCGAGACTAATGGTGCGATTATTGAGATTTAGGACATGCGGTTCTGATTTTCATTTAATAGACGAAGAATGCTAGAGAAAATGTCGACGATTGTGTTCTAGTGAATTATAGAAGACCATTCACGTGGTTCCTCATAAATATGCGATCAAGATAGTCTAAAAACCAGACCGAAAACGTTCTCAGAAATGTGAAATGTGATTATACCTAAGTACAAGACGATGAAAATTAGTGGCTAGTTATCGTTCGAGGTCCAAACTTGACTAAAAATTGGGCTCATCGCGGAACTGGATAACCTCTGAGTGGAGCTTGTATGTGTATATTCGAACGCGTTTTAGCTCTTGACTTAATGAGGGGTAAGAGAAGTGATAGATGGGAGAGACATAGCTTTTGATGGACGGCCGTTCAACTTACAGGTTGTAAATCGGGTGAGTAGGGAATGCGACGGTGGCGCTATCAATAAAGATTTGTCTAATGACGCAAGAACACCAAGATTTCGAGGGTCCTCAAATTCAAAAATACCTGGGAATCTAACACAACTCAGGATTAGGACTAAGTTATTAGATCATTATCTAATTGGATTCCTCACCTTTCAAATGTGTGTATAATATTGGAAGGGTCTGGAAATGTTCTTTCTTTAAGTTTCTTCTCTCCTCCTTGAAATAATTTCTGTGCTAATGCAACGAAAAATGAGATTAAATCCGATGATTATACTTTTTTCTTTAAAAATTCTTTATTGCGCCAAATCACAAGTAGCAACATGTTTTTGACATAATATTGTGATTGTGATTCCGTTATTATGAAACTCAGATACTCAACTAAGTCTCTGTAAATTTTTGAAGTTTTAAGTGCCACTTGTTGCACTCGAGGAGTTCCCCGTAATGTCACTGAACTGATCAATTGCGAGAACAATCACCACAAGTCGCATGAGGTTTTTTTCTCTTAAGATGTCTGAGTAGGTCGTCATCGTAGGGCAACTGGACAGCTCCTTCGTTGACGTGAACTTGTAACCGCTTGTGATGGGCTATGGCTTGTACGAGTATTTCGATGAGTTCATTTACAATTGGTATACAAAGTTCTTTATGTAATCGAAAATTTCTGGTGTACCAGTATGCATCTACAATACTTCTCAGTACATTGTTTGGAACCGTTGTACATATCATCGAGGTTACTTTGAGCGGTACAACCCCAAGTTGCACCCTACAAGTCCAAACTGGCTTGAGGACTTGATTGTACAGTGTCAATTTGTTCAGGAGATGACATTTTTGAGTGTCGACCCAAAAACCAGTACATTTTCAAAATTGGAGAACCAATTCTGCCTTCTTTTTCCTGACATGCGCCTACCACCGCAATTTAGCATTTAGGGCCATGCCCAGATATTTTGCTTCATTGGCATGAGGTATTTCTCCATTGTTGAGGTTAAGATATGAAGCGGAATAAAATCAGATTTAATACCAGAATGTATTGAATATCCGAGGAAAATGTTGCTTAAATAGTCATCCAATTTATTGAAGGTAGGGGAGAACAAACAATTTTAAAATCCTAACGAGTGGATGCGACATACAGCTTTCTCGTATCCACTACATAGATTTATTGATGATTCGATCGCGACCCTTCAAATTCGCGCGAAGTAGACAGCGAGAAATTGGGGTTGAGCAATTGATACAATAAAGTTAGCCAAATTTAATTACATAAAACAAAAAAATATGTAAAGAAATAATAACAAGAAAACAGAGATATAATCATTTAAAAAAATTACATAACTTTATGGAGAGCGATCTATGGAGGCCCAATTCCCGCAATATTGCAAAAGCAGGCTTTTGGAACAACAGGCTTTTGGCAGTTTGAGTTCGTTCTTTGAAGAAAAGTCTTTCCATGACACTCAAAATTGAGAGATCTTCATTCAGCTAATGAGTTCACCTGTAAGCTAAAAAAGTTTCTAATAGTACGTATCACACTTTTTAGATCTCACACTTAACAGAAAAGCCTAACTTAAAAAAAGGGCTATGCAGTACATGTATCAATTGTAACTCACGGGAACCTAAATTATTTATTTTGAAAACCCATGGATTGTGGGAATTTTTCGAAGTTTTGAGTTGGTAGTTCATTCGTCTTCGTGTGGTTTTAGACCTCAACTCCACCTTACAGCTATTAGTGGAGTATCGGTAGGGACCCTTAGATAGCGTAGGTACGAAATACCCTCTTCGAAAGAACGACCGTCAATATAAATCCTCGATAGGACGCTTCTGATTACCTTGTCCCGTTGAAAATTCCTCAGACGGAATTATTTGTCCTCAACCAGTAAAAGGGTGCTCGTGCGTCCCAACGTTTTGTTTTTGCGAAAAAATCCCCAGCTGATTAAGGAAGTACTAATGCTTCGCTATCAGTCCTGCACTGGAACGCGTTTTTGTGGTCATGCATTAGCCATTCGCTTCGCTCTACAAGTTTTTCCTGTAGCGCCTTCGACGCCATTAAGCGTGGATTTTTCGATCGCGGTTAGCAATTTAAATCTGTTTCAATTAGAGCGAACAGATAAATGCGGTTATTTCTCTACAAACTGAGGTAAACTCGTAGCGAGCACTAGAACACTTATCACGCCTTCAAGCGGTTCAGTCAGTTTTGTCTTGCGGTCGTATAAGTCAATCCAGCGTTGGACGTCACAAGCAGCGGAGCATAATCGAGGAAATCCATCATTCCGACTCCTACTCGAAACATTCACTTAAGTATGTCGAGAGTGAACTCGATTAATGAACGTAAATGCCTGATTCCGGTATATAATTAATTTATGTATTACAGCTTTTACCTCTTGGTAGAGCGAAATACGAATATAAGCCTATCGTTATTCAAATAATGACACTAAAGAGTACCTATTAAATAACAATAGTGATGGGGAATTTCATAGATTGTGAAATACTTTCATATTGCCATCAAATCAGGAAAATTAAACCACATTGTAGCTCTTATGAAAGACATCTCAAATGCGAAGAAACCTTCAAGAATTTCCAGTAGAAGAGAAACCAGCAAAATAAATTCTAATGACTTGATTTGAAAATGTTTCTGATCTCCGAAAAAGGGCATTTCTGACCTCTCAGAGATCAAATAAGGTCATTCCATGGTGGAGCACTGGAATCTTAAGGTATAAATGTGATTGTAAGTGAGTAAAGTAAACAACCATCTGAGGTTGAAATTTTGTCCAACTGTCAATCCTGGCGACATTAGCTGTCTTCCATAGGGAAGAGTTCCTGATGATTTTGCTCTTGTGGCTAGTTATTGCCTCATCCGCCTTAAGTGGAGCGGGTTCACCAACGGCCCTACCCGAAAAATTATCTATCCTTAACTTCGGTGATCTCACGGGAACCGGTTCATTAAACCAGCTTACGGCCGTTGGTTATAAATATTATGAGTGATGCCCGGAGACTTGGAACTTAAAGATGCAAAATGAAATGAACAACTTCTCTGTGTACCCGTCTTCTCTGTGATGAAGTCAATTGTCAATCACCTCCGAATTTTAAATTGAAACAACCTTCGACCTGGCAAGGTGGTGGCACTATGCTCAGACATTGTGGGGATATAAGAAATGTTCCCTTCGAAATGTCGGTTATTCAGTACACAAATAGGCCGTTGGAGAGGAACAGAAAGACAATGATTGTTAGTGACCTAACTACCATAATTATTACCAATTTTTTAAGAATCTGTTCCCAATTCTAGTGACTTTTTAATGAGTTGATAGATACCTAGTTATATCTATGAGGAAGTACGAGTAATATTGCTTGTTCGTCGATAGATATTTTTCATATCGGTGTTTCAACCCCACGAAAGAGCATCGAATTGGTGTTTCCAAAAATAGTGAATGACATTATATTTGAAGTGTTTCAATAAAACTCGGACCAGACGTTTTTATTGAACTTTCCTTGATTTCGAGGATCCGATAAATGAAACATTTATATTTTTGGATTGACACTCTCGTCTATTTGATAGTCGGTGATAAATACATCTTGGGCGTATTCGGGTCCTGCCATATGCATTCAAATAGATGCACATGAATCCCAAAAAATTGTTTTGTGGGGCGGGACCGTGAATTTCCATTATTCAAAAGTCGGAGCTTAAATGATTCATCCATTTATGGATCAGCCTATGGCTGCGGCCTCTTGGAGTAGACCGTTAGACAGTCAAACTTGTACGTTTTGAACCGTAACCAGCACACTTTGTCCGATCTTGACGGTGATCGACCGCTTCATTCAATGGTTTTTTAACTTTTTCAGAAAAAATGAAAGCAGGATAATCATATCTGTGTGTTTCGCATCGAATTCTCTTCAAAAGTAATGCTGTGACTTGTATATCTACTCGTGTGTACCTTCTACCATACTTTATTCCCATTTCAGTTAACAACGTTATTTATTGACACACAAAACATGTCTTTTTGAGGGAAGTGAGAGTATTTCAGTTCAGACTTGACCCAACAGACATACCTAATTCTTCAAGTTTAATCGAATGATGACTCTTCTAATTAATTTGGGCTACTGAAATAGATTTTTCGAGAGACTGCTTTTTTTGTCCTTTGTTGGACTGGACGATTTGAGATGGAGCAATTACCCAGAAATTGTGTACAACTGGCAAAATTCTACAATAACATTTATAATTCCCTTCCGTAGGGCATACTGTAAACGTAGTAATAATGGTGAATATCGTTGAGACTTTTTCCAGTAATCGGTTCCGCTCAGACAGAGTGACAGACTCCTAGATTATAGCAAGATTTTCATTCATACCCTCAAAGTTCCTGGATTATTCTAAGGTTGAATGTGTAGGAGATCATAAAACTACTTCGTTTGCATTCTCGGACCCCTTCTTTTTCAAGTTCACATTTAACACTCGGCTAACAATATTCTTATAAATCTCTTTCCAAATCGCGAAGTACATAGAAAGGAAATAAGGTGGGTAGAAGAAACAGCCCACAGAACGAGAGATGAAACAGTGCTGATGCAACCATAAGGTATATCATTCTCCCAACGAGGTCATAAACTCCTTAAGTGACACCATTGTTATGGAGGTACCTCTCCGTAGGTATTCAAAACTCGGGGTTGTAGGTGCGCATTGTTTTAAAAGTTGTATGAAGGTGAGATAATTAACTTTTCTTTCTTTAAATAAAAGCCGTTGCTTCTGCTTCATCAACGTATTTTAGTTTTATTTTAATTTTATTTTTTTACATGAATACCTAATAATAACAGAAACTGAAACTTATTCCCAGAAATTTTTCCGTGACAAAAATTTCACTGTAAGACTCAACATGATGACATGAGTCCTCAGCCCTGATCCCTTACTTCCCTTTATAGGCAGACCTTAAATTCCCTTTGTGAGTATGACTCCAACTTCCCTTTTTTAGGGACACGGACTTCCAAGCATGGGCTAAGCCCCTAATTTTCTTTGTGCGGTGGACCCCCAACTTCTCTTTTAGGGCGAGCCACAAACTTCAAAGCAGCCATACATCAAGACACCGCAGGGTATCCCTGCTAGGAAGTGCTAGTTTTCTATACGAGCGCTCACTCACAACGTAATATAGCTGACCATCAGGGTTTTTGATGATTAAAAGGAAAGTTTTATCAATTGAGCCAAGAACAATAATTATTATCGAAGATCCAAATTCACAATGTATTGAGCAAAAAAGTTGCTTGTTGATATTATGTACAGTATTAAGATGAATTTTTTCCGTTTATGTTCTTAAAAAAACTGTCCTTTGAGGAAAGGTGACAATGCATTAATTCTACTATGCTGGAAGGCTTGAACATCGCGCCGTCTCACTGAGTGTAAATAGAAGTGTCCGTTATAGAGAAGTCATAATGCATTGCTTCTCCTATTCATACGTCAGGACATGTCCGGGAAAATTGTCCGTGAAGAGATATGCCCGTTCAGGAGGATTTTACTGACGACCCTTCCAGTGTTAGAGTAATACATACAATAGATGAAAAGAATCGATAATTATTTTTCTTCATTATGCTAAAGTTTTCACAGTCGAAGCCGGCTCGTTGCCACCTCCATTTATAGTTTTCCATTTGCATGAGAGCACAATCCAGGTAAGGCATACAGTTTTGAAAGTTGAAGAAGAATAGTTGAAGAAATTGTTCGGTGGGACACAATTTCTTTGGTGCCACACATCACTCTGGATCGCCCCTGAATATTTTCTAATTAACACGTTACAAACTTATCTACCATCTTATTTGTATTCTGTTTTGAATGCGTTGCGCAACCGACAATGAATGGCGTGGATGACGAGCTACTTTCCTTCCCATTATGGGTCTCTAATGTCTCAAATCGGTGGATAAAAGGAACCGTTCTTCTTTTCAATCTACCGGCTCAGAAAACGTTCAGTTACTGATGGGCCGAATCTCGTTGTTATTCAGTGACAGAAGGAGTTGCTGTATCACTGATCACCTTAAGTGATTAAGAGGGACCACAATGGTGTGATGTTGTGGAAACCCCGACTGACATATCCATTAGGCTAAAAACACTTGAAGACTCGTAACACCATAGGTACGGACTTACAGACGGTGAGCCTGTGGAGCCTGAGATTTGCATTTAGAAGAAATGCGATGAGAGTGGACGAACGATCTACGATTTCACTGAAATAGGTACAGATTGTTGTCTTCCTTGCTATCAAAGTTAGGGAGGCTTTGTGCAGCAAGTAAAAAACGTCTGCCAAGTGGGTGTGGAACATAGCTTCCTCGTATCCATAACCCAATTGTATAGATGATCCGATGCATACTAGTTAATCTCAAAACATCAATCTAGGGGACCTAGGGGACACGTCAACCCGCACAATCTCTGAATATTGTTGGAATGTTTTTAACAATGTAGAAGTTAAAGCTGTTTCACGTTTGCGCATACCCACTAAATACCTTCAATTTGGGGGCCATGATTTTCATAGGGGACCATCTCCACCCCAAGTCGCATAATTCCTGAGAATTTTATCGAAATTGGACGAGAATTGTAGAAGTTGAGGCTGTGGCAAGGATTTCATGACAGACAAACAGACACACAGTCCGACAGACACGGAACCAAAATTGTTCAGGAAGGTCTGAAACGTAAAACGCGAGTGAAGATTTTGATTTTGAAAAGCATTTTTTTCAACCTTGAAAAGTAAAAACAAAGCTTTGGCTACCTTGGTAGACTCGGAAGCAAAAAGTCCATTCACACAGCATGAGTTAATGCGCGAATTTTCAGGGAAATCTGAAGTTAAGAAAATCGAAATATTAGCTATATGAGAGTACCCAGTCAGCGTTGTGGTAATAAATGTTTTAAAAAAAACCTAAAAAAAAACATTTCCAATCATTCAAACTCATAGAGTACTCACGCGTACCTATATATATATATTTTTTTTTTGATTTTCAGTATACCTTATTAAGGTACCTACTGAATGCCCAACTTATGTTTTGAAGATGTGAAGAGTCTAAATTCATGTTCTACAAGTCTCCATAAACTCATAGTGTATCCAATCAGCAATTCCTTTTTTTGGGTACAACAAATATTTATGCAGGTTTCATTATTTTTACAAATTGTTTATAAATATTATTTAAACATTTTCGACCATTTTTTATACCTGAAAATTTACTTATATCAAAAATTTTGTGCTAAATTATAATAAACCCTATATTATGGTGATTATGATAATACTATCCACAGAAATCCTATGCACACTTTTTGGCCATTTTTTTTTAAATTTGGATCCCATAGCATTTTCCTAAATTTCTGGCTTACGAACTTTTTTTTTTTTGCGAAAGAATCACTCAAGTTGTCGTCTGGAACATAATACGAGTATATCGATAAATCGTTATACCGTTATGATGTATTTGATTTTTTGAATAATTTTGGGAGTGGTTTTAGAATGTTCCAAAACGGATTTTAGTGAAGAAAATTTCAAAAATTCTATGCTAAAAATGTTGAATGCATTACAATAGATTTATTTTTCTCAAAAATTCGCTAAAATGGGAGTACTCGAAAATAAAATATTTGCGCATTCTTTGAAAAATGGCAATTATTTTTGGACTGACGTTGCTTTATCATCCTGCAGAACGATAATTTGAGAGGACTCACAGAAGCTACAGCCACTAAGCACCTTTAATGTATTCGCCTACCGTTGAAGGAACATTCGCACCGCGTTATCGCCCGAAGGTCTCATCATTTATCAAACCCGCCCACGCTCCTGCGTTGAAGAATTAAAATGAGCCGTTAAAATGCTTAGTTCAAAGACTGAAGGAAAGGGGACCGAAGGAACAAAAGGGCACCTATAATGTTTCTTCTCAGGAATCGTCGATAGATCAAGCTTCTAGAAACCCACAGGGGAGCCTCTCGATGGTCGAGAAAATGAATACACCTCAAAACAGAATGATTTACTTTACGGCCCTCAGGGTGTAAACCTTGGGCAAACACTTTACGATTTATAAGATCGGTTATAATCATTCCCTTTTCACGGCCGGTTTGTACTAAATCTTCCGAAAAACTGCATTTTTGGGACACCTTTCGTTTGCTACAGGATGCTTGAAGATGTGTCTTCTTTGCCCATAAACCTCTTTTATTGGGGCGTTGGATTTCAAAGACGCCTGAGCGGTGATGCTCCTGGAATATAAGATAAATTCACTGTTAACTAACTTGATTTATGTAGTTAACGTACTGTCTATAAAGCGCATCTTCCATAATTTGATGCGAATTATGTAACGCTTTTCTAGCTGGTTCAGATTAGATCATAGACACACCATAGAATTACAAACATGGACACATAGAACCTTCTAGTAATACTTCTGTTAATTCCTAGACCTAGGAAAAACTGTAGAGATAGAAGATAGAGAATAGATTACGTACCACTGATACTTTTTTAAGGTCCGTTATTTTCAAGGTACCAAACTTGTTCAAAAAGCTCTGAAACGTATGATGCAAGTAAAACAAAAAATGGAGCAGAATGCTGACATTTTTACATTTTGAACCACAAAGACAGCTTTATTTTAAACAACTTTTATTATTAGTTCAATTCTATTTCAAATAACGTCTAATTGAATAAAATGATTTGACATTTGTAAGGTCATATTGAGAAACGGAAATAATTAGTTTGACAAATTGTGAATATCTCAACCAGTCAATAACGTTCAAGTAATTACTACATGATTTATTTACAAATAAGACGAGTTGTTGAAAGACGGACAAAAGGTATTTTATGAAGTCGTCGAGGAAGATTTCCTTCCACCGCCAATTTATGATGCAAACCGGTTGTAAATCGCTCATCAGTGGAGTTCAGGTCATTCAAATATGGCGTACCTAATGATGACTGTCTTCGTACCAGTTTCGTTATCACACGTATGTATGTATGAGAGTCATTTGTAAGTGATGTGAGGTTAGTACGGTCTCTAGTTTATGACTACTAATTTTGTCATTGATGCTCAGAGATTGAATGAAATAAATTGGTAATTTCAAAAGGCACTTCAAGTATAGGTACCAAGAAGATAAATATAAGAACGACTATCCCCAACAAAGTTCATAACAAGTAATAAAAATGTTGAGTTGTTATATTCTCTACCATAATTATTTATACAAATTTACCATTAACACGGACCCAATAGATTCATTATTATTCACAAATTTACAATCCAAGTAAGGATGAATACTTGCTCTTTTTGACGGTTCTTCTGTTGGGACATTACATGAGGGACATCAATTTTTGACAAAGCTGATCCGGGAAAAATTGTCTCTCCTAACCTATTGTAATCCTCTGTGTATACTAGTTTCCAGGGTTTCTGAACAAAAAATTCATTATGAATAATCATTTTGTGTAAGCACGTGCTTAATAATTATGCTTACTATAATAATTAAAATATTAATTAATAATTATATTATTAAATCAATTGGTAAGACGTTAGACTAGACAACCATTTGAAATATGGACCACAATAATCTTCTATCGGAGTAATGGGGAGTACAAACTGGAGGGACAAAGCAGTAACACAGTGTAATGAACGGGCGCTAGAATCGGATTCGAGTCCCTTTCAAAACGAAATCGAAATCTGAACGGAAAGGATTACAACATTTGGCTGTCGGCGATAATTAAAAAAAACTTTGGGAACACAAACAACTACGATGACATTTCGCTCTTAGCGCCAGTTAAAATATACTTTATGGAGTGTGTTCCTTCAATTTGTCTAAGAAATGAATGAAACCCTTAATGGGAAGGTCCGATGGGAGCATGTGCTATTCGTTCTCATTTGTAAAGCTAGAACGCAGCTAGGGCTTAAAGGAGTGCCTGAAAATCATTTATTAGTCAGTGTGTTTATTATAGAAGGCGATGTTTGTGTGATTTGTAATTAATTAAATCCAAAAATGCAAACGAAGATCAATAATCGTTAGCACGAACATGTTTGTGTCGTAGTTTATTGGTCCGAGTAGAGAAATGAGCGATTCCAGCAGTTTAATTTCATTTTTTTGACTGAAAAAACTCAGTGAGAGCTTTTCAAAAAGATGCTGTGGGCATCCAATAGTTCGAAGGCTGGAGGCCTCTAGCTAAATAAAGAAAAGCGATTCACACTCGTGTTTCTGATTTAATGTTAGTCCAACTCCTTCCATCTTCCAAGCTCTGGGTGGTCTCATTTGACTCCAACAATTCACTATTATTTTAAATTGACGAAAAAACAATACCTTTATATCAAAAGTTATTTATCTAGGGTGTTTAGAAAATGTCAACCCTTATTTTAAGCCCTTACACACTAATCCTTATTGACCCTAACCAAAAGCTTAGCGGCACAAGTAGTCTCAAAATATAGTATAATATACTAATATAATTAATTTATGTATATTATACACAAAATTTAATCAATAAACCGGTCCATAATAATTAAGAAAACTGCAGCGTACAGCGGACTAACGGATTTTTTAAATTCGATTTTGGTACATATTAAACCTTTTTTAGTTTGAAATAATCCTTTTTAACTTTCATTTGAACCTTTTTCAGTTTCATTTAAACTTTTTTTACTCTCATTTTATCCTTTTTGACTTTTATTTAAACATTTTTTTGGTTGAATTAATCCTTCTTTGATTCCCGAATAAGAAAATACATTTTTGAACAGAATGAACACATGAAAACTTCATCTCAAATACAAAGAACAACGGGAACACAGGAAAAACGCAGTCAATATGATCTTGTAGTCAATTGCCAACCACTACATTGACTCCATCAAATTTCTGCAAGACCACATTGACTGAGTTTTTCCTGTGTTCCACATTGGCTGTATTTTTCCTGTGTTCATGTAGTTTATTGTGAGTGAAAAAAAGTTTTCATGTATTCATTCTGTTCAAAAATTTATTTTCCTACTTGGGAGTCGAATGCAATGTAAAAAATGTTTAAATGAAAGTGAAAAAGGTTCAAATGAATGCAAAAAAAAAAAACTAAAAGGTTAAATATTATACTTTGTACCTTGAAACCTAAACATTGAAACCCCTTTTAAAATACCTTTTTGCGAAATTTAACCTCATAACAAGAATGAATTTGTTCGTTCTTTTGTTAATATCGACATTTGGGCCAATTTTCAAAGAAAATGAAACTATCGCCATAACTTCTAAACAAAAATACCAATGTTTTTAAACATTTTTTACATTGACAATTTCCACACAGTGTACACCCCACATGTTGTGTGGACTGTACATTCAAAAAGCATGGACAAAAATGTACCTACCAGAGAAACATCGTTACATCCTCATGTTCATAACTAAATTAAATTTCGTTCTTCCATACCAAATTTTGGTTCTTGGTTGCACAGGAAGCACAACTAAGAGAAATGAAACTCTATTCGAACAAATAAATAAAATTGATTTGATCAGATAAACTTTGAACGGAGATTTACCCCATTTCCGTCATTTGCGATTCACACTCGTGTTACCTACTACTCTATCATTAATATATCCTAACTTTAAGATTTTATTGAGTGAATGGTCGTACGGAGCTCATTCGATTGTTGAAAGAAGAACTTTATCTCAATAATAAGAAAAAGCAGTTTTTTAAATATGTTCCTCAAAATGATGAACTAAAATTAAATTTGAATTTTCATGAGTAGAACAAGTCTAACTTTTCAGTCAAACTAACCTATCAATAGTCAACTTTTGACCGGGTCGACAAATTCACATTTAAATATTTTAATCTTTGACAGCTTGATAGTTTTGATTGACTCGTGATTTATCTCCGTGTAACGTTTTGCTCTGTGAGAGGTGTTTTAAGAATTGTCTTTTAATTTTTGGTTTATTATTTTCAATAATAAGCCTTTGGAATCGAACAAGAAAAAAAAAATTTTTAACCCCCCCTCAAAATTTGATGTTTTACGTTTCAAGGTACGTAGAATCCGAAAATCGAATAAAAAAATTTCCGTCCGTACGCCGTACGCCGTACGCGGCACTTTTCTTAGTTACCATGGACCGATTTCGATGAAATTTGGTATATGGGCTCCATTTGGGGTCTAGTTGTGCCGCGAAGCTTTTGGTTGATGTAGGTCACTTCTAAGGGGTGAAAATTAAGGGTTGAAATTTTCAAGAGTGCCCTAGCTCGAAAACTCTCGAAATAAAGGTATCGTTTTTTCACTAATTTTAAATAGTACTGAATTTAAAAAAATTTTTGAGACCACCCGGAGCTCTGTAGGGCAAACCGTTCAGTCCCTACGAGTACTTGAAGGTTTTCCTTCGATAAAACAGAATCATGAGTGTGAATCGCAAAAGAGGTCTAATCTCCGTTGAAATCTTTTCTGACTAAAATGCGATCGCTGTTCATTTCTTCGATTTGTATACAGTTTTGCCTTCTGCGTAACCAGTAATCAAATTTCCATAATCAAAAGTCAATGGAGAATACTGAAGGCGCCTGAGTGGTCACCGATCACCTGAGTGAGCTCCAAGGCCATTTCCTCTCCTGTTGAACGCAGGAAGCTGAAATTTTAGAGGGCGGGTCAATTGAGATTGCTGAAGGTGCCTGAGTGGTCACTGATCAGCTGAGTGAGCTCCAAGGCCATTTTGGTTTATTATTTTCAATAATAAGCCTTTGGAATCGAGCAAGAAAAAAAAAATTTTAACCCCCCCTCAAAATTTGATGTTTTACGTTTCAAGGTACGTAGAATCCGAAAATCGAATAAAAAAATTTCCGTCCGTCCGCCGTACGCCGTCCGCCGTACGCCGTCCGCCGTACGCCGTCCGCCGTCCGCCGTACGCGGCACTTTTCTTAGCAACACTGGACCGATTTGGTTCAAATTTGGTATATGGGCTCCATTTGGGGTCTAGTTGTGCCGCGAAGCTTTTGGTTGATGTCAGTCACTTCTAAGGGGTGAAAATTAAGGGTTGAAATTTTCAAGAGTGCCCTAGCTCGAAAACTCTCGAAATAAAGGTATCGTTTTTTCACCAATTTTAAATAGTACAGAATTTTTAAAAATTTTTGAGACCACCCGGAGCTCTGTAGGACAAACCGTTCGGTCCCTACGAGTATTTGAAGGTTTTCCTTCGATAAAACAGAATCATGAGTGTGAATCGCAAAAGAGGTCTAATCGCCGTTCAAATTTTATCTGACTAAAATGCGATCGCTGTTCATTTCTTCGATTTGTATACAGTTTTGCCTTCTGCGTAACCAGTAATCAAATTTCCATATCAAGCTTTCTATTTTTCGAATCGAGTGTGAAGCGTTTAGTTCTTTCTAATAAACTTGATTGTGAAGGTGTGAAGCCATTATAGTGTGGTAGGTAGTACCTACCAATAGGTAGGTGTGGTAGGTAAAAAAATTGGTAGGTAAAACAATGTTTGTAGGTAAAAAACGCTGCAAATCATTGCTCACTGATCAGCTGAGTGAGCTCCGAAGCCATTTTCAATGCTATTGAATGGAAGTGCTCTTCCAGGCGTCTCCAGCATTCGAGGATATCTTCTTCACTCCTCACATCACTGATCAGCTGAGTGAGCTCCAAAGCCATTTTCAATCCTATTGAATGGAAGTGCTCTTCCAGGCGTCTCCAGCATTCGAGGAGATCTTCTTCACTCCTCACATCACTGATCAGCTGAGTGAGCTCGAAAGCCATTTTCAATCCTATTGAATGTAAGTGCTCTTCCAGGCGTCTCCAGCATTCTAGGAGATCTTCTTCACTCTTCTGATCACTGATCAGCTGAGTGAGCTCCGAAGCCATTTTCAATCCTATTGAACGCAGGAGCTGAAATTTGAGAGGGCAGGTCAAGGGAGAATGCAGATGGTGGTAGGTGCTATTGATGGAGAACCAGTGATCTATACAGAAGGATGATCTATACAGAAAATAATAAACCTTTGAGCAATGATTTGCAGCGTTTTCTCTCCTGTTGAACGCAGGAACCTGAAATTTAAGAGGGCGGGTCAATGGAGAATGCTGAAGGCGCCTGAGTGGTCACTGATCAGCTGAGTGAGCTCCAAGGCCATTTCCTCTCCTGTTGAACGCAGGAAGCTGAAATTTTAGAGGGCGGGTCAATTGAGATTGCTGAAGGCGCCTGAGTGGTAACTGATCAGCTGAGTGAGCTCCAAGGCCATTTCCTCTCCTGTTGGACGCAGGAACCTGAAATTTGAGAGGGCGGGTCAATGGAGAATGCTGAAGGCACCTGAGTGGTCACTGATCAGCTGAGTGAGCTCCAAGGCCATTTCCTCTCCTGTTGAACGCAGGAACCTGAAATTTGAGAGGGCGGGTCAATGGAGAATGCTGAAGGCGCATGAGTGGTCACTGATCAGCTGAGTGAGCTCCAAGGCCATTTTCTCTTCTGTTGAACGCAGGAAGCTGAAATTTGAGAGGGCGGGTCAATGGAGAATACAGATGGTGGTAGGTGCTATTGATGGAGAACCAGTGATCTATACAGAAGGGTGATCTATACAGAAAATAATAAACCTTTGAGCAATGATTTGCAGCGTTTTTTATCTTGAACGAACGATTTGCCCGCCTGTTACCAGAATTTCTCCAACCTCGCTTTGACATTTATTAATAAGGTCAACGATATGTTGTGTGAGATACCTTCGGTAGATGCTTCTAATGACAGAAGGACTTTGATACGACTCAAAAAAGGAGTATTGCATAAAACTATCAAAATAATATTATTTTCATGGCTCGCTACTCTTAGGTCAATTGACATTTTCTAAACACCTGCAGGGCGGTCATTAGTCTGGAATTCGGGGCACCCCATCCGTGCATTCCTTTCGCACAAAAGATAGGTCCTTAGATCGGTTAGCGCTGGTGGTGAAGGACGGAAATTCCTTGAATGTGTGATGTTTGGAATGTACCATCCAAGAGCTAGTTTTCTAGCCACTTTCGTCCTACTTTCATCCTATTAAGTTGGTAGGTAAATGATTTTAAAATTATTTGGATATCGTCTTTTTATCTCATTGTTTCACATCCCATAGCTTAACTTAAGGAGTTGAAATTCCTCATGAAAACTCAGTAAATATCTGGGCAGGTTATAGGGTGTCCAAAACTTCTGTTAACTCTAACGACAAAAAACTTAACTCCAACTTAACTCCAACGACAAAAAAAGTGACCTTTTTCCGCAACGTTGATCGATCAAGTACTTTCATGGTCGTGATATTTCAATACTACCATGGACATGACAGGGCCAATTCGCAAGTGATGGTAATCCTGGATCGGAACTTTACGGGACGATTCCACCGACTTATCCAGATTTCTGTGTGTTGCTCTATTCTGATTTTGTTGATCAGGTTAAGTCATTGGAATGAGGTAATGAAAACTTCGAATTAATTTTGTACATTTTGTTGGGTTATTAACTCGCTTTTGTAAGCCTGGTCACCAGTCTCTCTAATGGGGTGTGCGCATGGGTCGGAAAAACTGTTTATTGTTATTTTTAATCTAAACTAGACCTCATTCTGAGAATTTTGACACCAACCCCGACCTTCTAACGTAAGAAGACCTTTTTCTATGATTTTTCAAAGTTTCGAATGTTTATGACAAACACGGGCAATCATGAGCAGTAACATGTATTCGTTTAGTCGCAAACAGTTAAATGCATATAACAAAACTATAACAATAATATTCATAACATGCCATGTACAGACTAAATCTACATCATATAGGAAACGATTGAAAAAAGTAACAAGTTGACAAAAATACTACTTCTATTCGTGCAAAAAAAGTTATTTTAATTTGAGTAAACTATGGGAAAAGGGATCACAATCGTTGTCTATGCTAACAGAATTGATTGCTCTTTGGGCTCTTTGGATAGGGTTAATAAAATAAACCCCCTTTAAATTATTCAGAGTAATAATTTATTATAATGTATAAATAATATTATATCAACTATTCTTACCATTTTCTTTGGCTATTACCCTTTTTCTTGTGCCCCTGCAACTACCAATTTTTTTTGATCATCTAGGGCCCGTTTTATTTTTGATTCTTGTACCTTATTTTACCTTATTGTTATGTTTCTATTCCTTTATTCGTTGTTCTTGATGTTTCATTGATAGGTATCGTTAATGGAGAGTGATAATTTGTACCGCTATCCATATTTCGGATCCCTGGCTCAATCTACCCTTTACGATGAAAACGTTATCACGATAAGTTGGCAAAAATCTGTGAAATTCAAACGTACATCATCCGTCTGTAATGGTAACAGTAAAGAACTCCCTCGGGGTCGATTATGGTTGAGGAGCCAACAAACAGAGTGAGGTGGGATCGCGAATCGTGTCCAATCGCATGGAAATTTGCTACACTGCCGACACTACGAGACGGTAACCTCCTAAGGGAACGACCTGGACATTATTGATGGTCAGACTATTGTAATGTTAGACTGAAAATGAAATTATAAGACTTAGAGAAACTTAGTTTAAGTGTATTTAACATAAATAGCTAAATATAATATATATATGATTTGTACATTGAAAATAAGTTTACGCAGTCTTATAATCCATCCATAAAATGGATTTAATTTTTGAAGATCCAGGGTCTAGTTTGCTGGACCCTGGACCACAGAGTAACGGAGACAAGTTCTGGACCAGACAGTATCTGCCCTGGACCAGACAGTGGAACCGTTACCGTGCATTAATCCATGATTTTGTGATCAGTCCATAATTGTGTCAACGAATACTGTTGGTCCCACAAGAACTGGCTAGAGTTTCACTTGTTTTCCAATAACGCTGCAAATTATTACACAAAGGTTTATTGTTTTTCTGTATAGATCACTCGTCTTCAAAGATCACAGCTTTGTCATTGTCACTCTTTACCAACCATAGGTAGTTACTACTCATACTACTTCAAAATCAAGTTTATTTAGAAGAAATAAACTCTTCACACTCAACTCGGTGTAATAGAGGAGATGTGTATGAGGTTGCCTTATTATCAGGAAATAATGTGATTACTGGTTGCTAAGAACGCAAAACTGAGTAAAACTCGAAGAAACGAACAACCATCGGATTTTGGTCATCTAAAATTTTAATGGAGATTAGGCCTCTTTCGCGATTCACACTAGTGTCACCGGAAACATGTCAGGAACTCCACAGAAGTCCCAAAGTGTCACCGGAGTAACCGAAATTAAATTGCAATTTTAAATTTAATGGACTGCAGAATTTCTTGTGGGTTATTGGAAGTCTCAAAATAGGAAAAATATAAAAGAAAATTAGGAAAAAAAAGTCTGCCAAAACACCATTCTTTGACTTTTGATAACTTACAAAAAACGCTGCAAATCATTGCTCAAAGGTTTATTATTTTCTGTATAGATCATCCTTCTGTATAGATCACTGGTTCTCCATCAATAGCACCTACCACCATCTGTATTCTCCCTTGACCTTCCCTCTCAAATTTCAGCTCCTGCGATCAATAGGATTGAGAATGGCTTCGGAGCTCACTCAGCTGATCAGTGATCAGAAGAGTGAAGAAGATCTCCTCGAATGCTGGAGACGCCTGGAAGAGCACTTCCATTCAATAGGATTGAAAATGGCTTTCGAGCTCACTCAGCTGATCAGTGATGTGAGGAGTGAAGAAGATCTCCTCGAATGCTGGAGACGCCTGGAAGAGCACCTCCATTCAATAGGATTGAAAATGGCTTTGGAGCTCACTCAGCTGATCAGTGATGTGAGGAGTGAAGAAGATATCCTCGAATGCTGGAGACGCCTGGAAGAGCACTTCCATTCAATAGCATTGAAAATGGCTTCGGAGCTCACTCAGCTGATCAGTGATCTGATCAGTGAGCAATGATTTGCAGCGTTTTTTACCTACAAACATTGTTTTACCTACCAATTTTTTTTTACCTACCACACCTACCTATTGGTGGGTACTACCTACCACACTATAATGGCTTCACACCTTCACAATCAAGTTTATTAGAAAGAACTAAACGCTTCACACTCGATTCGAAAAATAGAAAGCTTGATATGGAAATTTGATTACTGGTTACGCAGAAGGCAAAACTGTATACAAATCGAAGAAATGAACAGCGATCGCATTTTAGTCAGATAAAATTTGAACGGCGATTAGACCTCTTTTGCGATTCACACTCATGATTCTGTTTTATCGAAGGAAAACCATCAAATACCCGTAGGGACCGAACGGTTTGTCCTACAGAGCTCCGGGTGGTCTCAAAAATTTTTAAAAATTCTGTACTATTTAAAATTGGTGAAAAAACGATACCTTTATTTCGAGAGTTTTCGAGCTAGGGCACTCTTGAAAATTTCAACCCTTAATTTTCACCCCTTAGAAGTGACCTACATCAACCAAAAGCTTCGCGGCACAACTAGACCCCAAATGGAGCCCATATACCAAATTTGAACCAAATCGGTCCAGTGTTGCTAAGAAAAGTGCCGCGTACGGCGGACGGCGGACGGCGGACGGCGTACGGCGTACGGCGTACGGCGGACGGACGGAAATTTTTTTATTCGATTTTCGGATTCTACGTACCTTGAAACGTAAAACATCAAATTTTGAGGGGGGGTTAAAATTTTTTTTTTCTTGCTCGATTCCAAAGGCTTATTATTGAAAATAATAAACCAAAATGGTTCACAAAATTCAGCTCTGTCCATTGAGTTTTAAATTGAAATTGAAATCTAGTTAATCTGGTAACGCCTTGAGACCGCTGTGGAATTCCCGAGATGTTTTCGGTGACACTAGTGACACCATGGTCCATTTAGGGTTAAGTTCTTTAGGGAGCGAACGGTTGGTCCTACAGAGCTCTGGGTGGTATCATTCGATTCTAAAAATTAAATACTGTTTTAAATTGATGAAAAAAATACCTTTATTTCGAAAGTTTTTCCATCAAGGGCGTTTTGAAAATTTCAGCCCCAATTTTTCAATCGTTAGAAGTGGCTGACATAAACCAAAAGCTTTGGGGCACAACTAGACCCCAAATGGGGCCCATATACCAAATTTCAACCAAATCGGTCCATGGTAACTAAGGAAAGTGCAGCGTACCTCAATCGTTTCTATAAATTCGATTGTACGAGTATTTTAAGTTGTTGTTTTAACAACACCTTTATATTGAAAGTGTTTGAGTTAAGGAATTTTAACAATTATTTCAAAACTCCTTAAAAGGGAATTTCAATAAACAAAAGCGTCGGTTCACAACTAGACGCTCAATGAAGTCCACATGAAAAGAGTCCTTTTCATCCAAATTCAATACCATTTCTTCAGTTATCATCGGGCTATAAGGAAAATACCACGTACGGCAGATGAATGAGATTTTTTCTATTCGGAACTCGGATTCTACGTACTTTAAGACGTAAACCATCAAATTTTGAAGGCGAATTCACATTTTTTCTTGTTCGATTCTAAAGCTTCATTAACTTTTAAACTAATTCCTGCTTCAAGTTATCGTAAGGAATTTCTGCTTTGGGACTAGAGATTTTCGATCGATTCCAAAAATAATATTCGTAAGAAAAATAAAACCACTGTATGAGTGGCTCGTCAATAACTGGATGTCAGCCAGTAACAGGTGCCGTTGCCCTATTCAATCATAAAAATATACTGAGATTGGGCACAAACTACTTACTGAACCCTTCAGGTTTTCGTACGATTAATTATACTGATTTGCAACTAAATCGGTCCCGAGCACACAAACTCACATTCAATTTCATCCTTGAAAAACTAATTTCAAGACGTAACCCCCGCTGAAAACGAGGACTTCGCGCTTTTAAACTGCACGCAGGCAGATGAGCCGTCCTTACAAATATATTACCCGTATTAATTATGGTCGTGGCAATTCTTTACGAGTTTTATAAATACGCCCGGCGAAGGTGTAATGAGAAGTACGTAAGAGCGCAGAAGTAAAAAACATAAAAATGGACTACAAGGACCTGAACAGAAAAGGGGGGCTGTTGCATAAATCAAGTTGCTCTCGCGGGATTAATCGCATGCCGCTTCTTGATTGTGCAATGGAAAAAATCCTCTATAGTAGTTTGAAATCGTGGACGTTTTCTATTAAATGATTGATGATAGCTGCAGTGAGAAATTCAAACTTTTTTCGCACCAGTGACGGGCATGCGGTTCGTTAAGACCCGACGTCTTGAAAAGGTTTCGGTGATTGGCACATTGGATCGATTTATATTGAGATCTCATATCTTTTTCGATGTCAATCCGAACTTCTAGCTGGCCGTTTTCTTCAGATGTCAGTCGGACAGTTTTAGCAATGGTTTACCACTTAGCAAAGTGGTTCTTCCATACGGCGCCTCTATTGAAATAAAATAATGCTTCTCAGTGACCGGTCTTCCTTTAAGCTCTTCCATAGGCAATAATTATTATTCTTCATCTATAGCCACTTTTCATATATTTTTTTATTATTGATATTCATAAATTAGGGTATTTATTTGTTAAAAAAAACAGATACTTCAATTATACACCTATCAACCCTCTTAAAAATTTAGGATTTTTATAACTTCTCCCCATTAGCTAGCTGTTTTTAGAAGCCTACGTTCATGTTTGGTTCATTTAAAGATGAGTCAAGAGTTACAAAAATCACGATTTGAATCATGATAACGAAATTAGGGGTCGTCTTCGAATACATTTTTGAATGATCTCTGGCGCGAAGAGTACCTAATGGACAGACAAACACAAACTTTGCCAATATGGGTGGGTTGAATAGCTTCTTCACTTAGGATTAAGTAGATATCATTTCTTCACAAGAACCATGGTCCTTCAAATCAAAACATGATGAATCAACAAACAATCATCTTCAAACCAGCCTTAAACTATCGATAAAGTTTGAGAAAAACGCGCTGATAGTTCTTGAAAAAATTATGCTTACGCCACTTTTTATGTAACAGTCTAGACTGCATCCACCCTAACAATGAGAAATGCATAAAAATCGGACCATATTTTTACGTTTGCTTAGCTAAACGAATACACAGCTTCCCTATCTTGGTAGTGACAAAGCAAAATATCAATATAAATTTTAAAAAGTCTGGGTGTGGCACATAGCTTCCTCGTATCCATAACCCGATTGTATAGATGATCCTTATAGGTTTATCCTATTATCCTAGCTTATCTCGAAACATCAATCTCTAAGTAGGTAAACTCTCTGTTGCACGACCCTCATAGGGGACTCTACAAGTCAACCCGCACAATCTTTGAATAATGTTGGAAAATGTAGAAGTTACAAAGCTGTTACAAGGATTTCACGTTTGCGCATGCGCACAAAATACTTTCGATTTGGGTCCCACGATTTTCGTAGGAGACCATCACTTGCATGATTCCTGAAAATTTCATCCAAATCGGATGAGAAATGTAGAAGAAATGTAGCAAGGATTTCAAGACAGACATACATACAGACAGACACGGAACCAAGATTGTTCAGGAAAGTCTGAAACGTAAAACGCGAGTGGAAATTTTGATTTTTGAGAACTTATTTCTTCAACCTTGAAAAGTGAAAACAAAGCCTTGGTAGACTCGGAAGCAATATCGATATAAAGGGGCTTTCCGTCTTTAAGTTCAAATAAGTCATTCAATTTCAGTCCCTTCAGATAGCTGTTTGTAGGTGTCTCTGAACGTACTCCTACGTTCTCCAAACAACACATTTATCACGATCTAATAGCCCAATTAGTCTCAAAAGTGGAAGATAGTTAGTTAGTTAATGGAGTTCATCAGTAGTGTGTGTACTGATGAATTCCGTGTGCGTTTCTTAGGGAACCTTCAGATGATACCTTATGAATTTCTCGCAAACGAAACGTTTAGGATACTTGCCCGAGAACTATATGAGAACAATGTGTGTGTGGTGAAAAAGATGTACTAGTTTACTATACAATTTTACGTAACTACAATTTTACATAAGCAGAACTTACTCAGAAATTTCATACCTACTTGATCAACTGCCTAGCTATTCTGCTGAAGACAAATCCAAGGAAGGTGTCATGAATGAAGAATTTAATCGTGTTTATGATTTGTGAGACCACCTACCATTACTGTCTGGATGTAGATTCTAGTGCACCTCTGTTCTCTTCCTGCATTCGACTTTTTCTCGCGCCAGAGTTGCTCTATTCCTTTATTTTGCAGCCGCGGACATGAAGTGTGGCACAGCCACGATAAGTTAGGCGCATGTCGTTTCTATTATTTTCTTTCAAGTTGATTTCTTGCCGTTTGTCCAACTTGTTTTTTGTTTGCTTAGGTTCTCCATGTGAATCTACGACTTCCTGAGTTTGTTCAGTGAGTGGTCACTCGTTCGTGGGTGGGAAAAATGAACTGTTTCAACGCCTTAGATACACCAATAAGGTTTATCTTATTATTGATCGTCCAATTCACCTCAAATTTGAGAGAAGTTCGAATGAGGGCTAAACTTTTCCATAAATGGCTGTTACAGATCGGACCAGTTCCCCTTTTGGGGAAAATTGGGCCCCACTCCTCTACCTCTTTTTCTACAACAATTGAGGAAAAATGACCAAAATATATTATACTAATGTGCTAAAATATACTATACTAAATATAATAATGTGCAGCCATTAATGGTTGAGCTCGGACTGGTCCAAAAAATTACCTATCTTGATTAACTATCTTGGATTATTGTTTTCTCCATGCCTGCATTGAACCTCCTTGATGAACACTGTTGGATATACCCTACCCGAGTTATCCCTGGACTAGTTGACTCTCTCCACTTCAATTTGTACCTTTCCATTGTGTCCTCGCATGGGTTTTTAGGGTTTCTTTCTCTCATTTAGCGAATTAAAACAAAAAAAATGAAGCTATTGTATGGTCTCAAAATTTTTAGCATGAACTTATTTGAAATTTGTAACTCTGAAATCCGATTTGTAACTAAATTAATATTTGGTATATTTGGACTCATCACAAAATTTCTGATATATGTACAATTTCAGAAATGCAATAACTGAGTGGGTACTCTATGAGTGTATGGAGACGAAAGAGTGTATGAGTGTAGAGCATCAATATGGACTATTAAAATCTTCAAAACATACCCTGTGCATACAGTATGTTGGTATGGTGTACTGAAAAAAGGGGAAAAAACAAGATTTGTGAGGGTACTCTATAAGCTCGAGGTGACGAGAGTAGTTTTTAGTAGCTAAGGGGTTGATTGTTCAATTCTAACGATTTGTGCTAGGTTCCACACCCACAAGACTGACCATTCTTTCATAGCTAATATTTTGATTTTCTTAACCAGAGCTTTAAAGATTTCTTCAAAATCCACTCATTAACTCATGCTGCATGAATGAACTTTTTTTGCCAACATTTCAAGTTGAACCTGAGAACTATTTCTGGATTATTTCTTTATCCTTTCTGATTTAACTGGCTAATAGATCAAGGGAGGTGTAGCTAGTTTTCTCTGAGTTACCTCTGCGTTTAATGAAATGAAACGTCAGGCATGCGAATCGTGAGAGATAAGCTTTATTGAATTATTAGAACGGACAGCAGAAATGATTAGTATTGCAATTTCATTAAATGCACCTTCAGCCACTCCTCCCTACAGACGATGATGGAGTTCTGGGGAAGCTCAGTTATGACGAAATTCTGTCTCCTGAGTTTTTCCACCTAATCAATAGAACATTCCAACCCGCCATCACGGTGGACTTGCGTATGTTCCTCTTCCTGACACTGATCATAATATGATCAGTATCTGGATATTATCTGGATAGAAAGTACAAATGGAGCTCAGGAAGGCGAGGAGATTAACTTAAATTAATTGTTGAACACAGTATTTTTCCGTGATTTTGCACAAAACAAAGATAGTCCTGATTCCATGCAAGTGGAGCAATAGACTACTGCTAAATTAATTTGTCTGAGCTAGACCAAGCTTACTGGAAATGTTTCAAGAAAAGGAAAAGGCTCACTGGTGATGACTTTTCTCAGTCAACATGGAAAACATCGACTCATGAAAAAAGCGGTCCTGTAAGATATCCTACGTAAGAAAGATAAAACAAAATCTTTAATTACTTCTCACATAACTATTTTTTAGAAGCTCCCAGTTAAAGAAAGCAAATACAATGAAATTGCCCACAAATGGAAATTCAAAGAGCATTTTTTAACGAAGGTTTCGTGTAATAGATTTGAGAGACAATGTTGGTTCAACTTGAATAGCCTAATATCTTAGATAAATGAGCTCGATTTCCTTGAGAGAACCTCTCTGTTAGAGAGCCATAGCCATTGAGGATAAAGAAGGGAAATTTCGTAGCCAATATCAGCACATTGCGACCCCCACGCACCTCTTCACTGGATGGACCCCATTCGCGCAGCCACGTAACCTTGGGCAGCAGACCGTCAGGAGACGGTCGGTCATTGGTCGAAGTCGAAAATAGTGCAAACATCGAGCTATGTTTAGATCGAGACGGGCCGAAGGTTTGGTTTATCAAGTCGGTTTATTAGCCACCCAAGGAGCCGAGTCGAGAGCCTAATTAGGAGGCTGTTTAATCGAATTCAGGGGCGCTTGTGGTTTGACCTGGTTTAAATGTACATAAATAAGACTGACAATTGTGTTGTTTGATCAGCACCTAACGGAAAACACAGGATCATCTAAATATCTCCGAATTAAATTGTACAATCCAAATTTCTCAAAAATATTCAATTTAAGACCCAATTAGAATATTTTGATTTCTCAGTGAAAGTGATTTAAAAAAATAAAACATGACTTTGATTGGTTCAGTGGAAATGGAAATATGTAAACAACAGAACAAAGAAAAAATAGAAAAGTTTAATTTACGTTTATGTAGCAGTGCTTACCTACTCAGCAAAAATTGACAAGTTGGGTCAACTTTTCCGTTGAAAAATGTGTCCGTTTTGGAGGAGGTCATAATAACCTGATTTCTTTCCCTACCAGATCATGAGTACCGATTTCAACCAGTCCACAATTTCAAGAGCCCATTAGAAAACATATTGTTTAGTAATGCATGCATTCCAGGGGACGTCCCATTGGATAAGCATTAGATCAGTTTAACCAGTTGCAAAACTGTTAGATCAGTTTTACCAGTGATAAAACTGTTTCACTCGATATAATTTATTTATTACTTTAGGCAAGAAATAACCCCCCTCCCCACACCATTATCCACCTTAACATTTCTAGCGGCATGGGAGCCTCGAATCTGAAGAGCATTTTAAAATCCATGATCTACGATACCCAACATGCGAATTCGAGTTCACCCCCCCCCCCCCCCCCTCGCCACCACCACCAATGGTGCCAGTCTGGCACCAAAGCGGAAATACGTCGTAACATTGAACTTTCACCTGTTAGTTTTGGTAGGCAGTCCATCGAGGTTCACATCCGTATTTAAGGTGAAACACACAAAAAACCCACGAAATATGAGGTTTATGGTATCCTGGCACCATGGTGGCACCACTATTAGTTCCATGGTGGTACAGAGAATAATTCATGAAAATCCAGAGGTATAATGAGAATTTTTCCTCAATTTCAAAGCTTGGGTACAATTAGTAAGCAGTAAAGGAACCAAAATATTGAAAAATCGGATATTTTGTGAATATTATCCCCCCACTCACCCCCTCCTCTTGCGAATTTTGGTACTTTGGTGAAATCATGTACAACGGGGAAGTTATTTTAGTCAAACAAAAAAAGAAACACACAAATCGGTTGGAAATTGAGGCCTGGGCAGAGTTTATAAGATTATGCCCGCAAACGCACGTTTTTTAAGCATTAACCCCTCCTTTCCCCCCTTTAAAAAGCAAAATTCCAAATTCCGGCGCCGTAGTGCACAACTAGATAGTTTTCCGCGTCGAAGAAAAAAAGAACCACGAAAATCGGTTGAGAACTAAGGCCTGGGCAGAGTACACAAGATTATGCCCAAAAACCCACGTTTTTTGAGCATTAACCCCCCCTTTCCCCCCCTTAAAAGGCAAAATTCGAAATTCCGGCGACGTAGTGCACAACTAGATAGTTTTCCGCGTCGAACAAAAAAAGAACCAGGAAAATCGGTTGAGAACTAAGGCCTGGGCAGAGTACACAAGATTTTGTTACACACACACATACACACATACACACATACACACATACACACACACACACACACAGACATACACCTATGGTTTTTTTCGCGGATTTGGATTCAGAATGGTCTAAAACGGATTACTGTGTGGTTATTTTTTTTTTCTGTTGAGTGTTGTCCAACTTCACCCCAGATCGATCGCATAAGGACGCCCAAGTCTTACTGTGGGACGTCCTAAAAAGTTTCAACTGAGAATTCAATAATAATACTGGGAATTTAATTCATCCAATACCCAAAATCAATTTACATATTTACTCGAGAATCAATGAGTGTTTTTCCCCTTTATTGCTTTTTTTTTATTGGGCATTGCATTCTACGGGAAGGGCTCAAGCCGCATTGGGGTAAATCAGAATACATCCCCCCTCTGCAGGCTGTGTGGAGAGGCTGAAGAAAAAGCCTCCCACGTAATATTCGATTGCGAAATGCTATCAAATCGCAGTTTTCACCTTCTCGGGTCACCTATACCCATGGAGGCTTTTATCAGCACAAATCTAGCCAAACCGCTACTGGCCCTCACCAAAGGGCTCGGACTCATTGACTAGGAACAGAATCAGCGGAGTACCACAATAAGCCACTAGGCTTCCGCGCTTTGGGCTCCCATCACCCTGATCCTCGGATTCATCTCCAATCTACACGGGCTCAAGCCGTCAAAGACTCAAGCACAGTAGGCAGCCGGCGACTCAACTATCTTTATGAGTTGGAATTCAGACAGGAGGAAAGAAATGTCTACCTAGTCAGCACTGGAAGGCTGTGGAATCGTGAGAGCAGCCTAATCTGGTGTCAATGAACTTCATTCAAGTCTATACCACTGCAATTTTGACTTCAGGGATGTTGAGATGAGTGGTCTACACAGAAAAATAATGAACCATTATACCGCCATCTCCGTAATTGAAACATGGATGCAAACTCGATTGCTTTTTATACGACAAATTGACGTAGTAAGCACCTAATTAGTTTTTCAATTCCGCCCAAATTTCGATTTCAATAATTGTTTTCTGATAGACTTCTAGTGTCTACACAAAATAGCATTCCGGTTCTTTTTCAATGTTACGCAATATAAAAATTAGTAGTCTAAGCTTTACCATCGCACTCTCTATCGGCTGTCTGAGGTTGAATGTTTATTTTCCATTTTCTATGAATTTGGCTGAAGATGGCTGATTGCAGACTGATTTACCTGGTACAGCAAAAATACCAATCACTTCATTTTCTTCGAAAATTTGCTAAAATGAGAAGCATCCAATTTTCTCTAACCTCATTCATTATGGCTACTTATTACTGTTAGTGTTAACCACAGCAAACCACCGGTTAACAATCCTGTTCATGACATAATAACCAGACGCGTGGAGGTGATTTTCGAAAACTGCTACTTAGGAGAGTGCTAATGGGTTCACTTCTCTAATAGGAATGTATTTATTTACCGTTTGGTTAACAGCGGGGGCCAGACAGCGCGGGACTCAGAAAGGAACGGATTAGCACCTGAGTGATAATTAAATGGTGAGATGTTGACTGCATTCTCGTCTTGTACTCAAGACCCAGTTGGTTAACCAAATTTATCGATTTTCTTCCCTCACTATAGATTTGTTACCCCCTCCCCTCCCATCCCTCCCCCTCAAATAAAATACATTAAGGATGAAAAAAGATGACTAAGTTATAAAATCTAGTTGAAAAGTGAATTAATTAGGTAAATGAAAAAACACACATAAGTACATTAAGGTACATTAAGGATGAAAAAAGATGACTAAGTTATAAAATCTAGTTGAAAAGTGAATTAATTAGGTAAATAACGAATTATTAATTATAATCTGTTTCTAAGAATTACAATTTCGAATATTTGAGGTTTTTTGCTGGAGAAGGTATGTACTGTGAAGCCCCATTATTGACACAATTGTCTCCAACGCCTCTAAATAGATTACTGAATATTTTTTTGAAAATATTTACTTAGTCATGAAAAATTGAGTAAAACTAATTGCGATAAAATCACTGTTTAAAAGGTACGTAATTATTGAAAATTGTATAATAACACAAGATTTTGAGTTTTTCAACGAAAAAATAATATGCTCCCTCCCTTTCTCGGGAACAAAATCCTGACTAATGGCCTTAAAGTTCCAAAATGTGATTTCCCAAATATTCGTTGTATCATGATACAAATGATTAACCAGAGTTTCTCTGTCACAGAATCACCCGTGGCCACTGTACTTGCGCAACTAAGTAAAGTTAAAGGTTTAAGTGTAAGTTTATGTAAAGTTTATTTTATTTTTTATTTATTTTGATCAAGTTTTTTAAAGTTATATTAAGATAAAGTTATATTCTGCAAATTTATTGATTGATCATGAACTGATCAATTGGAGCCACGATACTTGCGATGAATGAAAAATCATCAACATAATCACGAACGACTTCTCAATCGTGTTGCTTTTGTCAATCAAGAAAACCATCGACATGCGATCATGAAAAATCATGTTTTGTATTACTGGATTTGTCACTGGTTCTGCTCAATAATGAGTTTTCAAGCTTTTTTTCACAAAAAAATTCAATCGTCTATGTTATTCAATATGAGGAATCTGTCTTGACTATTCAAATTGGCAGACGTTTTTGATTAATCACAATTTTGGCGAACCTCAACCCCTCCATGTACTAGAAAATTAATAATTATTTGAAATCATCCATAAATCGCCATTTTGGAGTCTCACTTGTTTACAGTGTAACTAAAGTTTTGAATCAATTAGTTTTCCTGCAAGTATTAGCTTGTCGAATTCAATCTGTTTGCTCTCCTCTCATATAATATAAAAATCCGAGTGACCGACTAACAGTTTTTTTCTTCTAATTGTTGAGGGACAATAAACCCATGCAATAAATTCATGAATGCAGCGGACATAGTATGAAAATCCCTTCAAAAACTAGTGGTTGGTACTTTTTGAGTTGACTTTTGTTTTGATTCTTCTAGTCAGCTTTCTTTCATCTTCAGTCTCTTGTCATTCTAGCCGAGTAGAAGACAACATGTCAAGTGATCACCAATCCAGTAGTCACCTAAGTGAACCACCAACTTGGATGAGCAAGTGAAGCCAGCGGGCATGCCCGTTTTGTTATTAATCGAAAGGTCCAATTTGAATAGATAGTTAACAGGTGTAACAGTTACATTAGCGCTCATAACGGAACAACCGTTAGAAACAAACTGATGAGAGATCCGCTCAGCAATGATTTACTAGACTCTATTTAGTTGAGATTAGGATTCACAGGGTAGTTTTTATTTCCGCCTATTAAACAGAAGAAAACCATCAACAAGGCAATTGAGTTATAAAGCGATTATACGTCGGATCATAAATGAATAACATATAATCGGTCTGAGGGTTTCGAAATGCGTAACAGGCCCCCGAAATCAAAGGGAGGGTTGCGCAAAGCTATAAATTAGCCGTAAAAACAAGTAAACCGCTCAATTAAGATATCGATCGAAATGAGTTATGTAGATCCGAAGGAGAGATGGGGCGGAGAAAAGTTGAAGTGGAAGACAGGAAGAAGAAGAAGGTTTGTTGTCGTAGGGACGAGTGGACCTTATCGCGTCATCTGGATTGAGTTAAGGGTTCGTTTAAGAACCTGAACTATTAAAAGCTTACACGTCGGTTAACCCACTTTGAGGTAATTATTTTAATCAGTCGAAATGTGAGGTTTTTTCGAGTTTATTTCGATTAGGGAGGGTTAATTGAGGGTGTTGTTGGATGTAGCCGACCAGACGAACATACAGTTCTGTCAACGACACATTTTGAATCTCCCTACCGGTCCAAACTGTGCCAACGGAATAATTCTGAGTAACTTATTTGATATCAATGCTGCAGATTTGTCAGGACTAAATATATAGGATTTAAATTAGGCAATAAGATCCATTCTGTTAAAAATCCATCTACTTTTTTTCTAACAACTCCAGTCCTGTCCAGTTCAGTCCGTAAAACATCCGAAGTAATGATAAACATAACAAATAACGTACATATATATTTGTTATTTCGGTATCTATACAAACGAAGATAAAATAAGAAAAGCTTCGAACTCGTGCTGTGTGTTCACAAAAATTTGAGTCTCCCAAAATCGACATTTGCAGTCGCATCTGCGACTTTTCGGACCAGTGTGTATCCGTCCTTGGTGAAAATTATCCAATTTTGATGAAATTGCCAGCCATTAGGTACATGTCTCAGTCTCTAGATGATTCTATACAAATGTCATCCCCATTTCACTGTAAGTACCGCCTGGACACTCAGAAACTTGACAAATTTGAGTTTCCCAAGTTTTAACAAGAGAATTCTGAGAAAATAGGAAACAAAAATGTTAAAAAATTGACGTGAATATGTAAGAAGATTGAAGAGTTGACATGAATAACAATTTTTTAATTTGTTATAATTATTATTTAATTTCTAAAGGTATAACAATTTATAAAGTAATTATATACATATATAAAATAATAAAAAATATTAAAATGATAAAATCATTTAAGTACCTACCTGCTCTAATTAATGCAATAATTTTTGAACTAACAGATTCTATTGTGTCCATGTTATTCTTTGTCAAGGACCACTGCAGTTAGCTGAATGAATCGTTCCCGAAAGATCACCGAAGTTATATATTATATGGCCTGCTCGGGAGATTATTTAGATTGGTGAATGCTCGCGGGTGGGATCGCAGGTCACAATCATTTTTTGAGTTGGGCCTTTGGTGAAACCCTCAAAAATTAGGTGAGGCAATAATTAGCAAAAAGAAATAAATCATCAAACATCAATTCTGATCATCCCTTAGGAAAACAGCTGATTACGTCCGCGACGCCAGGACGTCCAACGCGTAGGCGGTCGGACGAAAATTCAACATGAAACAATGATTGTTTACTTCAATTAATTATTATTTGTCAGGGGGCTTTAATGCCCACCCAGCTTGGCGGATGTTTTCAAAACTTACCTAAGTTGGTATTACCATAGTAGGAAGGAATCTATAAGATGTAAATCCTCCAGATTAGAGAGATTAGAGAATACTACTATATTACTGCTTGTCTACCTACGTGAAAAGGGAAAGTTATGACTCTCTGATACGATTTATTCGCAGTAAATCTCCGGACAAGCAACAAAAGACCTCTTGTTGTACATCGAGAGGAATTATTACGTGACGAGAAGATTGTAAAATGCTGCATTCGCGATGAACGTAGAAAGGAGTTAATGAGTTTTATTCAACCTAAAGGTGCACTCCTGCAAAGAAATTCTGCCTATAAAGGAGTATATTGCGATGTATGAGAGGGGTCGATCCTCCCTCGAAACATAATCACTGTAGAGGTGGCCTCCACACGACTTTAACGGGCTCCGCGCGACCTGCTCAGCTTGATGGGGAAATAAAACGCCAAAAGGGCGTCAGAAGGTTCTGAAAAAGGGAACCACAAAAAAAGAATGAGAAAAAACAACGGTCGACACCGTGAAACGAGGATGAACCCTGCAAAAAGGTGGTAAGTGGAATCTGCTCGGGGTAATTGAAAGGCGTGAAAAGGATTATGAGGTTAAATTGTGGATGAAAGGGTTGTTTTGGTGTGACTAATAATTTATTTTCGGGAGGGAGTGTGAGACAAATGGTTTCAGTCATACCATCCTACTTCTGTGTGAGGAGTGAAAGGATGGAAGCATTCAAATTAGAAAATACCTAACCATTATTGAGAAAGGTACGTAAGTTGACTGCATCTCTCGTTCAACGGTGCAATATCTTTAAGTGAGAGGCAGGTTTGGTTGGGTCTGAACTGCCTCTGGTGTTCTCAAACTTCTTTTTTGAGTGATAAAACTAGGTCGACTGCACTCATCCAAAGCTACAAGACCCAATACAAAATTACCTGCTTTTGGGGTGAAAGAAGGTGCACAAGTTGTCATATTCTTGCTTTTTCTATCAAGTCCTGGGGAATATTGTTGGTGATTAAGTTCGCTCCCCGCTGCCATTGTACAGCTACACCCAAATTGAAGCAACCTTTCTTGCCCTGGAGTCCCTTGAGATGCAAGGAAAGAGCCCTGCCACACTTCCTTGGCTATTGGTTACGTTTTCAACCGAACCATAGAGGGACTTTGCCCTAATGCATGGTGAGTAAGCAACGGTAACCACCAGCCAAATGGTGTTGGACAAGTTAGGAAGCAGCTCAGCCCCAACCACTCCAAACCACCATAAGGTACATATTTTGGCCAATTTCACATTTCCTACTCATGCAGCAGTCTACATAGGGATCTTTAAATTACCTTCACCCCTAGCACAACAACTTATTAGAGCCATCAAAAGTCTATAAATTCAAAACTTCGATGAGAAAATGAACCGTCTTTTGACATTTTGGCCGCACTTTCTCAGCTTTCTTTCATTTATAGTGCTTAGTTACTGACATTGACAACCTCTGAAAATTTCACCGAAACTGTATAATAACTTTGTATAATTCAGTCCTAACAACTTATATACAGACCGAAACATTGAACTTGGTCCCGAAGCAGAAAGCGAGAAAATATTTTGTTCAAACTTTTTCTACCTTCGTTTGTGAGTAAGCATAAAAAGAAAGATGAAATGAGTAGTGTTGTTTTTATTCAAATTGTCAAGTCACTACAATTTGTTTCAGTTCAACCTCCCGGCTGTAATACGCGTAACTTGGGGGAATAAAACGACCCTCTGCCTAAATGATGTGGTACACCTTGTTATTCTGCATCCGGTGCCTTACCTTTTATTATTCACAACTCACTAAACCAATTAGAACAGTTTAGTAACATATCAACTGATGTTTTAACGTCCGCAACTTTTCAACATAATATACGCTGGAACACTTTTCCTACCACTTAACCCTCGAATAAAAGTGGTTGCGAGTCTAATTTATTCTCCCGACTGGAGTAGAACGGCGGCAAACGACATTATTAAGAATAAAGGGTCATAAACTCGCATTCCCCTGAGAAAAGTACCATGTAAATGGTAAATTTACGCTAGTTAATAAAAACCAATTTTATTATTATCATTCACGAGCGGGCTTGACTTTTACTGCAATCTCCCCATCTCAAGTTTCCATTTCAAAAAATTTTAGACGCGTTTTATTGTCGCTTCTCGTTCATGGCCGAGGGGAAAAGCAGAATTTTACGAGGACTTCAATAGGCATGCAACAATTTCTGCATCCGAACCGATAAAAAGTAAATATTTGAGTTACCGACTTCAGACTGGAGTTTGATGTCATAGCATGGACTTTGGACAGAAAATATTAGGGTTTTCCGCAAATCCTAATTTTTGAGCCGTGGAGTGAAAATTAACAAAGTTTTTGACCGTTCATAATGCATCAAATGTTGAAAATTTATATTGTTCAGGAAGTATAGCAAATTGTTTTCTCCCCATTACCAAGGAATTAGTTCTTGTCTATTCCAATTGCTCTTTTAATTTTATACCAGGAAAGTATCTCGGATTCAGGTTCCTTATGAAATTTCCCTACTTTCAATGAATAGTACATGTACTATTTATTATATGAAATGCAATGAGCAAATTGAAACCTGTATTGTCTACTACAATATATTACATATTGTAATTATGTACTACATTATAACTAATTATTAATTAATTATGTAATTATGTATTATATATTACAAATAATTATATATTACATTATTAGTAATTAATCTGTAATTATGTATTATATATTACAAGTAATTATGATCAACTTTCTTCTCCATGCTATCAGTCCACATTTTCAGTTTTGGCTATCTTGATTCCTCGGGATACACTCACACCAACGCTTGATAGATTCGATTGTATCTCCAGAAACAAAGCTTGAACTTCATCATCAATAAAATCAGTCCGATAAAATACTAAAATCGAAGCTCAATACTCGCGAACTGACAAAACAAAACAAGTTTTCGCCTCCAGGCGTCCCCCAGAGGGCGTTCTTACATAGGAATGAAACCAATAATTGAATTCGAGCCTGATTTATAGCCTCGGCCGACCGCTCTTCTTTTGTTTTACGGTCTCATTCACAACACCTTTGTCCAGCCTCAGTCAATTATTCACACCAATCACAAACCACACTGCGGCTTCATAACCGTTTCACACCTTTCAATTATCCCTCGCTTTTTTCTGGGAAGATTCCTGTTAGCACCTTTTCGCATATTTCTTTTCATTTAGTACAGGTATAGGTTGTTTTTTCGCCGGTTATGTTCACTTTTATTGTTTTCATTTTTCCATCAACATGGGTTGCGAAAAAGTGTTTTGTGCATAACGCTCGTCAATAATCAAATACTAACCACAATTTACTATACTCTGGCCAAAACCACGATTTTCAGCAGGCCCTTGTTACCGCTTGCCACAATATAATTAGCTGCAATCCTTCTCTTACTTGTAGATGAAGGACCTAAACTCCTCTCAAAAGATAACTTGACGCTCTAACAAAGGAAAGTGCTACAGAGTTACTAGAGTTAGGCATCTCAGCAGATGTTCTCCGTGGTTTCACTACCCGTGTCCAGTTCGGCTCATACCTGAATTGTTGGTCGTTCCTCATTTTCCCTTATCCGGCGCTTGGTAAGTTGTGTGTGTGTGTTTATGAAGTACCTTTGAGGGGAGTTCTTAAAAAAAGAGTTTTAAATTCAAACCCACTGCTACTTTATTACTAATTTGGTTCAGTGTAATTTTAGTGATATTGTATAGAACACCTTACCAATCAATTTTGATCTCAGTAGGTTTGAGGAATTGAACCAATTGAAACAACTGACAACCTGAATTAATATTCGTTCCTAAAAACTGTTACTACAGAATGAATTGAATCGGGGCTCGTGAAGTAATGTACTTTTAAGTGGTCTCAGTCATTCGATTTTATCATCAAGCTTACTTCGAGGTTGAATGAATTGAATCGCTTAAAAGTTGTGTAAGGATTATAAATTGCGTTTTCTCGAAGGAGTTTTATGCCGAAAGGGGAGAGTTTGAATGCCAGAATGCCACACAGACCTAGATGTAACTATTACTTTCCTGTAATCGGTGGGACAAAAGTGACGATTAATTCCCTTAAAAAGAAGTCCCCAAAGGCTAATCCGAGCCACGAAAAATCTTTCTTAAAACGATCAGATAGTCGGAGTAGATCTCATTAGAGCACCCCCTTTGAGGGGGATTCCACTCTTGGAATAAATGAACTGACATTTTCTCTTTGGGAGACGGTTTATTTTTGATTTTTCTCTTCGAAAGGACTTTTAAAAGTGTGAGACCGGTTTTTGGAAGTAGGAGCTGATCCGGAACGTTTTTGGTCAATTAGAACCGTCGAGCAGAATTCCCATAAATTCCAAGATGCAACCAACGGGGTGTCCGGAGGCGGTTGGACGGATAGTGTCCTCTGATATCTCCTTCTTGTACAGTTACGCTTTTAAATTTCTGGTCTTCGACCTACCTGATGACAAGGGAAGATGGATTTCACTTGGATGTCCAAATCGTAAGAAGAAGCTGGTCTTTGGGAAGTGCTATAGTTAGAAGCATTTTCCATTGATACTTGGCTTGCCTGGTGGTAGAGAAAGATCTCACTTTGGAATCGAAATTGTAAGAGTATGTTGAAATGGAATATTGGAATCAACAGAAATCTACAAAAGAACCACTTGTAGTTTCGTTGAAATCAGATCGCCATCAAACATTGGAATAACCTGTACAGCACGATAAGTCTGATGGTGAGATCTCTTTGTCCTCACTTACTTAATAGGTATAATATACATAATTTGAATGAAGATGGGTAACGATGGTTTTTATTCAGTCTGAAAGTCTTATTATTTTAACGTTGTAGTTAGATGGTTTACCTCCACTGATCTATTTTTCTTGCAAGAGCCAGTAGGACTTCGAGTTCCCTGTTTATAAAGACGTCTGATTGATAATCCCAGTGGCTTGAGTTTAGAAGTACTTCCTGTACTTTATTTAATGGAAATACATCGTTTATTTCTGGTCCTTGGCCGACCTGATTATGCATGAATTAACCAGGATACCCATCCAATTTGTGAGAATCTATCTTCATGTATGGCTACATTAAAGCCTCATGGAGAACCATAAGACAGAGCGTAGTTGGTGTTTCAAGGATTTCCAGAACACGATTGAATCAAGTCTTTCAATATACTTTTTTTTGCTACCTTTCGAGTCCTTCAAGCATAATCCTCAGCATGAGTCATCATCAGTACGATCTCGAACTCATTAGACAACTAACTAGTAACTCGAAGATTTCTAGTTAAAAATCTGCGAAATAAGTTGTTATTACCAATAAGGGGTTTTTACAACATTCAAAGCAAATCAGTTCCTGAGGGGACGGCCTTAGTCATCTCCTGGCATCGGGCACATGTTTATCCGTTATCCATTCATAATGGGAAATGAAGTGCCAATTTGTAATGGCTGAAAATTCTAGATCACTACTGATTCAGTTCAGCAAATATTACAATAAATGAAAATCGGAACAGACTAATGTAAATATGTAGTCGATTGATGAATCATTGACTTCTGTTGCAGGAGTGGGCAGGAGGAGTACCACAAAGATGAGGAAAACAAGGTAAGAACCTGTCAACACATTTGTCGATTTTATCTATTTAGGTACATTAGGCTTGCAGTCATTTCCGTCCAACCGAATCTAAGATGTAGTTAAGTTCCTTTTCTGAGACTTCTCCATAAAAATTTGAGTGTTGGAGCTAGTATAGTAACTGTCCATATTATATTTGTATGTTATACTTGAAATATTGAGTCAATCCAATATTCCACCTCAATGAAAGAAGATCTTTCTTGACAATAGTTTTCTCGATTTATCTCAGTTATCGGTTGACCTACTTTAAAGTTTCAAAGAAATCTGAGTCCATTTTGGACGTAGCTGTATTTGTCAATTTTGGTGACAAAATGTAATTGATTAAATTTTTATTTTTATTTTTTTCTATGAATTAATTGAATATTTGAGACAAACATATACAGCCCGTATATTATAATTAATCTAAGCGTTTGCAATCATGAGCACATGAAAATAATGATTAGCCGAAGCGGATGTTGGTTTGAAATGTTACTGAATTAGGCAAGTAGCAAGGGGTGACTCATCCAGGAAAGGACATGGGAGGAAGGTTGGGTCTCAAGTAGGTAAAAAGGTAAATCACTTCCAAGACTTGATAAGAGGGAACTTATTTCCTAAAGAGAAAAGATGGTTGTATTCTTCGACGAATGTCAATATTTTTGTTCAAGTTGACAGCTTACAGAGTTTTGAGAGCCACTAGGGTTGAAACAGAAACTCACTGATTCACTCAAGAGAAACGACCACTTCAAGGGCTTGTTCTCACCTCAAAATCTTGAAAAATCTCGAGAAAGAAGGTTGAACACACCGAAACTTGTTGATTCACGCGTGAAAAACGAGCAGTTCAAAGACTTGTTTCCACCTCCAATTCCTGGGAAAAGTCGAGGGAGAATGTTGAAAACACCAAAATTCGTTGATTTACTCGAGAGAAACGACCTCTTCAAAGGCTTGTTTTAACCTCTAATTCCTGGAAAAAGTCGAGCAAGAAGGTTGAATACACCGAAACTCGTTTACTCGAGAGAAACGACCTCTTCAGAGGCTTGTTTTAACCTTCAATTCCGGGGAAAAGTCGAGCAAGAAGGTTGAAAACTTCGAAACATGTTGATCCACTCGAGAGAAACGACCACGTCAGAGACTTGTTTTCACCTCCAACTTTTGGAAAAATTCGAGAAAGAAGGTTGAAAACACCGAAACCCGTTGATTGATTCGAGGGAAACGACCACTTTAAAGGCTTGTTTAAAGGTTGAAAGCACCAAAACTTGTTGATTCAGTCGAGAGAAATGACAACTTTAAAGGCTTGTTTTCACCTCCAATGTTTTTAAAGTTTTGAGAAAGAAGGTTGAAAACACCGAAACTCGTTGATTGATTCGAGAGAAACGACCACTTCAAAGGCTTGTTTTACCCTCCAATTCCTAAAAAAATTCGAGGGAGAAGGTTGAAAGCACCAAAACTCGTTTATTCAGTCGAGAGAAGCGACAACTTGATAGGCTTATTTTCACCACCAATTTTTGGAAAAATTTGAGAAAGAGGGTTGAAAACACCGAAATCCCTTCAGGTGTACTCACGTACCGATCGGATGTACTAACGCAGAATTTCCTCCTCTGTGTGTACCCACATCATTTGCCCATACTTATGCCTTCAATCAATTGATTTCCCTTTCACACAATAAAGAGAATTTCATATTTCGTCAGCCGTCGCCAATAATGGTTTGATTTTATTGAGGATGGTTTGGATGTTCATGCTAATTATATAGATTTATTCACTGAACTGATTTATATAAACTGGTTGATTGAGTTACTATCACTACATTATCGTATTTACAAACTTAGGTACCACCAGAACATTTACATACTAAAGAAGAGATTGTCATTAAAATTTTAAATTTCGAGGATAGCTGTCAATCGTTGTCAAGCCAAGGTTGAGTATGCTCGTATACAAGCTTGGTTCAAGCTTGGTTGCATGTACCAAGCTTGTATTCAGCCCGAAAAATCGTCGGTAGAATATTCGTCTCTGAAATAGTTGGAACTCTTTCACATTCATTAAATACTTAGAGCATGAATATTTTTGTAAATTGAAAGATAAGTTGAAAGAAAAAAATGATTTAGTTGTGTATAATTCTATCATTATGTTAGTTTCCCCAACGGTCTCAATTTTTCAAGATTTTGGAACAGCCGTTGACAAATTCCAGCTACTTTAGAATCCAGAACCTGAAGCTGATTATACCTGAATGAACTAATCCCTTTTGGTCGCTTCGTAATATCTAGAAGAACTAGCGAAAGGTTAACAAAGCGCGATGCAGACGGTCTTGGAGGAACTGGATGGAGACGGTTCTCAAATTTGTTAAACATGTTTGATCGCCTTCAAATCCCATCCTAATCTCTTCTCTTAAGACATCGGAAACCTCCATTATTTAATGGCATCCTTCTTTCTATAAATTACACGTTTTAGGGACCCCCGAGGAAGACTGAGAGGCCCGTAGTTGCGAAACAGTCAGCTCTCTCATTTCCCCCGAGTTCGTGGCGGACGCCTATCATTAGGTTGAAGCCTTCTGGAGAAAACCCATATTACAACACTTCACGGTGGATATTATAATGAAATTCGACGATGACCCGTTGCAAGGTAATTCGAGTTATTCCGTTCGGAGTCCGTTACTGCTTACGATATAGGCTACCCTGTAGGTCCGAATTTCTTTGGGTGTAGACTTTAATAGATCCATATTGAGGTGTGAATAATAGCATCTTTTATTCAGCCAAAGGGAAAGCGAAGCCCTTCGTTTGATTTAGGTCGCCGACGCGGACTTTGAGGTATCAAGTTTCCCGGTTGATCTCTACGTTTTGGAATTTCAAAATCAAGTTTCACTCGCACGTTACGATTTTAATGACAACTTCAGGGAATGTATGTCTTAGTCACGGTCTTCTAACCATCTCCTCTATCACAGCGCACAAACGTAAACTTCATGAAACCACGTTTCTTAGGTCATGCAAGTCCCAACTCGCTAGCGGGTTGCCTACGAGTTTGAAAACTTTCAGGAGGATACTATATTGAATGCCAATAGGAGCCTCGACATAATATATTTAAAAAAGTTTACATAAAATAGAGAAGAATTTCCCAAACAATTCAATCATTTTGCACCAAAATAATATTATTTCATTTTCATTATATTATTATGTATATTCTTTGTAAGTAAGCTATGCTACCCACCCAAATGGGCAGACTTTATTTTCACCAACCTGCCCATTAAAAAGTTCCCCAACTACTAATCTCACTAAACCTAAACAATATCTAGGCCCAATGCAATTTTCTATTAGAATTTATGCCAAATTTAGATAGAAAGTTAGATAGATTCTTTAAATTTCCATAAGACCACCAAGGTAGAATCACACCGCCAATCGTCAATTCAACCTCATCATGAGACTGAATAGTAGAACTCGACAGTCAAAACTCCTCATCAGACCGGCTGGCTGTCAAGGAAAATACTCATTCATGTTTTGAAATACGGCTCTCCTGACGATCGTAAACCGTCACTGCCCCACGGGACCCCAAAAAACGGCCATCATATCCATAATTTCGAGCCACTGAATTTTTATCGAAACTCCCAAATTTTTTATTTGCGATGAAAATACTACTTTGAATCAATTTATGGCGGCTGAACGGACGGTCCTTGTTATGCGATTTACGGACGACAGACCCAAATAATTTACGGCGAGAAAAATTTATTATTTGGTTTTCGGAAGTGTGCACTTAATTCGTTTGATTTGCCATTTTATAACATAATTCAGATTTGATGAGTGGGATTGTATAATAATCCAATAGGGAAGGAAGGAACCTCGTGGACGATGTCAAAATGATGGCACGTGATATTATGTTTCAATTTCAACAATCGATTAAACATCCATTATGAAATCAAGGTAACTATTTATAATACTTTTGGTCTTAAAATCACAATGAACCTTATAGTTCGATATTTAAATAGGCTCAATTTACTTACTTGATTGAGATCATGAAGGAGAGTAGAATCACTATAACAACTACTTGTACAAGGAAAATAGATTTTTCTTGGTGTAAAATCATTATGAGATAATAATTAACCATCACATGTAGTAAACAACCATTTCAGGATGAATTTTCGTGGACGTCATCAGCCGTCTTCCAAAGGGAAGATAAGAATTGGTTCTGATGATTTTCACATAGGTACATTTGATACACTAATAAAAACAAAACATGTTCTAATCCCATGTTCAAAACACAACGATTGTTACTACATTCCTTTTGCAAGTTCAGAGTGAAAAAAAAACTATAAGAGATTACCATAAAGATAAATGTATAAATAAAGATAGAGATAAATTAGTAATAATCAGAGGAGTGTTCGAATAATTTCTTGATCAAATTTGAAAATGTTTCCACTCTCAAAGCAGGTGGCGTCTCATAGTTATTCGCCCATAGTATTTTAATCTCTGTGCGTTCCAGGAGAAAGGTCAGCTTTTTGATAAAGAGACTGCAATCTGAAGAATATATTGGAAACAAAAATTAAAATGAAACGAAAAGTGTTGAAAATACCTTGTGAATTCGTAATATACATAATGGGTGACGGAACTGTAGAGGGACCAATGGAACCCAACATTGATTGTGGTCGTATATTTATGCGAAAAATTAACCCAAAGTCTCTTCGACTGCTAGTAAATCGTTGTCGTTGAGTAAAGGGGTTGGTCCATTCCGAATTCCAAAATTCTGCTGAGGATACAGAGAACTCAATAGGGCGTGCGCCTAAGAAAAACTGTTTATTGTTATTTTTAATCTAAGGTAGACCTCATTCTGAGAATTTTGGGACCAACCGCGACCTTCTAGCGTGTGAAAATCTTTTCCTATGAATTTTTAAAGTTTCGACCATTTATGACGTCACAGGGCCCCGCCCAGGCGAGAGGGGTGCGTGACGAAATAAGCGGTCGAAACTCATTGAAACAGATGAAACGAAAAATCATAGAAACAGATCTACTCACGCTAGAAGGTTGCGGTTGGTGCCAAAATTCTCAGAATGTAGTCTACTTTCGATTGAAAATCTTAAAAAAATGAAGGCACACCCCCTATTCAAGTGATGTTCGTAATCATTTGGGGAAAAGATAAGATCAATTATTTATTTATTATGAGAGAGATGTTGAATGTTATTAATGTTCAACGTAGACGAAGACTCGAAAGTGAATCTTCACTCGAACAGTGAAAAACTGTTTATTGTTATTTTTAATCTAAACTAGACCTCATTCTGAGAATTTTGACACCAACCGCGACCTTCTAACGTGAGAGGACCCTTTTCTAAAATTTCTCACAGTTTCGAATGTTTATGACGTCACAGTGGGAAATCATAGAAAAAGATCTGCTCATCCAAAAAGAGAACGACTGGTGTCAAAATTCTCAGGATGAGGTCTACTTTCGATTAAACATTAAAAAAAAGTTGGGTGGGCAGTATAGCTTCCTCACTCATTGTAACATGGACGTATAGAATCAGTTGGCGAAAAAATTATGATTCAAAGAGTTCGCGCATGCGCTGCGGCTATTGCTTGACCAATTTGATTGAAACTTATAGGGTGTCTCTTAGAAGTTAGTCCCTAACTAACCTCCAAATTTGAGCAAAATCGGTTCATTAGAAACCGAGAAACCGAGGTTCCAGGAAATTCACGTTTGCGCATGCGCACTCGCTCCTATTGGTCCGAAGGTGCTGAAATTGATAGGGGACCGTCTAGGACCTAACCCGTACAATCCCTGAAAATTTCATCAAAATCGGACCACAGGTTAGTATAGTTTTGCCCGGGACAAGGATTGACCACAGACAGACCGACAGACAGACAGACAGACAGACACGGAACCAAAATTGTTCGGGAAGCTCTAAAACGCAAAAAGCAAGTGGTTACTTTGATTTTGGAGGACATTTTTTTTTTTTTTTTCACTTCTTCCATTCACAATTTATATTTGGAAAAAATACTTCACCGCTACAATTGATGGTATTGTACATAAATATTTACATCACAGTATTGTATCAGCACTTTCAGCACTCAGCAGTCATGTCCATCTGGCTGCTTGGTATCAGGGTCCGAGATCCGACCTCGGACATTGGGGTGAGGGACAAGGTTGAATCACCTTATCCCACAAATGATGGAGGGAGGATTGTGCCTCTTCTGGCTATGCCATCAGTCGACACTTCTCCTCCCCATGGGGTTCGAGTTCAGCTCCATGTCCCACGGAGCCCACTTGCTCGAGCCGTGGCACGCCGTCGTGTGGCCGTAGCCCTGAATTTAGACCAGATGAATGATCCTCCTGTTAGGACTCGGGTGGTCATCCACTCCAGGATAAACAGTGGGTAACCAGCCCGAATCAGATCCTTCGCTGACTTGCCATGCCATATCCCTCTCCAGGTGATCGTTGCTCCAATCACCTTTAGTTGGTTTCGCTGAATGTTTGCAAGTGTTGCTGCAGCATCTAGTAATGCGTCAACTTCATATTTTCGAATTTTGGAAGCATTGATGTCTGCGAGTGATCTCTGGCCGGAGCCAGAGACCACTGAGACATCAATAATGAAGGCTCCTCTTGGTGTTACCACCAAGAGGTCTGGACGATAACCTCGCTGTTCCAGGTTAAAGTGTGGCTCTAGCCATACTGGCCATCCTTTACGGCGAGCGTAGGCTTCCAGTAGGTTCAGGGCAGAATTGTGACGGGCACACCTGGGTCTTACCACGGCTGGGCAAATCTGGAGCACATGCGAGGCTGTTTCGGGTGTTTGACATCCCATTCGGCATAGATGGCTGCTGCTGGTACGCCTGCCTCTTGTCCTCCTCACTCCTGTTGGTAGAGAACCAGAATGGACTTTCACCATACCCAACGACCTCCATCCCCATAGTTTCGCTGAAGGGTTCCTGATCCATGCCGTGCTAGCTCCGTTATCGCGTGATTTTACCAGTTCAGCTCCATCCGTAGTTTGATGGAGACGTTGTCCCCTGGCAATTCGACGGTCGATTCTTGATGTCCCATTTTGTTGTTGGAGACTCGTTCCTCCTTCAAAGAGTTGTGTGTTTGCCGCCCCTACCCTATTAGCTCTTATGGTTGGTATTTGACTGAGTAGTTCCATTACTCCAAGACCACCATCACCCACTGGTCCATGGATGTAGGCATTAGCAGAGTCAAATGGCAGGCGCAACCATTTTCTCACATATCTCCTTACAGATATATCCATCTGTTTTAGAGTTAAGAGCGTGGTACTTCCCAGCACTAGTTGGTGAGTTAGTGAGGGTATGCCGTGGTCTCGCAACATCACTAATTTCTGCAGAGGCTTCAGTGGTGTCCTGTCAATTTTCTCAAGGATTGTAGTCATTTTCATTGGCATGTTACGACATATACCCTGCGTACCAAAGGATACTCCCAGGTATATCCATCGAACATTGTGTGGTGCTGCCCTCAGGCACTGGCCATCAACATCAATGGAAGGCCTTTCAGCTGGGACCACGAGTCGACGCCCTCTTGGCATCAAAGGCAGATAGATGGATTTTCTGAGGTTGAGAGAATTTTGACACCAACCGCGACCTTCTAACGTGAGAGGACCCTTTTCTAAAATTTCTCACAGTTTCGAATGTTTATGACGTCACAGTGGGAAATCATAGAAAAAGATCTGCTCATCCAAAAAGAGAACGACTGGTGTCAAAATTCTCAGGATGAGGTCTACTTTCGATTAAACATTAAAAAAAAGTTGGGTGGGCAGTATAGCTTCCTCACTCATTGTAACATGGACGTATAGAATCAGTTGGCGAAAAAATTATGATTCAAAGAGTTCGCGCATGCGCTGCGGCTATTGCTTGACCAATTTGATTGAAACTTATAGGGTGTCTCTTAGAAGTTAGTCCCTAACTAACCTCCAACTTTGAGCAAAATCGGTTCATTAGAAACCGAGAAACCGAGGTTCCAGGAAATTCACGTTTGCGCATGCGCACTCGCTCCTATTGGTCCGAAGGTGCTGAAATTGATAGGGGACCGTCTAGGACCTAACCCGTACAATCCCTGAAAATTTCATCAAAATCGGACCACAGGTTAGTATAGTTTTGCCCGGGACAAGGATTGACCACAGACAGACCGACAGACAGACAGACAGACAGACACGGAACCAAAATTGTTCGGGAAGCTCTAAAACGCAAAAAGCAAGTGGTTATTTTGATTTTGGAGGACATTTTTTTTTTTTTTTTTTTTTTTTCACTTCTTCCACGAATACAAAGCTTCCCTACCTTCGGTAGTGAGGAAGCAAAAATCAAACGCACCCCCCATTTGGAAGCATGCCACTTAAATAGTGTCCTACTCTCGAAATACTAACGTCCTACTAATGCAATATTCATCAAAATGTCTGAGGAATGAAAATTTCCTGTGCCAAAATTTTCAACGTAATGAACTTTCGTTTGTATCAAAATGTCCAAGGTATCAGAACGTCCTACTTATCCAAATTTTCAACGTATCGAAATGTCCAAAGTATCAAAATGTTTAACGTATTGAACTATCCTAAGCGTCAAAATGTCCAACGTATCCTGATTTCCTATTTTTCGAAATGTCTCACTTATCAACAGATCTAACCTATCGAAATTTCCCATGTATTAAACTATCCAATGTATCAAAATGTCTAAGGTTGGTATATATATGTCCTTTCTTATCCAAATATGTAGAGTAAATCTAAACTAGTTGTTGACTTGGCTCCTAGGCTGTCTGGTAAACGTCTTACTGACAGTTCAGTCGGTTCAACGGCGTTCGACCTCCTATCGGTTTATTGTGAAGCCATCATCAGGCTGCGGGTACAATTACCTACCAAAGAGCCGCATCGGCTGTTACCAACGGTAAACAATGCAATTATGGCGGTAATTTATGATCCATGGAGGTCCTAAGGTCCACCCCGAGGGCTCTCTTAGGACCCAAACCCTTTCCACAGTTCCCTCCCCAACATTTCTCACTCGGTATCGTTAGTAGCCTCCACTTTCGAATGAAACCACCTCAACTAGGTGGTCTGTAATGCCGTTTCAACTAGGTACTTGCCGTAAGTCGACTCGGACATGTTGATGTATTGCTTCTCATAAGAACCTGCTCCAAACTAGTCCAAAGACTCCCATGGCTCACCCACTAGGCGGTGGATTGGAGCAATGGTTTTAGATGAGAACCACACATTAGTCAATTGTTTCATATCAAAGGCTCTCAGAGTGCATGTTTCATGGTTTATACAATCACTGTGGAGCTTTACGAACTCATTTCACCAATCTTACAACATTAAAGAGACCGAAGAGCTCAGACGAAGTTTCTCAGTTTGCTGAAAGGTATCGGATAATGTCGAGCGAGGTCGATAAACATAACATTAATGGATAGGCCATCGTTGAAAGGCCGCTCGCTGCAAAGTATGCCGGGTACACAGGCCACAATGCCATCAGAACCTATTGAAGTCGACCAGTTCCGTCCTCCCTGGATGTCCTCTATCTATAGCCTTTCAACAACGACAATGTTTTCTTTGTTCTTCTTCACCTATGAGAAAACCTAGTTTCTCTTTTATCATACTAGTTAGAGTAGTCCTTTAAATGTAAGTATTGCATCTATCCTTGGCTGTAGATTTAAAATCATATGTTGTCCGTGCTTGGAAAGAGAGTTAAAAAATCAGGAATAATAGGTTCCCAAAAGAAGAGAAAAAAGATTTGAATAATTCTCGTTTTTCATTAATAGAAGCCACAATTAGATGTCTCATAGTTTAGTGATCTGATCTCGCCGAGTTCAGGTGACGCACAAGTCGGCAATCGTAGGTACTATCGGGAAAACTATGCATCACATCCTCTTGAAATTCATTCTTCCTTTCTACCGAGTGAATTTTTTTTGAAACGGAATTCATGTTCTCGTAGTACTCTAGCTATACAATGGAATTACGAGCGTAGCTGTTATTAGAATGGAATTAGGCCAACCCGCTCTTCTGTTCCTTCATTCATAATCCAAGTTCCAGGAGGGAGTGGTCCAAGGAATGGAACAGGCATGCTGTCACCAGAGCATATAACTCCTGGAAGAATCGGTCGGGCTGTCACCGCTTACCAATGTGAGATCCATGAAATCCTCTGGAGTTTGAACTTACCGAACGGTTCGGATTTATAAAGAATGTTCCTCCATGAATCGTAAAGGGCTCGAGTTGAAGGGTCTCAGGCCCTTGGAACTCCTCGTCAGTGTCCCCCGCGGTCGTGAGCATCGCATTATGCCCTTCCTCCATGTTATGAACATGTTAACTTCGTCGAGCACCTTCAAAAAAGAAACGAAACCACAACAGCCTACCTTCTATGGGAAGCGCGCCACGCTCTCACGCGCATTCCCCTCGAATTAATAGTACGATTTGTCAAGTCCGGTGTTTAATGCCGTTTTTGATACCCGAGCTGCACCCTTTTTTCTAAAGGCATTGAAAAATTTCTCTCTTTGTCCAGGAAATGCCTCCGGCCAGGTAACCACCGGCACCTCGCGTCTTCTGTACGATTCTATGCACTCGTAAATCTTCGATGGTTAACGAAGCGGACAATTGAGTTGGTATTGTGACCTCAAACATGGTCACACCTCCCCGTTGCATTCAAATCGGCCCTTTTGAGGGGATCTTCACGACACTTGTGAAGAAGAATAGGACAGTATAAATCAAGAGTGGGTTCCAAGAAATTACTCCTTACTGAACTAAACTTTTACGCCCTTCATATTTGCCCCCAAATAGAGCATTATTTTTAAAACCCCTACAGTAATGTGTACTTAGAAGTCTGCCGAAAGACTTCTAAGTCTTCCACGTACCCATTCCACAACCGAATAGATGATCCAAAGGAGGTCATAAAAAAATATCAATCTCCAAGTACCCTCCAAATCGTATGGAAACAGTGGTATGAATATTATGATTTCACGTTTGCGCTTCACACACAGTGATAATGACAGACAATCAGACAGAAGTCTGCCGTTTGAAAAAAATACGCCTTGTCCAGAAATCAGCTTCAAAGATTTTTAAAGGAACCCTTGCTATAATAGCCTAGCACTTGACATTCTAAAACAAATAAGTTTGATAGTGATGGTTGTGGATGGCTTGGCACAAAGAATGAAAATAATGTGGTTGTAGATTTGCTGGTGGGTCGAGTACCTAGATAATGAATATAAAATCAGCTGCTGAAACACTAAAAACGCTGCAATTTATAACACAACGGTTTATTAATTTTTCTGTGTAGGTCACTCGCCATTGCCACTACCTATCAACCATATTTTCGCTTCAAAATCAAGTTTATTTGGAAGAAATAAACGATTCACACTCAATTCGAATTCGAATTCGTGGTGCCTTCATTAGGAAATTTGATTACTTGTTGCAAAACTGAGTACAACTCGAAGAAGCGAACAGCGATCGCATTTTGGTCAGCTTAACTTTCAACGAAAATTAAGCTTCTTCTGCGATTCACACCCGTGTTACTGATTTACCTTAAGATCATTTAAGATGTTTGATCCCTTTAATTGTCATAGGGAGCAAACGGTTGGTCTTACAGAGCTCTGGGTAGTCTCATTCGATTCTAAAAATTCAATGCTATTTTAAATTGAAGAAAAAACAATACATTTATATCAAAAGTTTTTGAGCTAGGGCGTTTTGAAAATTTCAGCCCTCATTTTTCAACCCTTAGAAGTGACTCCAAATGGAGCCCATATACAACATTTCATCAAAATTGGTCCATGGCTACTAAGGAAAGTGCGGCGTACCGGACTTTCTATTCGATTTTTGGATTCTACGTACCTTGAAACGTAAACCAAGAAATTTTAAGGGGGCGTTGAATTTTTTCCTTGGTCGATTTCTAAGGTTCGTCATTGAAAATAATAAACCGAAAACCTCACACCCCGACCAGCTGTGTAAATATTCGACCCTCACCATAAATCTGAAGCCAGAAATAACAATGATTTTATGGTGAAACGCCTTTAATCTCAAGTTTTACCTAGGTAATTCGTTTTACATTCAAATTCCTTTCAAGAAAACATACCTTTGAGGCGATTTTAAACCAAAGTTAAGGCGTTTCACCTTAAAAAACATAATTTTTCTGAAATTAGGGGTATAAAATACCTCTACTTCACTATTGAATTTTTAATTCTCTATCGAACGCTTGTCAAAATGAATGGTAAGGGGGGGGGGGGATCTTAAAATGAGATACGGGGTAGACATTTTGGTTGTAGAAGACTTAATTTTCAATTCCCAAAATCAAAAATAATTTTTTTGCAACTACCTCAAAAGCAGTAGTAATTAAGTAATGAAAAACGTATTGAGTGTTTTCAGGATGAAAATTTCCAAACAAAAAAGTCATTGAAATATTCATGTTGAAAAATGTTTATTGTGAAACAAGTGTTGCCTTTGGACAAGATTAGCTCAGTAAATATACCAAGGGATGTGACGATTTTTTCACCGACATATTAGTGCTTCAATGATCTATTTAGGTGGTGACTCGGTGCCACTTCAAGTAGTAGATCACTGCTGCACTTTGAAACAGTCAGCCGTAGACATTTCGAGCTGCAGGCGATCTGTTGCCCAAGTGTTTTCCCCTTATGTCACCTCCAATGGCGATTTACTCCGGCGATAAATTAGGATCGCTCGAACGTTCAAAAACACCTTAACGCGTCAACCTGCCCCAAAAACTCACCACGTCGAGGTTACTACCGTGTGTTTTCATAATAATAAATTTTACCAGCGTCATTCCCCCTCTTCGGAAAAAAATAATTAACTGCTCGCAGCCGGTTTACAAAAACACGCGTCCCTTGATTTGCCGTCAGAGCAGTCGAGGGAGGGGAATCCAAATTAAGAATCGAAGATATGTATTAGGAAAAGGTGCGGGTAGGGTAGGTCTTGGGGTGGAGCATTCGCTTAGCTATTTTTAGGAGTTTCACTTCTAATGGCTTATTTTCTAAGTAGCGATCCGCGATAACAGCCGGCAATTATCCGACAGGCCGGTGCTGGCTGAGTTGTGGCTAGCTTCCAACTTCCCGCTTCACGGCACAGCGCCTGTCAGAAATGGCTTAGCCAACTAAGCGTGCAGACATAGTTTGTTTTGAATGGGGAATTCGGTGCCACCAGGTTCTGAGGAAGAATCTATAATGAATGTTTTCGGGATTAAGGCAATGGAAGGACAACCAAACGATGTGACAAGCAATCAAATCCACTTCAGCGACATTAGGCATGATACATTAATTGTTTCGATGCAATCTCCTGCCATCAACCCTACTTCTACTGGATACGAGTATAGTACACGTACACCAAGCTGTATTTCATCTGGCTCCCTATTCTTTGTGAACTCTTTTGTACCTACTTTCTTTCCATCGTGCTAATTGTTGTGGCTAATATGGAGTAGAGAAAACTCGTTCAGCAAAGTTGGTTTGGAAACTGTTCCAATATACTTGAAACCTAATTTATTTTGAAATGATTCAGTGCTCGTTGAATGATTTCAACGGAGTGCTGGCGGGGAAATTCATCTAATTCTACTAGATACTTGAGACGCTATGCCTATTTTTATCGGCTTATTATTTGTGATCAGATGGGAAGGAGCCGTCCAACCAGCCTATTGTCAGTCTCCTCTCACTGATGATTATCTACTTCGCTAGAGGTCGAATTACTAAACTTTCTTTAAACAAATGAAAGATAAAAGATAGAAAATTAAGATACTCAAAGGTTGACTTCTACTTATTTTATATTGTTAGACAACCTAAAATTCAGATCTCGATCGCGCCTGAGGACCAAAAGAGAGATTTATTGAATTAGGAAGGGCTTGTAATTTAGTGGGTGGTCCGCACGCGCGGCCCTAGAAAACATGTAGTTACCCGCTGGTATCAACTATTTTGTCTCGGAAGGGATATAATAAGTTCCAGCCTTGAGATATGAGCTGAAGAGTGGAGTCACACCTCGGGATGGAAGTGTTTAAAATTCCATTAAGGTTGAGCTTCATATTGCCGTTGTGTAATAATTTGTATATTTCCTTAATTCAGCCACATTTGATGTTGGTTGCTGGTCTATAATTCACCAAAGCAAAATGTTTGGGGGAGAGGAGGGTTATTATATTGGAATTCCTATTTGTCGTTTTTCGAACCTACATGATGTTTTGGCCGACATAAAAACTGCGGTAGCCCCGAAGAAGAAGGGATCTCAATTCGATGACGACGATCTTTTTTTTTTTTGTTTATTATTTTCAATAATGAACCTTTGGATTCGACCAAGAACATTTTTTTCTTTAACCCCCCTCAAAATCGTTGGTTTACAATTCAAGGTACGTAGAATCCAAAAATCGAATAAAAATTTGGCCGTCCGCCCGCCATTCGTGGCACGTTCCTCACTTAGCATTGACCGATTTTGATGAAATTTGGTATGTGGGCTCCATTTGGGGTCTAGTTGTGCCCCGAAGCTTTTGGTTGATGTAGGTCACTTCTAAGGGTTGAAAAATAAGGGTTAAAATTTTGAAAACGCCCTAACTTGAAAAATTTTAATATACAAGTATTGTTTTTCCATCAATTTGAAATAGAATTGAATTTTTAGAATTTTTAGAGACCTTGCAGAGCCCTGAAGAACAAACCATTCGCTCCCTACGTGAACTTAAGGGTTGGACTGGATCAGAAACACGAGTGTGAATCGCAAAAGAGGCCTAATCTCCGTTCAAATTTTATCTGACCGAAATGCAATCAACGATTTTCTTCATGTTGGTTGGAGGTAACAATGGAAAAGCCGTGCTCTTTGCAGACGAGTGATCTATATAGAAAAAATAAACCTTTGTGTAATCATTTGCAGCCTTTTAATGTTTGTACCTACAGCTTGCATTTCTTTATTCTGACACCAATCTGACTGATTCATTTTGAAATGTGTTCTGCCGGTACTCATGGTAGTGCCGTTTCAAACAGATTCCATTTTGCTTTGTTGGAAGTGTCGAAAATGAGTGACGATAGTTGAAAAACGTGGTTTTGATTCTGGGAAGATTGGTCAGTACTTACAATACTTCTCCTCTACTACTGAGTCGTCGACGGATCATCTGTGTATATTCAAATTAAAGGTGTGATTATAAGCTTTAAAATGAGATGCAGTATGAGGGGGTTCCGATAACTGGAAGGTGCTGCTGGGGGTGAAAGGTAGAAATTATAGTATTTATAGTGGGTGTAACACTTAGCTTCCTTGTCTTCCATTACATGGTGGCTAGGTAATGTTGAGTTAGTAACTCCTACCTAATACCCGGAGTATCAGTCGACATCAGAACGTATCATATTACGTTTTTTTTTCTCCCTAAGAGAGCATCGTGGATGGTGGTCTGATTTGAAACTACGATCCGACCCTAAAGAAACTTCATTGTAAACTGTCCATACATAGATTATTCCAGGTGGCATATTGGAAGTAACGACTCACAATCCTCCAAAAAACACGAAAACCCAGCAGGAGAGTCCAATTTGACACGTTATCTGCGTGTAATGATGATCTCGAGTAGGTGGTTTTCCATTTACCATCCACTTTAAATAATCCAGTAAAGTAAACTACACGACAAAATGACCCGTTATTAGGTAGATGTTTTGTTCAAAAATTGTGAGCATTCTCCATTATTCTCGTTAGGGTGAAATATCGAGGGTCGAGGAAGGTGGTCCAATTCGATACTCTCTTTAATGGGAAACTTGGACAATGTTTGCTTCTCGATCGAATGAAATAACGCTGAAGAAGGAAAGTGTGGGCTTAATGGACGGGACTGTTCTGTGGGACTCAGAGACTAGTCACCTCGTCCGATCCAGACGTTTTCTAGACAGGCATAAAATTAGCGTCGACGGAGAACATCGTAAAAGTTCCAAGAAACAAGAAATGGAGGAATTCAGTTGTGGGGATGGAAGGGAACCCGTCCCGGAGTATTGAGGTCTGGGATGCCGACCCCAAACGGGTAAAATCGGAAAGAAAAAATAATTTAAACAAAAAAATAAAATAAAAAGAAAACCGGCGTCGTAAGTTAACGGTCGCAACACGCCAAGTCGTCTGATGGAGGATTTTAGAAGAGCTGGTACCGCAACTACATGAAGAGCTCTTCTCGAACAAGAGTCATTCAAAAGCACCATAGAGTGATACTGATACTGGAAATGCTCTTTTCTGCTGGTTTCTTCATTCTGTTCTTACGGAACAGGAAAATTAACGGACTTGAACTTGCATCTGGAGTGCTGTTTGAAGAGGTAGGTGGTATTCAATGTAGGAAGTATGAACATACTTACTCGGATTACTAGTTATTGAGAAACTGATGATTTGAAACTGCAAGTGGACTTTGAAATTGCAATTCATCAAAGTCAAATGGTGGATGTTTTCGAGAACATGTAAACTGTTGGATAGACAAGTAAAAAGAGTATAACTTCCCAAATGTAATCTTGCTACTTTGGTAAAGAGTGAATATGTTGGTAAATACTTAACTTACTCTCACGGATAGATAATTTTTGGAAAAACCCTACTCTTAAATTATGGTGGTAAGCTAAGAATTGCCACTGTGCCAAATAGTCAGATGACCAAATACTGTTTTTCCCATGTTCGTTCATATACTTTTCTTGTTTGGTTACTTTGGTTTACTGCAGTAAATTGAAAGGAAACAGCTTAGCTAAAACTAAAAATAAAAAATTTGCTCAAAACAGATGTTTTTTCGAAAACAGAATATTTTTATAGTAATAAATAGTATTACATTACAGTAACACATAGGTATTCTCCAAATTCCTCAACCTCGATTCAAAATCAGCCAAAAGTCATGGCAGCACAAACTGCTTTCAGCTAGAAGTGGACAGCTTTCCTATTGGAAGTTGACAGCTTGCTTTTATGATTTCGTCATTTGGCCCTCGACCCAGGAATTCACTGAATAATCTCTTCACATTGTTTTCCGCCGGCAAATCACCAGACTTCAACCAGACGAGAACTCAGACCTTGACAATCAATTCCCAGAAGTGATCAAGAGAGATGTGTCGACGCCGCATGTGATTAGGATTTTATTAATGTAAAAAGAACGGCTAAATCAGCGGTTCGCGCATCGGAAAAGGCAGTCGGCGAGACAGAATCACCTCCAATAGAATTCAACTGACGTTGACAAGGGAGAGAATCTTACCTAGTGTGTTCGCTGAATTGTGAATTGATTGGAACAGTTTTGCTTGGTATTTCATTAGGCGGGTAGTATTCAAGTAGGCAACTTCGAAGTATGTTGTGTTTCAAAATTTACTGATTTTTAAGGAGACGGGGAAAAATCGAGTTATCTAGTCACAAATTCTTGAAATTGAGTAGTATAAAATTTACTTCCGAACGATCTGAATTGTTTTATTCAATTATAAAATTATACTAACTTTATCAGAATATAATGATGGTGGTTGGATGACGGAAACTGGAAGTGACCTGGAAAAATTCAGATCAGCTTTGTGGACGAAGAAGCAAACTCCATCTCTTATGAAGAAGCACTAAAATTGAGTGCAGTGTTGGAACTTGACGATTTGCAACTATCCATATTTCTTTGTTCGTATATTTTGGTTTATTACTGTTTGAATCGCTGAGGGGACAACGAGGCAGTCGCCTGTCTGAGAATTTGAATAAAACTGAGTGAAAATGGCAAGAGGGGTGAACTGTTTGAAGTTTAAGCTTAATTCCAATTTAGGTGATCTGAGAGCTCAATTTTCAACTTGATCAAGTGTAAACGAAATTTCAGATTCTTCAATTTTAAACATAACTTATTCTTGTAAGCAATTTTTACAACCTTTTGTGGAGTTTATTATTGTAGTATATTCAGATGATCTGTGGGCTCAATTTTAATCTCCGCTGATCTTCGAGGTCAATTGTGAATGATTTAGCGGATAAAGGACCTGTTTCTATCCAGAAGATTAGGAACCTTCATTTCCAAACCCCTTGATCCGTATGACAAAGCTAATTCATATCAGGGATTTTTCAATTTTAGCTACATTTTTAAAAATTAATCAAGAGATAAGACATTATACCTATTCCCAGCATGTCATGTTCGATACGGTGTGAGAGGACAGATTGAGCTAACTAATTGAGCGTTTCATCTCCCATACCACGCCATACGTTTCGCCGACCAATCTCACTCGATAATTTGTCTGAAGGATGGTGAGCAACTCGAAATTTCTCTCTCAAAGTAGAGCTCACTGTTGTATTCCTATACGTGACATGTTGAAGCTACGCAGTTTGTTGCCTTTATTTAAAGAAAAAAAACCACTTTGCTCGAACAGAAAACTAGATAATGGATCTTATCTGGGGAAGTATGCGAGGGGCTTGTGCTCCGATAATGACTCGTTCCTGGAAACCCAGGTAACTGCTGAGTAGAGCGGCCAAGTGTGATTTCTTTAGGGTCCTTATTCGAAAAAATCCAAAGTTGTGCTACATCTCATTTCGATTTGCTAACCCAACAAGTTATTAGGGAGTGGGAGCTGTCGAAGAATACAATTTTACCAGTGCAAAAAGAGAGCAAGACTGCAATATCCACGAAGCACAGTCTCGAAGGAACAATCAATTATTGATATAATGAGGTGGAACGATGGATGTGATTAAATTTCGCACCAAGCACTCACTGGGGGACCTATTGTTCTCCACAATGAATCTTCTCCGACTTCTTTTTTGAACGAACCCGCAGTTAGAATGCAATGGAGATCTGATTGCACACGTGTGACGTTTAGTAAATGAATTCGCACCTCTTATAACGATAGGCCTTGAGCGACGATTGATTTTTTTCTCTTCGACGAATAGTCGATTAATCTTAATTTTATGCACTGCTAACGCAGTCATGAGTGAGAGGGGTAGTGCCATCATGGCGCCAACGATGTTGGATCAAAGCAATTATTGTCGAGTCACCATCCAAAATCGTCAGGTTATCAATCATTTGCTTCCTCCCTCTGCTACCTAAACAAAATTATGAAGCGTAAACTTTATTTTTGCGTAATACGACTTCATTCAGCGTGTTTAGCACTTTGTACTTGCCGTCAGTATACAGCTCTATCTGTATACTTACAAGCACAACTAGCCAAATGAACTCAATCGGGATATTTACATAAGATATTTATACGTCAATGTGATTGGGAAAAATCTTATACCAGTTGTTTGAATGATGGAACAAACTCCTGCATCGCCAAGAGCGCTGAAATTTGGAGATCATCCTTTTAAATACCACTAAAATTCTCTGTGGTTTAGTCAGTTGGTGACTTAGCTCGAGTGACTGAGCTAACTTAGCTCTAGATGTCTGAAAATCAACATCACATCGTCTTCTGAGCGTCCCAGGTTGAGAAAACTGATTTTAAGAAATTAAAACTAACGCCAAAAAGTATTAAAATAATTTTTGAACATTTAAAAAATTAGAATTTTCTACTAACCAATATTTAAAAAATACATTTTCTCTTCTTCATGACGAGCAAAGACGGACATTTTCCCCAACAAGCAAAAATGTTTGGGAAAAAGATTCGTTCTCAAAATTTCGCATCCGCCGTAGATGCCACAGAACTAATGGCTGTGAAATTTATGGATAAGCGCTTTTTCCCCATGATAAAAATCAGACGTTGAGTAAAATTTAATAGGTAAGTATGAGGGAGGTTAAAATCATAGAGAACCACCTAAATTAACCCGCACAATGATTGAGATTGTCATCATGGTCTCACAGTTCTGACTAAAAAGATAAATTAACCAAAGATGGACAAAGAGCTGTAATAATCATGTAGCTTAAAAATGAGAAATTTGGAAGAAATTTTTGATATGATCACTCAGTTTGGTATATTGTTTTCGAGGAGAACCCTCAATATCTAGACAGCCATTCGTACAGAAAACGAGAAGTAATTATTTTTAAAATTGGTCAAAACACTAAGCTGCAAACAAAAGCACTGGAGAGCAGCCAGAGAAATATTCTTTACTAATAGTTGAAAAATGACAATCAACGCGTTGACGGACGTTTCAAGGTTCCCTGACAATTCGAACTGCATTCGTCATCCACACGAAACTATTATATTCAACTCTCCGAGCCGTGAACGTGAGATCAAGAGAGTGAAGGGCCCAGAGAAGCCTTGGTCAGAACGTCCAAGTGAAATCAAGACCATAAACTTGATTATCATAAATGTATGCGGGAAAAGATTTAGTGGGGATTTGAAGGAAGCTCCGCAGGAACTGGTCCGTTCCGAGTGAGGATCATAACTTGACCAGAACTTATTAAAAACTAAACAAAGATGATGGCGATGATAACCAAAAGCGTTCGGAAACAGCCGACGAAAGTTACGACGTACGAAACCGAACGGCCGATTCCAGATACGCTATGTTTGACTTCAGAATTATCACGGCTCGCTCCTGATATTTCACAGCTCGTTTGGTTCCTTATTGACAGTTACAGACAGTTTCTTCCATGGCCAGCTATGGTTGCTTGAGACTGGTGATTGCAGAGAGCAGAAGAGTAGTATTGATGTGGAAGCATGCAGCAATCGATTGCGTGCTTTCTCTGGGTAAAAGGAGAAGCATGGGGTAAAGAATATGCGAAGGGATGGATTCCTTTGCTCAGTAGAGGAACAAAAATAAGAGCGAGTAATGGAGGCGATTTTTCTCCTAGATCATCGTAGCTTGACACTATATTGCAGAGCAAAAGCTCTACCTTTACATGGTTAGTTAGTTAACAACCATTTCAGGTTTTATTTTCGTCCGACTGCCATTCCTGGCGTCGCGGACGTCATCAGCTGTCTCCCAAAGGGAAGATCAGAATATGATCTCATGATTTCGCTCATGGCATCCAATGGTTATGATGAGGGGGGGAATGAGAAAAACACGCCGCCGAAAAACACTCTCCTTGAACCCACGATCCCCGCAGAGATCGGTCCAAAGTACACCTCCAAAATTTCACCCAAAGGGTTGTTACTGCTTACCCAAGACTCGCCTGCCGCTTCCCCTAGAGTGAAAACGCTGCAAATTATTACGCAAGGGTTAATTATTTTTCCGTATAGATCACTCTCCTGCAAAGCACACAGCATTGCCATTGTCACTATGTTGAACCATCAAAAATTAACTTCCCTCGACCGGGGATCGATCTCCTATCGTTCCGACTAAACTATATTTACACTTCTGAGTCGGAGCTCGATACCACTGAGCTAAGGAAGTGAATGGACAGAAATTCGAAGAGGTAGCTGATCGCTGAGGTAGCGATCCATGGTGGAATTTTGGTTTATAATTTTCAATAATGAACCTTTGGGAGACAAAAACAATAAAATCGGCCAAGACAAAAAAAATTGTTAACCCCCCTCCACCACCCACAAATTTTTTTGGTTGACGTTTCAAGGTACGTAGAATCCAAAAATCGAATAAAAATTTGGCCGTCCGTCCACCGTACACGGCACATTCCTTAGTAATTAAATTTGGAATGTAGGCTCCATTCGGGGTCTAGTTGTGCCCCGAAGCTTTTGGTTGATGTAGGTCACTTGTAAAAGTTGAAATTTTTTAAACGCTCGAGACCAAAAAATGTCTGTATTAAGTCATTTTTTTCTTCAATTTAAAATAGTAGTTAATTTTTAGAATCGAATGAGACCACACAGTGCTTTGTAGTACTAACCTTTCGCTCCCTATGAGAACTTAAGGGTTGGTTTTACGATAAATCAAAATTACGAGTGTGAATCGCAAAAGATGCCTAATCCCCGTTCAAATTTTATTTCACCAAAATGCGATCGTTGTTCGTTTTGCTTCCTAGTCTACCAAGGTAGCGGAAGCTTTGAGTTGAGTTGTACTCAGTTTTGCGTCCTTAGCAACCAGTATTCAAATTTACTAATGAATGCACCCGGATCTTCCCATTTCTTCAAATTGAGTGTGAAGCGTTTATTTCTTCAAAATAAACTTGATTGTGAAGGTAAAATATGGTTAGTAGGTAGTGGCAATGGTAAAGCTGTGTGCTTTGCAGGCGAGTGATCTATACAGAAAAATAATAAACCTTTGTGTAATAATGTGCAGCGTTTTTTCTCTTGTATCATGGGGTTTAAAAACAATTTCTTTTTCGACTCCAATGGTTCATTCTTTTAAAATAATAAACCCCAATAAAGTCTAGTAATTAGAGAATCGTACGGTTGTTATTCATAAACGAATAAGAGACAGATCGATGGAATTCGTAGGGTACCATCTTTACGTGTATCTCTGTTCTTGAACAGAGACGGATAAGAAATTTATGAACGATGGAAGAATCGAAACGAACTTCTGGAAGTAAAGAAGCCTCATTTAACACTGTAGTCGACTGGGGAGCGACCGGCCACTGATTACACGGAATGATTACCTACGTTGCAAATTGAGGGGTTCAACGAGCGCCACCTAAGTCGGCAAACGCATTCAATTTCTTACCTTAATTGAAACAAACCGATAATTACGCCTCAAAGAGATTCGCATTTTGAAAGTACCAACACTTATTTCTCGGGACGGTGTAATCAAATAACAATTTGTGGCCCTACAATATTATTTATATCGTCCTTTAAAAACATTATTAAGACAGTTAAATTTACGACTCATGGTTGAATTTCTATAGAATTAACTACATTGCCGTTCGTTTTACTCCGAGAAGGACATTAAAACTAATTCAAGACACCATCCCTGTATAATTGCAAAATAACGCTGGAGATTTTGATCTCAACTGACAAAACGCTGCAAATTATTAAACAAAGGTATATTATTTTTCTATATAAATCACTCGTCTGCAAAGAACTCGGCTTTGCCATTGTTACCACCAACCAACTTGAAGAAAAACATCAATCAGCTAACATTTGAACGGAGATTAGGCCTCTTTTGCGATTCACACTCGTGTTTCTGATTTATCGTTAGTCCAACCCTTAAATTCTCGTAGGGATCGAACGGTTTGTCCTACAAGGCTCCACCTGGTCCCGAAAAATTCTAAAAATTCTATACTATCTTACATTGATGGAAAAACAATACCTTTATATCAACATTTTTGGGTTAGGACGTTTTCGAAATGTCAACCCTTATTTTTCAACCCTTAGAAATGACTGACATCAACCAAAATCTTCGGGACACAACGAGACCCCAAATGGAGCCCACATACCAAATTTCATCGAAATCGGTCAATGCTAACTGAGGAAAGTGCCGCGTACGGCGGACGGACGGCCAAGTTTTTAGTCGATTTTTGGATTCTACGTACCTTGAAACGTAAACCAACAAATTTTGAGGGAGGTTTAAAAAAATTGTTTCTTGGCCGATTCCAAAAGTTCATTATTGAAAATAAAAAACAAAAAGTGACCTCGAGGAAAGGGTGTAATGCTTTAAAATCGGTTTTAATCATTCAAATCACGTAATACGACAATTATTCAAAGAAATTTCATGACAAAAACAGTTTCGAAATATTCAAATTGGATAAATTTTACGATCTTAATTAACAAATTAATTGTCAATTAATAATTAATTATATTAGTATGATAATTATTAATAAAAATAATTAATTTTGTTTTCTTTTGCATTAAATTTAGGAAAAATAAATTATTCAATCATGTCTTGTTCCGAAGGTGGGCGAAGACAAGTATTTACTAAATTCGCCTCAACATTTCTCCTCGTTGGAGCCGACATTCCTTCGTGTATTTCAGTTGGATTGATTATCAGAACCACCTCTATCCACAACCCCACTTGTTGCGCAAAACGCGAACTTTTTTTCTTTTGTCGTGAGCCTGGAGGCTCACGTCAACTAGGTCGTACATTATCGCTACCACTTTTCATTCCTAATCTCATTAGCATGGCAGAAACTTAATTCGCTAAGCCCCATAAAGGGTCAGAACACCGCTTGATCAGATTTCGTTCCGTTTTAATTCATTTCTGCCCGGCTGTCGTTTATTTTGCTACCGCCGATCGTTTCGCTAATGTTCCGCTTGTCTCGTCCGTTTTGAAACAGAAAACCTGGGCCGAGAGGCTCATAGAACTGGATTTTGATTTAATGCGCGAGATTCAACCGGTGGCGGAGGAAAAATGGACGAGAAAGGACAACATTTCCCTTGTTTTCTGGCAGGTGACAACCGTGAAATCAAAGGCTGAGCCCATTAGAAATCTGACTCAGCACTTCTTCTTCAGTAAGTTAGATTAACGATATAGATAAGAACTCTGAGGAATGGGTTTTCTTCTAGTCGGAAGCTCTGGAGGATATGGTGATGTGATGGACGGTATGGTGATCAAAAAGTCTAAAAATCAAGAATAAATGGGAGAACAAAAAAATAATTTACCAAATAATAATTTTTATTAAATTTAGTTGTATTCATCAGGTATGGTTTCTGAAAAATATACCTTTATTTAGTTTCTGAAGTAGGTATTATGACACACATTTAATCAAAGACTTTTACTTCAATGTTCTCTCTTGTTATAAAGTTGTATCGATTTTGGTTTATTATTTTCAATAAAAAGTCCTTGGAATCGAGCAAGAAACAAAATTTTAAACCCCCCTCAAAATTTGATGTTTTACGTTTCAAGATACGTAGAATCCGAAAATCCAATAAAAAAATTTCCGTCCGTCCGCCCTACGCCGTACGCGGCACTTTTCTTAGCAACACTGGACCGATTTGGTTCAAATTTGATATATGGGCTCCATTTGAGGTCTAGTTGCGCCGCGAAGCTTTTGGTTGATGTCAGTAACTTCTAAGGGGTGGAAATTAAGGGTTGAAATTTTCAAGAGTGCCCTAGCTCGAAAATTCTCAAAATAAACGTATTTTTTTACCAATTTTAAAGAGTATTGAATTTAAAAAATTTTTGAGACCACCCGGAGCTCTGCTGGACAAACCGTTCGCTCCCTACGAGTACTTGAGGGTTTTCCTTCGATAAAACAGAATCACGAGTGTGAATCACAAAAGAGGTCTAATCTCCGTTCAAATTTTATCTGACCAAAATGCAATCGCTGTTCATTTTTTCGATTTGTATTCAGATTTGCTTCCTGAGCAACCAGTAATCAAATTTCCATAATATGGAAGCTTCATATTATGAAGCTGTCCATTTTTCCAATAAAGTGTGAAGCGTTTAGTTCTTTCTAATAAACTTGATTGTGAAGGAGTGTGAAGGCAGTATGGTGAAGTAGGTGGTACCTACCAATGGTTGATAGGTAAAAAAAAGTTGGTAGGTAAAAATAGGTAAAAACGTCTGCCAAGTGGGTGTGGCACATAGCTTCCTCGTATCCATAACCCGATTGTATAGATGATCCGATGCATAGTAGTTAATCTCAAAACATCAAAACAAGTTAATTTGTAACATCCCTGAAAATTTCATTGAAATCGGATGGAAAATGTAGAAGTTATGGCCGTTACAAGGAATTCACGTTTGCGCATGCGCAGTGGCTACTATCAGTCCGAAGGTGGTGATTTTCATAGGGGACCATCTAAATACTAATCTGTAACATCCCTGAAAATTTCATTGAAATCGGATAGAAAATGTAGAAATTATGGACGTTACAAGGAAATTCACGTTTGCGCATGCGCAGTGGCTACTATCAGTCCGAAGGTGATGATTTTCATAGGGGACCGTCTACAACCTAATCCGCATAATCCCTGAAAATTTCATCGAAATTGGGTAGAAAAAGTGGAAGTTATGGCCGTTACAAGGAAATTCACGTTTGCGCATGCGCAGTAGCTACTATCAGTCCGAAGGTGATGATTTTCATAGGGGACCGTCTACACACCAACCCGCACAATCCCTGAAAATTTCATTGAAATCGGATGGAAAATGTAGAAGTTATGGCCGCTACAAGGAATTCACGTTTGCGCATGCGCAGTCGCTTCTATCGGTCCGGGGATGATGATTTTCATAGGGGACCGTCTACACACCAACCCGCACAATCCCTGAAGATTTCATTGAAATCGGACAATAACTTCGTATAGTTATGCGCGTTACAAGGAATTCATGACAGACACACAGACAGACAGACAGACAGACACACAGACACACAGACACACAGACACACAGACACACAGACACTGAACCAAAATTGTTCAGAAAGGACTAAAACGCAAAACGCGAGTAAAAATTTTGATTTTGGAGAACTTTTTTTTTTCCACCTTGAAAAGTGAAAACAAAGCTTCCGCTACCTTGGTAGACTCGGAAGCAAAATGTTGGTAGGTAAGAAAAAAACGCTGCAAATCATTGCCCAAAGGTTTATTACTTTCTGTATAGATCACCCTTCTGTATAGATCCATCCCTACCAACCATAGGTGCCTAATACGTACTAGGGCATTTTTGAAAATTTCAACCCTTCATTTCCATTTGGTTGGTGGTTGGGTTTGAAATGTTCAAAAATGCCCTAGTAGGTAGTAGGTACCTACGGTTGGTATACGGTTGGTAGGGAGGGATCTATACAGAAGGGTGATCTATACAGAAAATATTAAACCTTTGGGCAATGATTAGCAGCGTTTTAAATACACATTCGCTTGCCAACCTTACTTTGGTGGATACTCTTTGGTTACCTAAGGGTGAGTCTCACAAACAGTGACCACCCAAGCCGCCACTGAGTAGCAATAACTTTGACAAGTATGCAGTCCTTATTTGAATTCTTCATACGGAAGAGATATTTTTGAACGGTGAAGGTGAATTATCCCGTTGGAGGATGCAATGCGAGCCGCTTGGTAATCCGTTGCTCATGTACGGAAGAAAATCCGTCGCCCGCCGCATGTCGAGCGATTTTTCTTGGCGCCACTCAGGAGACGCCTCCGAGGTTCATCTAAGAAGATTAGTCACGATCATGAACGACAAAAACAGTCATATTTTATGCCATTCAAATCTATTTCGTTGTGTGCTGTCAAGTTTATCGTTTTACTAATATACAGAGAAACGCGATCTCTAGCTCTCACTTTACTTTCCTTATTAAGAAACCTAACCAATAAATAAAATACATCTTATAGCTAAAATAAATATGAATTCATCTCTTTCGACTTCAGATTTTGATAGTTTCCAATTCAAGGTACGTAAAATCCAAAAATCGAATAGAAACTCTGTGAATCATTACACAACAGTTTATTATTTGTCTGTAAAGCTCAACCTTCAACTACTTTCCAAGGGTAGGTGGAAGGGGTGGGGTTCGGGCCATTCAGGCAAGGTTAGAGCGAATCACGTGCTCAGATAAAATTCACAATAACCGCGCATTAACAATTATTGTTGATCGACTGGGTGGTATCATTCGTTTGTTAAAATTTAACACTGCTTTTGGACACTGCAAATTGATTTTAAAAAATATCATGGATATTCATTAATTAGGTAATCAGTTATCATAATTAAGCGAACTGGTGGTTCGACAGACGAACGGTTGGTCCCATCGGTTAATTTCGAAAATTTTTAATTATTGAAAAAATTACATTCATGCAAAATGAGTTAATGAGCGAATTTTCATAGAATCTCCAAGAAAATCGAAATATTAGCTAAATGAGAGAATAGTCAGCGCTAAAATTATACAATCAAACTCTTGATTAAAAATTTGAAGAACGTCGAAAAATACTCTCCTTGTCAACCTAAACTCATACAACAGTACACGCACGTGAATTTTTATTTTTTCCTATTTTCTGCATGCCATGCCAACAAACTGTATTTACTTACAGGGTACGTTTAAAAAAAATCTAGTAGTCCATATTCATGTTCTACTTGTCTCTACTAACTCATAGAGCAGTTCGGCTCTACCATTTTTGGGTACAACGAATATATGCAAGTTTTCATTATTTGTATTAATTATTGTTTATATCATTATTGACACTTTTAATTACTAGAATTGTATTTATATCATAAATTGTGTGCTGAATCGGAATATACCTTATATTCTACGATTATGATGGAAATTTTTTTTAACCCTAAAAATACGTTTTTTGACCCATTTTTGGAAATTTGGACCTCTTCGGGTTGTCCAAACTTTCTGGCTAACGAACTCGTCTTTTCGTTGGTTATTATGAACATTTTGGCAATCAAGTTGTCCAAGCTTATTTCGGTGAGAAAATAAAATTGTCAAAAAGTCCATGCTAAAAATTTTGAGCAAATTTCTATAGCTTCATTTTCCTATAAAACACGCTAAAATACCATTATGTAAATGTTTTCTCCCATTTTTACCCCTTAGTTGAGACTGACAATAACAAAAAGCATTAGGGCACAACTAGACCCCAAAATGAGTCAAATTGCATCAAATTTGGTCCATGGGAACACGATCAAGTATTGAAATTTTTCTTTCGATTTTTGGATTCTTCATACCTTGAAACGTAAATGTTAAATTATGAGAGGGGTTAAAAATGTTTTTGTTGCACGATTCCAAAGGTTCATAATAGAAAATAATAATCCAATAAATAATTAAAAAATGGTGAAAGCCGGTCTTATCTGTAAACACAACGTAGTTGTGTATCTTCTACTTACACATTCTTTTGTTGGCACGTGTACATATCCACATCATGATCTCGATAATCTTACATGGTACATCAGTGCACTAGAGAGAACAAACATGCTAGTTACAAGCATCAATCTGTGATAGATAAATATGTAGTCGAAGATAGATCTAATCAAAAGGAGGTTTGTTGGAATACTAATAATTCCTAGGGAGATTCACACTTATTGCCATAGTTTTGGAATACATACACATTACATTACATCGATGATCAAAAATCTTGTACGATCTCGTTCATAATGAAATAATTGTGGGTACGCTTTTAGCAAAGGAAGCTGCAAATCATCCTACCCTCATAGCGTTACATATAAGTACCCGTATATGTGGCCTTGAGCTCAGCCCCAATCAGGGGATGAGACCGCAATTGGCCAACATAAGATCCAAAACATCCTTATGTCGGGGTTTTACCATTGAATAATTAAAATACTCTGCTCCCACGGTACCTCTTATTTCCCAGTGTAATCTACACTCATTTGATAGGCTGATTGATTGATGGCCCTCCGTTTCACCACATATCTCACGAACATCTCCCTGGTAATAGTTTGACGTTTTAACTGCTTCAACCACTCTAATGGCGATATCATCTCCTGTCTTTGCTTTTTACAAGTTCTGACGTCTTATTAGCGAAGGAAAAAACAACCATCGCGTCGCATCCGTCGTGAGAGCACGATGCAACGCAAGGTGAGCGAGTCCTCAGTCATTTCAGCCTCCATCACGAAGAGTTACCGTCATAACAGTCCAGGTGTAATGTACAGAACTATTGATGATGATATGATCCCTGAGGACCTTGGTCGGTTCGGGTGATTAAATTTAACAAGTTCTTTCTATTTCAATGGACATCATGCAATTTTATTTTCGTAATTCGAACTCATTTTGAAGAAATAGGGAGTTTTGCGTGCCTTCGTTAAGAAATTGTATTACTGATTGCCAAGGAAGATAAACTGAGTACAACTCGAAGAAACGAACAACGATCGCATTTTGGTGAGCTAAAATTTGAACGGAGATTAGGTATTTTCTGCTATTTACACTCTGATTTATCGTAAGACCAACCCTTAAGTTTTCAAAGGGAGCGAACGGTTCGTCCTTCAGAGCTCTGGGAGGTCTCATTCGATTCCAAATATTCAATACTATTTTAAATTGTAGAAAAAACAATATACCTTTTCATCGAAAGTTTTTGAGCTAGGGCGTTTGGAAAATTTTAGCCCTTATTTTTCATCCTTCGAGGTGACTGACATCAATCAAGTGCTTCGCGGCACAACTAGACCCCAAATGGAGCCCGTATACCGTACACGGCACTTTCCCCACTTAGCATTGACCGATTTTGATGAAATTTGGTATGTAGGCTCCATTTTGGATCTAGTTGTGTCCCGAAGAGTTTTGGTTGATGTAGATCACATCTAAGGGTCGAAAAATGAATTTTGAAATTTTGAAAATGCCCTAACTCAAAACATTTGGATATACAGGTTTTGTTTTTCCATCAATTTAAGATAGTAGGTATAGAATTTTTAGAATTTTTATGGCGGTGCCCTGTAGGACAAACCGTTCGCTCCCTACGAGAATTTAAGAGTTGGAAGTACGATAAACCAGAAACACGAGTGTGAATCGCAAAAGAGGCCTTATCTCCGTTCAAATTATAGCTGACCGAAATGCGATCGATGTTTTTCTTCATGCTGGATGGTTGGTGGCTTTGCAGACGAGTGATCTGTATAGAAAAATAATAAACCATTGTGTAATAATTTGCAGCGTTTTGGATTCTACCTACCTTGAGGCGTAAACCAACAAATTTTGGAGGGGGGTTAAAAAAAATTTCTTAGTCGATTCCAAAAGTTCATTATTGAAAATAGTAAACCAAAAGCCAGCAGTTTGAACGTCAAAAACTAACTTCCATTAAGTTGATCATAGAGCTGATTGAGCGTTGCGAATCTTGTGGATTAATGCGTAGCATAGCCTGATGGAGACCACCGGAAGTGATTGGTAGGGAGTAACTTCTCGCAGTGTGGACTATGCCGTTAATCCAAGAACGCCGTAATTCGGTAGACTGCTTCTTGGGAACCACTGGAAGTGATCGGAGGAAATCAGATCAGCTGTGTAAGTGATGAAGCTAATTACTCCAATATTCATCGTCGAGCACTGAAGTACATCACCTGTTGAGATGATATTAGAATCCTCTTTAGCGATGGTGACAGGCAACTTGATAATGTTAAAAAATGTTTATGTCACACAAAAATCACGAATCTCCTCTTTCTGTAAAAATTGTCGCTACTCAACTCATTCGAGTCACCAAACGAGGGTTTTCGTAGCATGATGGCAAACATCCTGGGAAGGTCTTAAGCTATAATGGGTGTCCGAGAACTTTCTCCGTCGTCTTGCAATTGGAATTCCCAAGTAATGTTATAGAGTTCGGGTAATTTTTCTACATTTAAAGGGCGAATAGAGTTCAGTGCATGGAAAACTAGCTAGATCGTTCAATTACATGTTGGCTTATTCTTTCAAGCAATAACCTTAAAGTGCTCAAATACCATCAGATAAATTACGTATCCGCTTACATGCTCGCATACGTACGTTTATTCATCTTTTGGAATGTAAGATTAATTTACTAAAAATGTGTCCTGGATTTCTATTATTAAAACACTTATTGCCTACCTCTTGAGAGAATCTCTCGTTAGATCTGCTCTCGCACTGTTGCATTATAATCGCTATGCTTCTTCCATGGTAAAATGCTAGTGAGCGATAATCATGAATGATACGTGATTAGATAATAAAACTGCAGTCGGAACTGTTATCTTTACGTTTCTACGCGTAAGTAATGAGGCATACAAGCTTGTAAATAAACCACCGAGCTCGCTGGACTAACATAATTTTTCTGATTATGTAATGTTTAGTGCCGGTACAAGCGATAGGTATCAGCATTTTTCTGTGGGGCTCCTTCGGTACTTCCTGGCGCCATCCGAGGCATAAACCTAGCTATTTTTAATCTTTCTTTAAATGAGAAATTATTATCCTCATACGAACAAGTTGGTTCGAGTAGTTATGTTCTAGTGGAATACCAATTGCAATGCGTAAGTAGGTACCTCATCAAGTATCCTACTCATACGAAAAACTGTGCATACTTCTGCCAAGTTGGATAGGTAGTAAAGGTTTATCACAAAGAAATAAGGGTCGCAGAATGTGTTAGTTCAAAAATGATTGGGGTTATTAGAGCACTAATAGTGCCTGAATTCATTAATGAAACATGGATATCTCGATGAAGTTGCTATTTTCCTACATTCAGAAACAACAATTTATGCCAATTTTAGCGAATTTTCAAGGGAATGGCCCCAGCATTTTTAGCATGGACTTTTATTTTGAAAAATGTTCATTGAAATCCGTTTTAGAAACGATTTCTGAAGTTTTTCCAAAAATCATACGCCAGGATACGGTTCTAGGACTCCTAATTCCCGAAACTTTCAGTGCATTTCCCGAATACTTTTTTTCTCTCATTTTGACAAAGATTTAATCGAAATATCAAAACCTTTCCTCTTTATTTCTGTGAAATTTCTGAAACTCAATTCAACAATACATATATCTAGATATTCAGGGTGTCCCATGTTAAGGACCAAAACACTTCGGGAGTCGATTTTACAACTAATTTTAGTTAGAAAGTGTCTCTTAGCAATTTTTCGTTAAAGGCCCAATTTCCGCGTTATTTTAATTTTAAGATTTTTTTCGTGACCCTAAGCCATAAAAATGACTATAACTCTCTTAGCAATTTAAAATCTAATTAAAAAAATAAATTTAATTTTAAAAGATTAAAAAAATGAAAATAAAAAATAAATAAATAATAAACATTTAATTTTAATTTTTGCTTCCGAGTCTACCAAGGTAGCAGAAGCTTTGTTTTCACTTTTCAAGGATGAAAAAAAAAGTTCTCCAAAATCAAAATTTTCACTCGCTTTTTGCGTTTTAGAGCTTTCTGAACAATTTTGGTTCCGTGTCTGTGTGTCTGTCTGTCTGTGTGTCTGTCATGAATTCCTTGTAACGCGCATAACTAGAAGTTATTGGCCGATTTCTATGAAATTTTCAGGGAATGTGCGGGTTGGTGTCTAGATGGTCCCCTATAAAAATCATCATCCCCGGACTGATAGAAGCGACTGCGCATGCGCAAACGTGAATTCCTTGTAACGGCCTTAACTTCTACAATTTCCATCCGATTTCAATGAAATTTTCAGGGATTATGCGGATTAGATTGTTGATTGATAAAAATTTTATCAGTCTCGAAATGGTAAATTTTGGGATAATAACAAAATATTTTACATAAATACAATTTCAAAACATGGAGGTACATTTAATGTACCTAACTTAAAATTGTAACAAAATCGGATAATTTGTTCGCATAGTTTTGCCTGGAACAATGAATTCGACGCTTTTCTGTTTTTATCCGAACGGTGTTTTGAGGTTGACATGAATATTTTTATGGTGATATCCACGAGGAATGTGTTCAACATAATACTATACTGTGAAACTTTTCAATGTCCATTGGGAATTACAGGGAGTAACAAACTATTCCCCATCTGATGGGATGTCCCCTGGCATGCACGCATTAATAAACAATAAGCTTGATAACAGCCACATCACTTCCAAATGAAGTTGAAGGTTGAAAGACTCGAACTCCTGCAGATTCCAAGTTCTGACCCTCAAAAACCCTCATAAATTACCTCAGTTGGCAGCCCCCCGAAGTGTCAGTGGGCCACCCAATCCGACTACGGTGATGGTTTCAAAGTTGTATCACGACTCGTGGCCGCGTGTCCAGGAAATTTGCAAACAATCGACCGAGGGGGTCCCCTCAACACGTATTTTTCAATTAGGCGCCTCCCGAAACGGACTCGTGGGCGATTTCAAAGCTTGAATATCGTTGTGTTCTCCACTTTCGTCAAAAGGCCATGAATAAGTAATCCGCATTTCACGGGCGAGACCTCGTCGAGATGAAGAGCTCACTTACGTAACTTGGATAGGAGGTTCCAAGTCTTACGAATATGAAGTGGACAAATTATATACCTATTATTGTACCCTTCAAATATTCAATAATATTACGCCCACTCTTAGTCATAACTTCCCTGTTCTTGTATGTGTTCAATCCCCATTTCAATGGGCTGTAAAAAACTGTTCGCAGTCATAGCTAAGAAGTGGGGAGTTGGGTTAAGTATTGACCGAGTTTTGGCAAATTACTGAAAATTTGCCTAATCCGTTATCGGGCGAGCAGTTACCTACGAGTTAGTTTAGTGTTACGACGATGTTTTGTATTCTTATCATAATATACAACTAAATTAATTCAAAACGCTGCAAATTGTTACACAAAAGTTTACTATTTTTCTATATAGATCGCTCGTCTGCAAAGAACACGGCTTTGCCATTGTTACCACCAACCAACTTGAAGAAAAACATCGATCGCATTTCGGTCAGCTAATATTTGAACGGAGATTCGGCCCAACCTTTAAATTCTCGTAGGGAACGAAAGTTTTGTCCTACAGGGCTACGCCGCGTGGTCTCAAAAAATTCTAGAAATTCTATATTATCTTGAAGTGAAGGAAAAACAATACCGTTACATCAAAATTTGTTGAGTTAGGGCGTTTTTGCGATTCACACTCCTGTTTCTGATTTATCGTACGTCCAACCCTTAAGTTCTCGTGGGGAGCGAACGGTTTGTCCTATAGGGCTACGCGTGGTCTCTAAAAATTCTAAAAATTCAATAATATCTTGAATTGATGGAGTTAAGTGAGGAGAATGACGAAGAAGGTTTTTAAAAATACAAAAACCATTATTTAACGCACACAAACGTACTATGACACAGATGTGAGCCAAATGAACAATGTAAGATTTTCCTCTGGGGCTATGTATACATATAGAGGGTGATCTGGGCTTATCTCATATAACACGAGTACAAGGGTCTTCTGGGTGGACAATCAGTGAGTCGTAAGTATGGTATTTTACATAACTAATGGAAAAACAATACCTTTGTATCAAAATTTTTGAGTTAGGGCGTTTTCAAAATTGCAACCCTTAGAAGTGACCTACATCCACCAAAGGCTTTGGGGCACAACTAGACCCCAAATGGAGCCCACATACCAAATTTCATCAAAATCGGTCAATGCTAACTGAGGAAAGTTCCGCGTACTGCGGGCGGACGGCCAAATTTTTATTCGATTTTTGAATTCTACGCACCTTGAAACGTAAACCAACAAATTTTGAGAGGGGGGTTGAAAAAATTTTCTTGGTCGATTCCAAAGGTTCATTATTGAAAACAATAAACCAAAACTGGTGAGAGTGCAGCTTTTCAAATTTTCCTAGTTCACTTTCAAACTCCAGAAGGTAGGATTTGTCTTTTTGGTAAACTCCCGTAACTTTGAGATGACAGGGAAGTCCAGAATTGCTTCAGGATTACTCTGGCTTCTATTCTGATTGAAGGCAGAAAAGGCCTGCAACATTGCCAACTCATGAGAGGAGATTTGCAGTTTAGAAATCTTAGATAGGTACTTAAAATCTGGTATCTATTACGGTGAGAATTGTAAAGCGACGGCATATCGATTTACTGCGATTGTTTCGTGCTTTATTGATTTCATACACTATCAATTCGCACGTTGTGCGCCATAAGACAACTTCTGACTTCTTTTGCCTCCAGATATTCCTACTCCTGCGGCACGCCTAAACACAATAGTAAATAGCACTTTCAATCCTACTTCCAGACAACATTCATCCAATTTGGCGTCTCCTGGCTTCCGTGCCACCAGATAAGACTCACTCGGTCTCTGCCCGCCCATAATTTAAAATTTAAATTCATTTTCCGCGCAATTGACTCCCTCGCGAACACATCGATCTGCTGAATCGAGAGAAGAAATAAAAGAGGAGAAGCTCGAATTAATTTTCTTTCTGGTTCGATGGCGGTGGAGTGGATTTCAAAGCTTTGGACGTGGAGACGTCAACGGGCCGCCAACAGGGTTCCAGGTATCGTATTAATCAAAACAACCGAGGCTCGGCGGGGCGGCTGCTCAAGAGTTACTGCTCGGACGACTTTGGCGCACCCTGTTAACGTTGTAAATAACTTCTAAACTCTCAGACGGAGTTTAAATACCCCCTCTTTTTCTGGAGTATTGTAGTATCAACTTCTCGTAATTTTTCATGTTTTATAGAACAGCATATTTTAATCGCGTTGGCAATTAATCATAAGACTTACTACTGGGAACTGAAAGACAGATTGCTCAGCAACATTTTCCACTCTGACACTAATTCATGCCTAGGTATGATTTACCGCTTCTTCCGATCCGAACTGTAGTCTTCAAGGACTGAAACTGGAGTCTAGTAGAAATATGAATGATAAAAATTTATGATTCGCTCAAAACTATCAGTAAACATACGAGTCACGATTTCCGATTTATTTTCTGCGAAACTGCCTAGGTACTTATCATACATTTTTAGTCTGATTATTTTTTTATCGTTTTTTCATGTTGCTATTCAGTTATTTATATGACGTAAAAACGATATTACTTTGGTGAAACATCTTGCAGGAATCTACTTCAATCAGCAGAACTCAATCCTTCTGGCGTAAGAAAGTGGGATCCTGCAGTTGAGAATTCATTTACCCTCATAATCAATAATTCGGTTCGCGTTTCATGTAGGTTGTTGTTCGCGTTTCATAACCTAAACAACGATTTATTGTTTTCTGTAAATATCACCCGTCTGCAAAGAGCACTACTTTTTCATTAGATAGCAATAAAATAGTACTTGAACCTTATTATTATTAAACCTACCAACTATATTAACAGTCAAGTTGATCTTTACTGAAAGTTCCTACCAGCAAAACATCGTTATCCCAAAGTTGCGGATGCCTTCAATACGGAATTTGGTCCTTGGTAATTAAGGACGCACAACTGAGTAACTCGAAATTCTATTAGAAGAAAAGATCACGAGACACCTCATCCAAACTGGCAAGGAAACTGTCAACCACCTTCTAAGGACCAGGGGTTAGTCACCAGCTTGCTCACAGGGACCCACGTGTCCAGATAAATTTCAGAATAACCGTGCATTTAACCATTTTTAATCGTCTGGTTGGTTTAATTAGTTTCTGAAAATTGAGTACTATGCACCTTAAATGTATGAAAAACCAGTGAAAGAAAAGGCCAGTGAACATTCATCAACTAGGTGATTAATTATTATCATTAAGCGAACGGTTGGTCACACAGAGCTCTAGGTGGTGTCATTAAATTCTTCAAATATTTTTGAAAATGTTAATGATTAAAAAACGATACCTGTATGTAAAAAGTGTTCGAGCTAGGACGTTTTCAAAAAGGCTTTCTCAAACTTGTTACCCCTTTGAAATGACTACTGAAAGTAACCAAAATCTTCGGGGCACAACCAGACCCCAAATGGAGCTGATATACCAAATTTCAAGTTAATCGGTCCATGGGAACTGGGCAAAGTGCACATTGTTACTGTCGTAAAAACGCTGCAAATGATTACACAATGGTTTATCATTTTTCATTTTTCTATATAGATCACTCGTCTGCAAAGCCACCAACCATCCAACATGAAGAAAAACATCGATCGCATTTCGGTCAGCTTTAATTTGAACGGAGATTAGGCCTCTTTTGCGATTCACACTCGTGTTTCTGATTTATCGTACGTCCAAACTTTAAATTCTCGTAGTGAGCGAACGGTTTAGCCTACAGAGCTCCGGATGGTCTCAAAAAATTCTAAAAATTCTATAGAATCTTAAATTGAAGGGAAAATATACCTTTATATCAAAATTTTTTGAGTTAGGGCGTTTTCAAAATTTCAAAATTGATTTTGGAACCCTTAGAAGTGACCTACATCAACCAAAATCTTCGAGGCACAACTAGACCCCAAATGGAGCCTACACACCAAATTTCATCAAAATCGGTCAATGCTAAGTGGCAAAAGTTCCGCGTACGGCGTACGGCCAAATTTTGGTTTATTATTTTCAATAATAAAATCGACCAAGAAAAAAACAAATTTAACACCCCCTCAAAATTTGATGGTTTACGTTTCAAGGTACGTAGAATCCAAAAATCGAATAAAAATTTGGCATTTGGGGTCTAGTTGTGCCCCGAAGATTTTGGTTGATGTAGGTCACTTCTAAGGGTTCCAAAATCAATTTTGAAATTTTGAAAACGCTCTAACTCAAACATTTTTGATATAAAGGTATTTTTTTCCTTCAATTTAAGATTCTATAGAATTTTTAGAATTTTTTGAGACCATCCGGAACTCCGTAGGATAAACCGTTCGCTCACTACGAGAATTTAAAGTTTGGACGTACGATAAATCAGAAACACGAGTGTGAATCGCAAAAGAGGCCTAATCTCCGTTCAAATTAAAGATGACGGAAATGCGACCGATGTTTTTCTTCATGTTGGATGGTTGATGGCTTTGCAGACGAGTGATCTATATAGAAAAATAAAAAATAATAAACCATTGTGTAATCATTTGCAGCGTTTTTCAATAATTTAAAACTTTCTAAATTTGCTTAATTATGATAATTAATTACCTAAATAATGGATGTTCCATGACGTTTTTTAATCTATTTAATATCGTGTTGAATTTTATGATACCACCCAGACGATCAACAATTGTTAAATCCGCGTTTATTGTGAAATTTATCTGAACTCATGTCTTCTCATGAGAAAACTCATGCCTTAGGGACTCAAACTCTTCCTCTCTTACCTACCTGTGGTCCTTAGAAGGTAGTTGAAGAGCTTTTAACCTTACAAACCTTACGATAAAGGTTTCATCTTACCTGAATTACCTTGTAAATAAGTGTGATTAATATTAAAAATTTTTGATATATCACCTTATTTAAAAAGGAGTTATTTTCTATTTCAGATCAGTCTAATCCCGGATTTGTGGATGGGCCCGTGATGCGAGACTCCTCCGCATTGAAGGGTAAGTGTTATGATAATTCATATTTAAGGAAAGTTCCATAAAAGACAACGAACAGGACCTATCGCAATTTTTGTTGCACGTTTAAAGAAAGTTTTTTGACACTTATTTCTTCATTAAAGTGTTAAAAAGTGATCAAGTCTGAAGGTCAAGAGGTTTTCTCCCAGCAGTTAAGTAAGAAAATCTTTTAGATCCAGAGGTGGAATTCGATTTCCTAAGATACCTGAAGGGTCCGCGTCTTCAGGTTATGTGGGATACCCACTAAAAACTCCTCGTTGGAACTCTCCGTCCATTCTGCTGCAGGGCTCCAGTTATTTTCACTTCCCAGTATCTTGGTGACAACAGCTTCTGGTTTTAAACTTTGGGGCGTCAACCCCAATTCTGCTTGCAGCTGTTTTATTTCAGCAGCCCTTTTTGTGCATTCAAAGGAAGTGTGTAGAACTTTCCCCATATTATGCAGGTATAGGCATACAACAGTCCATGTCCTATAAACAACTGCGTAAAGAAACATTTAACTTCTCCATGTTTTATGTCTATCCATGTCTGAATGTTTGGCACCAGTCGTTCAGTCCAACTTCCTCTGTGTTTTCCCGTCCATATCTTTTGCCAGTTCGTAGTTGTGAGCACTTTTTTCCCAAGGCCATACAGTACCTGACTCCTTCATTCCTCCTATAGATGATGATTTTTTGTCTCTGAAACCATCAGCTGAATGGGTACGAAACTGTTCGCTAAGTACACGCAATCTGTACAGCTTCACAACGCTGCACAGCTATCAATCTCTGTCTAAGGTAAGCCACATTCAATAATATTGAATCAGTACAATAATATTGAATGTGGCTTACCTTAGACAGAGATTGATAGCTGTGCAGCGTTGTGAAGCTGTACTTTATTATATTAGCCCACACCTCCGCTCCATGCGGGATTGACTGCACGACCATCATCAAAGGGCCATTTATGTTCCTAATAAGTTGACCAAGAGAAGCTTTTTTTGTTCTGGTCTGTCTGCAGTTCTTCTTAAATTTTCACCGAATGTGATTTTGGTTCCCAACATGACTACTGAAAAGATTTAGCTCCTGGTTTATTTATTATTAGTTTATTTATTTGTACTTCCACGATTATGCTTGATGGTGACTACCTCTGTATGTTTTGCAGCTAGATATTTTTCTATGGTTTTCCATCTACTCCATTACTCGTGACATGAACTATTCCAGCTTGTCATAGGCTGAATCCATTGTCCTTGCTAGTACTACTGCTGCTACATCGTCAGCATATCCTACAAGCTACAAACAGTCCTCCGACATTTCGAGTCGAAGGGCTCCACCGTATAATGCTTTCCACAGTTGAGAGCCCAGCACTCATCCCAGGTCAGCTCCTGATGTGATCTCTTCCATTCTTTCTCCTTGGGCAGTCTCATAATATGAGCCTACATGTTATCTACTGGCAGTGATGGACAGCTACATCAAAACACTAACATAACATGTAGTGTTCTAACACTCCAACATATCTGACCGTGCTACAGAGTAAAAGGTTTCAACTACGATTGCTACCTCGAATGTTGCTGAATCATACCTGACTGTTGTATCTTGATGCCAAGTGATTTCCTCAAAAGCATCATCTTGACAAGATTCCAACTATTACTTTGGATCAAAGTTGGGCTCTCCCGTGGTTTAACGACAAGGCTATGGCTTAAGAAGTGAGCCTTCGTTTTACTCGTATCTTCTAAGAAGGTATACTCCATTCAATAAACGTCACGAATACATTAAGAGCTTCCAAAAAAAGGTTTTTATGAACAGAATTTTATGTTCTAATACAGTTATTGAGCCAGAAGATCCCACCTGGGAATCTGCAGCAGGTTCTTTCTTACAGCCTGATTGATCTACGATCTAAAAATGAGCACTATGTGCGAGCTACACGAGTATTTTTGATCTTCCAATAAAATAGATAATTTCTCTATCAAAACCACGGCTTAGTTAGCGATTATTATCATTTAAACCTCCTCCAGTGGCACGTGTTATGCATTCATGAATTATTCATTTTCATCCCATTTCCACGAAGTATCACTAAAGATTTACCAGTTATAGATACTTGAGTTTATGGTGAAGTAGTTGGAAATAACCACCGTGAAACGCGTTTCATGGATGCCGTAAAATATACGTCGACAGTTAATCATGCATTTATGACCGGTACCACAAGGGCTCCCTTCTTGAAATGTAGTCTTAGATACCTAATGAAATAGAAACGCGTTCCTTTCAGGAATTTTTACTTTATGCTGCGAGTATTTTGAAACACGGGGAATCAAAAGTGAAGAGGAAGAAATTATTCCAGACATTTCCGAGCGGCTTTTTAAACGTGTGTTTACATTCCTAGAACGCACCAGGTCGTTAACTCAAATAGCAGACAGTGAGACAGAACTGAATGTTATGAATTCAGGAACTCAGACTATTTAGTTCCCCTTAACATACAACTGTTGTGTTTATAATAGTACTTTGGGTAAACAAACGCTGACCGAAAATTATAAATATTGGTAGTAAAAATTTGCAGCCTTCCACTAAAAAAATTCATTGCCCAAAGGTTTATTATTTTCTGTATAGATCACCCTTCTGTATAGATCCCTCCCTACCAACCGTAGGTACCTACTACCTATTAAGGCATTGAAAATTTCAACCCTTCATTTCCATTTGGTTGGTGTTTGGGGTTGAAATTTTCAAAAATTCCCTAGTAGGTACCTACGGTTGGTTGGGAGAGATCTTAACAGAAGGGTGATCTATACAGAAAATAATAAACCTTTGGGCAATGATTTGCAGCGTTTTTTACCTACCAACTTTTTTTACCCATTTTTTTTACCTACCAACTTTTTTTTACCTACCAACCATTGGTAGGAAAACATACCACACCATACTGCCTCCAGACCTTCACAGTCAAGTTTATTACAAAGAACTAAACGCTTCACACTCGATTCGAAAAATAGAGACCTTCATATGGAAATTTGATTACTGGTTGCTCAGAAAGCAAAACTGAATACAACTCGAAGAAACGAACAGCGATCGCATTTTAGTCAAATACAATTTGAACGGGGATTAGACCTCTTTGGTGATTCTTTCGTGATTGTTTTATCGAAGGAAAACCCTTAAGTACTCGTAGGGAGCGAATGGTTTGTCCTGCAGAGCTCCGGGTGGTCTCAAAAATTTTTTAAAAATTAATACTATTTAAAATTGGTGAAAAAACTATACCTTTATTTCGACAGTTTTCGAGCTAGGGCACTCTTGAACATTTCAACCCTCAATTTTCACCCCTTAGAAGTGACCTACATCAACCAAAAGATTTGCGACACAACTAGACCCCAAATGGAGCCCTTATACCTAATTTGAACCAAATCGGTCCAGTGTTGCTAAAAAAAAGTGCCGCGTACGGCGTACGGACGGAAAATTTTTTATTAGATTTTCGGATTCTGAGCACCTTGAAACGTAAAACATCAAATTTTGAGGGGGGTTAGAATTTTTTTGTTGCTCGATTCAAAAGGCTTATTATTGAAAATAATAAACCAAATTGCGATTTTATCAATCTACAACTGATTGTGAGTTGCATAAAATTTCCATGACACGTAGTTTTCATCTTCATGGTTCATTTTCAATAACCCATCGAAATCATTTTCAATAAACTGCTGCCATCCCGTAGGTGTTGCGCCTCAGGTTCAACGACGGTTCGTTTGAAAATATTGCTTTTTATTATTTGTCTGCCTTGAAAGTGGATTTCTAAAACCATGAATAACACTGGAAACATTAAACCGATGTTCCCAATTATGAAAGTTTTTCAATCAAGAAGAGTCCACGCACCTTTCCTTCCAAAGCCCACCCACCTGCCAAGTTTATTCAAGTTGCTCGCAAGTTGATTGTTTCTCATAAACCAACAAATAAACCAAGACTCTTCCATTAGAAAAACAAAAAAATATCTGCATGATTGAAAACGCTGGTGTAGAGGATTCTAATGGATTCGAAATTAGCAGCAAGGACGAAGTCTGATGACTCCGCAGATTTTAATTAGCGGTGAATGGGAGTGTTAGGTATGAGTTCATAGTCTCAACGCATCAATGAGCTTCATCATTTCGAGCTGGCTATTGTCAACAGCATCTGAATGATATGCGTTCGATGACTCTGATTCGAGTCGGAGAACAAAAGTACCGCTCCTTTGATGGCTTCTCTAAATTAGCAAAACGAAAATGGTCAACATTCTGATGCTGAGTTTCCTCAGGATCAACGGGACTCTGCTCATAGAAGAGTATTAAATCAAATGTGCAATACTCTTCGGTGCATAAAATCTTCTAAAGTAGAAAACATCTGCTATCTTGCATGACTTGAAGAATGAGTTCTCTGGCATTGGTAAGTATAAAAAGATATGCCTTACTGCTGAGAGTAATTCCTAATTTTAGTTACGCTGAAAACACATAGAAACAATGCACGACGTTGCTATGTTGTTTATGTCTCGGATTAATTGTGTATTATCTCACGTTATTCCATCTTGTCATTTGATAAGAATGTAGAGATCGATTAGCTCCTAATAGCCCCACGTAGCTGAAATTTCACAGAGGTCCTCTTTGGGACAGCTACGAAGTGAGCTTCTCTCTGGGGCAACTGGAAGCCGTAAAACATATCCAGGCCACAATTTTTCTGCGAGTAGTGTGGAAATTACTGTTGCCAGTTTTTCAAATTTCGAGAATCCAAATGATTAACAGTGTCCTCATGTTGACGTGCTTACATTTCTATATCTGCCATGATTACCAGAATCCGAGTGCATTTGCAATAGAATATCCTGAAATCGTCTGGAGCCTGACACCCATTTAGTGTTTCCAGATGTTCGAGTATAGAAGAGTTGAATGGCTTCTCTAAAAGGGCTATGACACATTCATCCTTGAGTGAAAGAGCAAACCTATCACTAAACTTAGGTCTTTCAAATATATTTCAGAAAGTAGTTATGTAATCGCAATGAAAGAAATTAGTTAGCACTCTTGTGCTTGTACTACTTCCATCTCTTCTTCCACTCATTATAATGATAAACACAAAGTTTACCCTTGAAATTTGCAATAGTCAACTTCAGCCTTCAGGTGGACGTTGTAAGCAAGGAAGTCTATGAAGCCAAGCCCATCCCTAACCATTTCTAAGACTCGCTATTAGAGGTACAGACTAAACAGCAAGAGTAAGATAGGCTTGTACTCTTAGTATGGTTTTCTCTGCTAAAGACAAGTATCTGGGGCCCTAGTGTGGACAATGAGGCAAGGACTTTGATTCATGAATGAGCGAGAGGTAAGTGAGATTGTTTCTCTTCCCTGCCATGTCTAGATGAAACAAACAACAGCTTGTTGAAACACACCTTGGGAAAAAATCACTTCTTTTTTTTTTTAAACTCCAATTTTCCAAGAAAAACCTAGAAGAATCGGGTGGAAATGGCTTAACATGAGAAAAGGGGAGGGGGGTGTTTAACGACCACTTGTTAGAAAATTTCCTAAGTTTTGAGCTCGAGCTAACAGGTTGCACGAATTCTATGATAGTTATATGTGGAGAAGGAAGCAGTAAACCCCAGTTCTCATTCGTCATTCCATTTACTCAGGCGAGCGCTTTCAAACTGTGGCCCCTTTTTCAAGCCTATATTCACTGCAGACTGCAGATATTTGAATATAGGCTTGAGAAAGGGGCCACAGTTTGCCCTGAAAACGTTAGTTTATTCTGTAGAAAAAATAAGTTGCTAAGACATAATAGGTAGAGATAAAAATATTCCGAGGAAGGAGGTGTGGAGGAATGAATCTGTACAATCTAATTCAACCTAATGATTAGGCTACATTTTATTACCTTGCAGCTCACACCCTCAGCTGTCCTTATCTGCGTCTTCCTTGATCTGAATTGCAATCAGCCCCCCCTCACTTCCCATCGAATACCGATAAATTAACACCGATTAGAACCTCGAATTAAAAAACCTCCAGATTAATTTGCAAAGGATTTTTTTTATTTCTCTAAGAACCAAACTTTACAACCTCTCGACTCAATTTACTCCTTAAATGCTAATCGGACACGTTTGATTGAGCCAAATAGACCCTCTTTATATTCAATCATCTCCATACCGGTCGTTGTTGTTGTGATGCATTGTAATTGAAAATTGGGGTGTCCAGTTAAGGGGTTTTTCTCGTTTATCATGCTTGTAATCTCCGTGTAATGGGACGATCCATTTCACTTCGAATGCTGTTTTTTTCTTTTCTTATATTTCTTTTAATGCAGTCTCCCTCAAGGAATCTGGTCCGAATGGCAATTGGTGATCTGTTTCATGCTAACACCATTCTTCCGTTTTTTTCTTCACTCTTTCATACATTTTTTCTCAACCCCTTTTACAACCTCTGAATAACCTCTATAAGTATCATGTTTTGAACCGCCTCACCACTATTCAGGTAATATTCTTGTTGCATACACTTTGTCAGCTCACAGTTACCGCTTTCAAAGCACTCGATTATGAGATATTCCAACTTTTAAACCGTTTAATTGATTATTGAGGTAAAAATTCACAAGAAGTAGGAAATTATTTTTTTTTTTTGAAGGATTTAATGTTAGGTTGATGTTTGTTTAACCTAAAAAAATAAGGTTATAGAATTATCGAATAACCTTAAGTAATACCTATTATTTGTTTATATTCATGTTATTCTTTGTTTTCAATTCAATTTAATTATAAATTCGTTGTTGCTCAAATAGGTTTTTCACGAAGCTGATCAATCGAATTGGTTAAACATCGAACTACCCAGCAAACAGCCCCTAATTGATGGCCCCATTGTTTTTTCAACCTGCTTCCTCAATTTATGGCATCGTCGTACGTGTGTGTGAATGGGAGATCTCGAAGGGCCACAATCATAATTGCCACAACCGTTGAGAATTTGGTGATCGTAGAAGCTGACATTGCAGTTCAATCTTGAACAACGTGTGTTGTCTCTTATTTTCTAAATACTTACGGCTTGATTATGCTCAGCATTACACCATGAGTTGTTATAATTCAGCAGCTCCAGATAAACAAGTGTCTGTTAAGAGAAAGGCGTTTTACAGCATTTCTTAAAGACTTCAGCTAATGTGTTTCCATTTTATAAATACTTAGCTTAAGTACTTACCCTATTTTGGAAGACTCTTTGACTTCCGAAATAATCGTAACTACTTCCAATTCCGATGTCCAACGGAAGAGAAAATTGCATCAACAAGTACTCAGCTGATTAGATTGCCCCAAAAAGTGTGTGTTTCAGCACTATCAAGCACCATTAACAGAAGTTAGCTATATAGCACAAGCATAATTATCATACTCTTTCCCGATTGCTTCAAATAGTACTCCTGGTATTATTAAATAATACGAAATTTTCGTAACCGGATTATGAGTTGGGACTTGCAAAAAAGACAATCCGATCGTCAAATTGTCCCCCTGTAGTCTGATCAGACAAGTCTCATGCATAATGAGATTTTGAATGGTTCAAGCAAAAAAATTATAACTACTCGGCAAAGAAGGTTTTCTTGTTTATTCTCATTTTAAGCTCCTGTCTCTGAATTGGCGTCGGTTCCCCATTTCAATCAATTCTGACGAACTTAATTTATGTTGAGTGATAAATTATTGTAAGTTTGATCAATCAATCAGTCACTTTCGTTTGGAATCTGGCTCTGAATCTTTTATCTCGCACAATTTCGAGAGGTTCTTTGACGATTTAAGAAAGATTCTCCACAACTCCATTAAACTTTAGATACGACTTTGTTTAGTATACCTTGTTTAATACCTCTGTAGCTTAGTCCGCGACCTCTTCATTGTTTTGCACCTTTGAATTGCTTGGTTAGCCATGATACATCAGTTTGTTCCTTTTATCTTAGCCCCACTTGCTCCGAATCTGGAGAGAGTTCGTTTGCAAAGACTTCACAATTGTCTATTAAGAGTATTCAGAGTAATTTATTCTAGTTTTCAGATTCCTCAATTTCTACTCACACCAAGAATGCCCCTCGAGTTTTGCGCGTGTTTCTTGATTGGCGTCACATTTTCATTTCTTTCATTATCTGTAAGACCTCTTCGATGGGGTCTTCCTCAGAAGATGGGAGTGCTGGGTAAGACGAAGACAGTCTGAGAGGCATCGCGTTCCCTCAATGATTCCGACGAACCTACTTCATTAGTATTGTAGAGACTATAATCCCTGTACGGTGGGGCCTGTGTTTAACATATTCATCTCCAGTTTATCCACTCTCGTTTAGCACCTGGCTATGAATTGGCGCCATATTTTCATCTCCTCCATTATCCGTAAAGACCTCTTCAATGGGAAGTTCTCCAGAAGATGAGAGTGCTCGGTAAGACGAAGATAACCAGAGAGGCATCGCGTTCCCTCAGGGGGCGCAGGTGCAGCAGGACATTACGCCTCTTAATTATCCCGGATTGGAGTCCATGGCGGCACTTTCTTCTTCTTCTCTTCTTTGTCTTGTTCTCTCATTCCCCCCAACGGTGTTGTTACACGTCTGTCCATCTCCTGAGTTTTTTCCCACATCACGTGGGTCCAGAACTCATAAATATCTAATTCAATTGAGCGTCTGCAACCTCATAAACCCCGCTCAGTTCTTCCCTCTGGTTCTTGTTTTTGTAACTCCCTCCCGAGCCTTCTCAACTTTCCTTGTAACACTCATCATGAATCAGACCAATAAACCCTGACCCACTTACTAGTAAATTAGAATCGTAGTATGAAATTTATGCGCGCGCATAATTCAAGACTTTGGGGTCCCCAGGGACATCCAGTGCCTACGGCTGAACCCATTTCCATCACCTCCTCCGTGTAAAAACAATTGAAACCCATGTTGGCGCAGAAATAAAATATTGTTATTGGAACCAACAAAGGCATTTTAACCAATACAGGCACAATATTAGTGTAGTTCTCAAAACAAGAACATAAAAAACAAACTGTTGATACATAATGACTTTTAGGGAAAGTTCCAGTGTGGCTGCCACAATGAGTCGTTTTGAAACTCAATGCCTATGAAGTATTCTTGAATTATCAAATTCAAAGCAAAATAAGGAAGGCAATCACAGGATTCTGAGTTCATTCGAAGATAATCTTATTTGAACAATTAAGTTCTGGATCTACTAGGAGCCAATCAATTTTGCGTAACAGATCTTTCTGAACCATTTTGGTATTGTGTCTGTCTCCTGTGGTCAAAACCTACCGAAATCGTTGCCCGGTTTTGATTCAATTTTGTATGTGTGATGAAATATTGTTGTACTCTCCCCAAGCTTTATTCTCCAACCGATTTGCGTGGTTATTTTTTACGCTGAATTAGTTGTGCACTACGTCGTCGGAATTTGTATTTTTGCCTTGGAAGGGTTAGAAATACTAACTACGTAGTTGGGGGGGGGGGGGGGACTGCTTGAAAAACGTGAATTTTCGAGCTGAAAAATCTTATGTACTTTGAACAGACCTCAAAACCAATTGAAGGAAGTCCAAAGGTATAGTTATAGTTTGTTAGGCAACGTTTGATTGATTTATTGAAGATTTTATTATTTAAATCCGGGTTACTTAAGGCCCTAGGGAAAGATCTAAGCGTAGACATGAAAAGGGTTATTACAATTTTTAACCTCAATCAATTCATATTTGAATATTTTAAAATGAAATAGCATCTTTTCTTCTAGGTTATATTCATCTTGTAAAGTACCTACTCTATATTATGGTTTGTACTTCACCTACAATACTACGAACCTACTCATCTCATTGTACATAAATTCTCTAATAAAACTCTAATAATTCTTAACATTTCTTTATTACCTTCTCAATTTTTCTCTTTTATCCATTTTAAATTAATCAGTAATATAATGCTTTAAGAGAAGAGTTGTAATTTAAATTTTGAAAGCAGCATTCAAAATTCAGATCAAAGTATTTTTTGTTTTCATTATAAATTCGAACAGCGTGCGGACAGTAAGATATATTCATAGACTTCCTATGAATGGAAATTTGCAGAAAATTATGTCTAGATTTTCAAATATAGTTCATTATAATATTATCAAATTATTATTTTCAAATTATGTGTTTATTTCCCTGAAATTTGAAATTATCAGCCAAATGCTGAGGAGCACCAAATTGAATAACATGGTTGCTATAAAAATAAACAATTTAATAATGAGGTTGTAGAAGGAGGGGAGGGAGTGGACTCGCAAGTAGAAGTCGCTTATTGGATATCGTAGATCACGGAATTTAAAATGCTGTTCAAATTTGGGGTCTCTTCTCCCTGGAAATGTTACGATGGCTATAGACGAGGGGGGCAGGGTCTAATCTACATGTGGGTGTCTATTTATCGATGATTTACAATTTCAAATTATCCACTTTCGGGCTCTTATATTGCTAAAAAGGATATTTATGGTACTAACTCCATTTTTGTGGATTGGTGGTACTATTATGTGTAGTAGAAAGGTAAATAATGTTTTACATAATATGTTTTATCGATTACTGGTTGTAGTTGAACGATCTATTTCTTATCCAATGTGTCATCTCTTAGAACGCATGCATTATTAAACGATATATTTGAAGATGCTGTTCTCCTGGCAAAGGACCGTTCCAATTTTCGTATTCATTACCAGACAAAATCACCAGGGATGTCCTTTTGAAATAAATTTCAGCTATTATGTCATCGGTAATGCTAATGGGGCTCGTGTGATTCATGCATTTTTTCAGAAAATGATATATTCGTTGGCGTTGAAAATGTTGTATATTTATCAACTGATTATGTTGTTCCCTTTCGTCTGTGCTGCCAAGTAATTTCACGCTTTCTCGAGCGGCAAGAATCCAAATATCCGATTAGTTGTAAAGACCTTCTCTATGGGAAAAATAAATTTGGAAACCAAAAGCTCAGGCCATTTTCGAAGGATCTCCGAACCGGTTGAGCAACCGCTCGCCCGAAGCAACTTTTTGTATTCGTGGTAACCAATATGGGTTTGATGGTAATATTATGTTAAATGTAGGATTTATTGTGAGGAACCGAAATGAGTCGAAGAGTTCCAAGTCGGTCACGAAGATCGTTTGCCCGTTGATACCAATTATTGGACAGGAGACAGAGAGAGTCAGGGTGATTGGTGGACAGGCATAAGTCACAAAGGTTTCACCCCGTGAGGCATGCATCCTCAGGGCAGAAGAGGTCCTGGGTGATGAAGAACCAGGTCTTGCGCGGGAGGCCTTCAACATCAACAGAGGTTTCAGCCGTTATAAATTTCGAAGCTTGTGAGGCTCCCGGTGTGGGATTCCTTTCATCGGGATCGTTAGCCTCGCGGTTGGCCGTATTAGTATCAATTTATAACGCTAATGTCGGTGTAACCGAAGGGGGAAAGTTACTGGCGAAGGTGCCGCAGGGCTGAAATGGAAGAACCTGGTAATGTGAACCCTCCGATAATTCATTTATGAAAAAGAAGATGAAACTACGTTCACGTCTCTTAAATTTATAGATCATCCTACTACACCTTGAGTGCACAAAACTTTGTCAGGTCGGTACATCATGTCAGGCGAAGAACAAACGACCGAGTGAGGGACAAATTCTGATTGAGCAACTCCACCAGGCCTCCGAGTATTGGAGAAAACCAAAGGAACGATAGGAAAATAATGAAGAGCAAAAATCGGTGTGTCAAGTTGAGTGAGAAGTACATAGTAGTTTCTTCAACATAATTAAGAAAAATATTGTAAGGGGTCGAAGAAAAGAAGAGGCCTTGAAAGTTGAATGGAAAGTGACATTCCTACCGTAACTTCGAGGAATAAGATAATTTTTCAATCACTTTCGACAGCAAATGTACAATGATTCCGTGAATAGCTTATTTATTAACTCCAGTCCGACGGCGATGAATTCATAGGGGACCGTCATTGTAAAACAAATTGTTTTAAAATATAATTCTGAATGCTGTGTTCTGTTTCAAGATACAAGTCCATTCCCAAAAGCACTTCGTGGGTTTACTTCTGTGGGGCGATTCTACTCCTTAAATCTGTATCAACTATGGCGCTGGAAGTTCAATCATGGCCTTCCTCGAAGGCCGGCCATTATTTGAAGCATATCGATTTATTATGTCCTCAATAATACGAATCTTCTCATAATCATACGTTTCTGTCCCTTCGTTACTGTAACATCTTGAAACAAATTGGGTAGGTAAACAAATTAGATCTTTTCCTACATTGGTCAAGTAGGGAACTCAAGTTTTCACAGGATTCTCTTCACTGTTTATTCAAAGTACGGAGTAGAATTTGTTTAAATGTATGATTATGAGGGGATTGGTAATGTAAGTTAGGCCAAAAAGTAATGAATTGTAATGTTTTAGACCAGTAATTCAGATCGAAAAAACGGATAACCACGAGAATCGGCGTCAAAATGTTTCCTGATGTCCGAGTTTTGGCGCAATTTAGTGGTTGCTAAGGAAAATTGGTTAAAAAGTTCAGGAAACTTAGCAAAGAATCCAAATTTGCAATGAAAAAGGAGCGTTTCCTTTTGAAAATATAAGTGGCTGAAATCGACCAAAACCTTTGGGACACAAATAGACTCCAAATGGGGTCCATATGCCAAATTTCATCAAAAAAGGTCCTTGGTAACTAAGCAGCAAAATTTTTATTCGATTTTCTGATTCTACGTACCTTGAAACGTAAACCAAGAAATTTCGAGGGGAGGGGGGTTAAAATATTTGTTTCTTGGTCGATTCAAAAGGTTCATTATTGAAAATTAATAAACCAAGAAACGCTGCGAACTATTACTCAAAGTTTATTATTTTATTTACAGATCACTCGCCTGCAAAGAACACAGCTTTGCCATTGCCACTACCTACCAACCATATTTTCGCTTCACAATCTAGTTTATTTTGAAGAAATAAACGCTTCACATTCAATTCGAAGAAATAAAGAATTATAGGTGCCTTCATTAGAGAATTTGATTACCTACTGGTTGCTAAGGACGCAAAACTGAGTACAACTCGAAGGAACGAACAACGATCGCATTTTGGTCAATAAAAATTCGAACGGAATGGGCCTCTTTTGCGAAAGGTTGAATTATTATTATTATTTTTCCTTCCTATTGTATACCTGGCCCGATTCGTTGGTTTTTCACTATACCCCATTATATTATTTTTTAATGTTATTATGACTGTTGTTTGCCTTATTGTAGACTATTACATCTGAATAAATACACTAAGCCACCCTGAGGAACCCATCGCTTGAAGTCAATTCAACGAGCGAACCAAATAAAAGGCATCTGAAAGCTTAAAAAAATATATCGATACCTTAAAGCACAGAGGGGCTATGTCCAAAAACGGAGTTTTGAGAAAAACGCAAAAGAAGTTATCCCCAGTGCACGATTCCTAAAATAATGGCTTATTACACCAAACTCTTTAATTTCTTCAAGAAATTTTTGAGCTGTAATCGTCAAGAAAGTAATTAAAAGTTTTGTTAAATTTGAGTTTTTCTGAAGTTGAAAAAAAATTTAAAATGTGGAAGATGGATGGACATAGCCCCTATGTGCTTTAAGGTATCGATATATAAAACGCTGCAAATCATTACACAACGGTTCATTTTTTCCTTTATAGATCACTCGTCTGCAAAGAACACGGCTTCGCCACTGTCAGCTAAAATTTTTAACGGAGACTCCTGTTTTGCGATTCACACTCGTGTTTCTGATTTATCATAAGTCTAACCCTTAAGTTTTCATGGGGAGCGAACGGTTGGTCCTACAGAGCTCTGGGTGGTCTCAATCGATTCCATAAATGAACTACTTTTTTTAATAGGGTGTGCGCCTGGGTAGGAAAAATTGTTTATTGTTATTTTTAATCTAAGGTTTATCTAGGGTTTATTGTTATTTTTTATCTAGGTTCTTCTAGCTTGTGTAAATCTTTTCCTATGAATTTTTAAAGTTTCGACCGTTTATGACGTCACAGTGGGCTGGGGGGTCCCGCCCAGGCGAGAGGGGCGCGTGACGTCATAAATGGTCGAAACTTTGAAAAATCATAGAGACAGATCTACTCACGCTAGAAGGTCGCGGTTGGTGCCAAAATTCTCAAGATGTAGTCTACTTTCGATTAAAAATCTGAAGAAAAAAAAATCGAGGCGCACCCCCCATTGGTGAAAAAACAACAAAAAACAATTCCTTTAGATCAAAAATTATTGAGCTAGGCCGTTTTAAAAATGTTAACCCTTATTTTTCACCCCTTAGAAGTTACTGAAACAACCAAAATCTTCGGGGCACAACTAGACCCCAAATGGAGCCTACATACCAAATTTCATCAAAATCGGTCCATGGGAACTAAGGAAAGTGCCGCGTACGACGGACGGCAAAATGTTCATTTGATTTTTGGATTCTACTTACCTTGAAACGTAAACCATCAAATTTTGAGGGGGGTTATATTTTTTTGGTCGATTTCAAAGGTGTATTATTGAAAATAATAAACCAATAAGAAATCGCTTTGTGTAATAATTTGCAGCGTTTTAATTTGGGAACCCGCGTCGCGTACATTTTTCGATAAGTCTTTGAAAACTCCATCATTCACTCATGTTGCACGAAAGGGATCAATAGAGATGATCAATCACTTTTTGGATCAACATGTTGGGTGAATGACAAGCTGAAATACTGAATATTCAAATTCGAAATCGCGGGCTCAATGATGTAATTCTCTTTGGATTTTTTTAAAATTTTTTTTCAATCTTATTATGCGGTGGATTTTTAATCAACTTGGGTGGTTCAACAGTCGAGAGAGAAAGTTGGAGCAAACAAGCTGTTTATGTATGTGATAATTTGGAGTCCGAGTAGGGATGTTTAATGTTAATATTGACTATATTTAATAGTAATTATCCAATTAAAGGCTCATTATAGGGAGGGTCTTTTTAATCAGGAGGCGGAAGGCGCGTGGTATCTGCCGAGGTGGGTAATTATTCCTATTGGGTCAGTTGGACTCTCGCCAATCATCCCGCGAGGTGGTCTGGCGGACCGTGTGATTATCCTGGTGTTGGCGCCATCTCCCCCGTCACCTGCCGATCTCTCGTCAACCAATGGCGGTTTCAGTCGATTAGAAATCCTGAGATCGTAATGGATTTATCTGTATCGCGTGCGCCTGGTGTCGCTCTGACTCCACCTTCCTGGCGTCGCATCCCTGCCAGGACGAGCATCTTCGACTCACGTGATACGATGGGCGCGGTGTGGGAGGACGTCTTCCAGGAAATCGAGAGTCTCTGAAGGCCGCCCACAGTCCGAGAGGACGTCCTCATTCCCAAGTCCGCCCATCCAGCGACTGTCGCCATTTCAATTGCAACTGCCAGCCAGGCTGCTCAGAGTTCCCCACGACTCTCAACTTGCTATTCAAGAACTATAATAAATTAATATTACTAGGTATGAATTATTGTACTGATATGGCACCATGCTTTAAAATACAAATAAATAATACATACACCGAAAAATTCTCATTTACTCTCGATTTAAACCCTAATTAATATTTAAAAAATTAATTTTTTTGCCAGCGATCTCTCTCCTTGCCAAAAATAGGGTTAAGAACCAGCATCGCACATCTAACATGTGAGTTATAAAATGTGAGTAAAAAGGAAGTTATAATTTTTGTCAAGTTTATTATTAAAATTATCCGAGAACACCAATGAATCGAGCACGAACTTTAAAAAAAATCATAACTTCCTTTTTACTCACATTTTATAACTCACATTTTAGATGTGCGATGCTGGTTCTTAACAAATATATTTGTGTATTTCAATTTTGAATCGATAAATTTCAGAAACGAGGTAGGTAATTTTCGTTTTTGACAAAAAATGTCTCAGACTGAGTGGTGAACAAAAATTTCTGGAACGAAAAAACTGCTAAATTTTTTAGTTGTTGGCATGTTTGTAACTGAATGATTGTAAAACGTTTTATTTCTGTCGATAAAAACTCGGAGAAATACAGGCTCTTGAATGCACATTCGAATATATTGCTTTCGAGTCTATAGACGCTATAGCGGAAGCTTTGTTTTCGCTTTTCAAGGTTGAAAAAAAAGCTCTCCTAAATCAAAATTTTCATTCGCGTTTTACGTTTCAGACCTTACTGAACAATTTTGGTTCTGCTTCGGTGTGTCTGTCATGAAATCCTTGTAACGGGCATAACTATAGGAAGTTATTGTACGATTTCAATGAAATTTTCAGGGATTGTGCGGGTTGGGTGTAGATGGTCCCCTATGACGGTAGTGAAAGGTACATGGAGATTGATGTTTTGAGATTAACTACTATGCGTCGGATCATCTATACAATCGGGTTATGGATACTAGGAAGCTATGTGCCACACCCACTTGGCAGACTTTTTGTCTATGTCCGACATGACATTAGTTTATCATTTATTTCATATAATAGGATAGACAGGCCACCGATAGAACCAAGTCCTTCACGCTCTCAGAGGGAGAAAATTAAAATCTTGTGGTTCATCCGGGTGTTTGGCATTCTCAAATCTGGGCCTTCAGTTGAATCCATCTCTCAGAGTCGATTCATTATAGGTAACTATATATGAGGGAATCCACAAAATAAGTTCCGTTTTTAATCGAGTTATATTGAAAAATTATTAAATTGGAATTGTTCAACAGAATGTCTACTATTTTAGTTTATTATTTTCAATAATGAACCTTTGGAATCGACCAAGAAAAAAAAATTTCAACAACTCCTCAAAATTTGATGGTTTACGTTTCAAGGTACGTAGAATCCAAAAATCCCGTATGCCGTACGCGGCACTTTTGCCACTTAGTATTGACCGATTTTGATGAAATTTGGTGTGTAGGCTCCATTTGGGGTCTAGTTGTGCCTCGAAGATTTTGGTTGATGTAGGTCACTTCTAAGGGTTCCAAAATCAATTTTGAAATTTTGAAAGCGCCCTAACTCAAAAAATTTTGATATCAAGGTATTTTTTCCCTTCAATTTAAGATTCTATAGAATTTTTAGAATTTTTTGAGACCATCCGGAGCTCTGTAGGCTAAACCGTTCGCTCACTACGAGAATTTAAAGTTTGGACGTACGATAAATCAGAAACACGAGTGTGAATCGCAAAAGAGGCCTAATCTCCGTTCAAATTAAAGCTGACCGAAATGCGATCGATGTTTTTCTTCATGTTGGATGGTTGGTGGCTTTGCAGACGAGTGATCTATATATAAAAATAAAAAATAATAAACCATTGTGTAATAATTTGCAGCGTTTTCTATAAAAATATTGAAATGTGCCGCCACCTCATTGGTCCATTTGGTGAGATCTTCTTCTTCACAAGGTAGTCCAAGTGGATTCAGGAGTACAACGATTTGACAGGAAAAACGTCTGCCAAGCGGGTGTAGCACATAGCTTCCTCGTATCCATAACCCAATTGTATAGATGATCCGATGCATAGTAGTTAATCTCAAAACATCAATCTCTAAGTAAGTACCTTTGCACTACCCTCATAGGTGACTCTACATTGTTGGGAAATGTAGAAGTTATGGCTATTACAAGGATTTCACATTTACCCATGTGCATCAAATACATTTGATACATTCGATTTGGGAGCCACGATTTTCATTCCATCTCACACCAATCCGCACAATCCCTGATAATTTCATCGAAATCAGATGGGAATTGTAGAAGTTATGGCTGTGGCAAGGAATTCGCGTTTGAGAATGCGCAGAAGATACTATCAGTCTGGGTGTGATGATTTTCATAGGAAACCATCTACTCGCCAACCCGCACGATCCCTGAAAATTTCATCGAAATCGGATGAAAAATGTACAAGTTATGGCTGTAGCAAGGAATTCTTGACAAACAGACACACAGACATGGAACTAAATTTGTTCAGGAAGGTCTAAAACGTAAAACGCGAGTGGATATTTCGATTTTGGAGAACATTTTTTTTTTCAACCTTGAAAAGTGAAAACACAGCTTCCGCTACCTTGGTAGACTCGGAAGCAATAATGGATATTCTCCAGATCATTTCCTGTCAATTTCATAATTTTTTAATAAAAATAAAAAAAACCACTCATAATTCCGATGGAATTTTGAAGGTGATTTCAACGCCATAGGAGTTCAATGCTTCGATTATTTAAGTACTTACCAATGGTTTCTATATGCAAACGCGATCTTCAAAATCCATCAATTTCCCAAATGAAACGGTCAGATTTCGCTCAAAATCGTGTTAATTTTTGGCTGTACGTAGTTTTCTTTAATATCGTCATACTGCTCCATAATATCAGATAGATTATTCTATTATATAACTTGACTTACGTGGTTTGAAGAGCTGTAGTTCTACATGTAGTTCTAATCAGCCAGGTGTTTCTCCCCTTAACTAACCTATAACATCCTGTTCGTCATGGAGCTGAAATTCAAAACTTCTTTTGAAGACTATTAAAAGTACTTAGGAGGAACTCGGGGAACTAGGAGCAGCTATGAAAGAAATTATGCTATCTTACAGCTTGTTCATCCCATAACGCGAATATTTTTAGTTCACAGTCCCTCGGGAACTACTGCGATTGATTGTCAGAAATTTGAAACATATTGTTTAGTAATGCATGCATTCCAGGGGACGTCCCATTGGATAAGTATTGGATCAGTTTAACCAGTTGTTAAGCGATAAGACTGTTTCTCTCGATGTAATTTATTTATTACTTTAGGGAAGAAATAGTGAACCCCCCTTCCCACCTTTATAAACCATAACACTTCTAGCGGCATGATAGCCTCGAATCTGAAGAGCATTTGAAAATCCATGATCTACGACACCCAACATGCGAATTCGAGTTGACCCCCCCCCCCCCCCACCACCTCCCCAACGCCAACAATGGTGCCAGTCTGGCACCAAAGCGGAAATACGTCGTAACATTGAACTTTCATCTATTAGGTTTAGTAGGCAGTCCGTCGAATGTCACATCCGTATTCAAGGTGAAACACCAAAAAACCCAAGAAATTTGAGGTTTATGGTGCCCTGGCACCATGGTGGCACCACTTTTATTTCCATGGTGGTACAGAAAATAATTCATGCAAATCCTAAGGTATAATGAGAATTTTTCCTCAATTTCAAAGCTTGGATACAATTAGTAAGCAGTAAAGGAACCGAAATATTCAAAAATTGGATATTTTGTTAATATTATCCCCCCACCCATCCCCTCCTCTTGCAAATTTTGGTACTCTGGTGAAATCACGTACAACTCGGAAGTTATTTTAGTCAAACAAAAAAAGAAACACACAAATCGGTTGGAAATTGAGGCCTGGGCAGAGTTTATAAGATTATGCCCGCAAACGTACGTTTTTTAAGCATTAACCCCCCCTTTCCCCTCCTTAAAAGGCAAAATTCGAAATTCCGGCGCCGTAGTGCACAACTAGATAGTTTTCCGCGTCGAAGAAAAAAATAACCACGAAAATCGGTTGAGAACTAAGGCCTGGGCAGAGTACACAAGATTTGTTACACACACACACACACACACACAGACATACACCTATGGTTTTTTTTCGCGGATTTGGATTCAGAATGGTCTAAAACGGATTATTGTGTGGTTATTTTTTTTTCTGTTGAGTGTTGTCCTCCTTCACCCCGGATCGATCGCATAAGGACGCCCAAGTCTTACTGCGGGACGTCCTAAAAAGTCAGATCAGCAGTGTTATCGAGTAACAAACGTCCATTCTCTTCATTCAGAAGCAATGAAATTTGGCAGCCTCTTGGATACCGCTAGGAATGTTAGGAAAAAATCAGACCTGCTTTGCGACCGATTGAACCGACTCTTGCAAGTAATTCTACCAGAGAGCTGAACTTCTACACCAACCTGAGTCGAAAGGTAGGAAATGATTGGCTTTTGCAAACCATAAAGTACTAAGGAGCAAAAAAAAAAACCAAGGACCCCAAAAATTTCAACCAAGTTGAGTAGACTGTTACGACTATTCATGATTATGTTGATGAATCTTTTTGGTCTCAGCTTCAAATCACACTCCAAATGAGGAATTTTGGTGATTGGATCGTGATAATTTAATATTCATGGAGAATCAAGTTTTGCGAATGCGATGCTATTAGACCGATTGTGATGAATTGGATCAGTTGCATATCGGCACAAACCTTAAAAAATTCATCAAAATTGTTGCATATAGATAAATATAATACGGACTAATAAAACTTAACCCTAATAATATTATGTTTTTCTTTTAAGGATATTCTTCACCTACATGTGATACCTTGATATCTTTACAGCAGTATTTTACCTAACTAATTGGAATTTGTCATTTAAAAATCGTAATTATCATCACTTGCGTTGTGATAGTGTATTTCGTATAGTACACTATACAAATAATTAGTAAGTAATACCAAATAATTATTAAGTAAACCAAATAATTAATAGATAAACCAAATATTAAATAAAAAATAAACCGAATAATTATGTTAGCACAGAAAATCTACACCAATTATTAAATTATTACATAAATTGTCATGTGTCTCAAAGGCAGAGATGGGTGAATTCTTATTCATAAATTTTCATTTTGAATTTGTATTGATTATTTTGATAATTTAAAGGAACAAATAAGACCAAAATTCCGGTAAAAATTAAAATTTCTTTTATGATTTTCAGTACAAATCGTAAAAAATACGATTTTCAGTGGAAATGTCGTCGTAGTTTCTATATGGTTGGTCGTAGCGACCTGGGGTTGGTCTCATTCAATTCTGCGTGAAAAATCCTATAAGAAATCATGAGCGTTTCGAATTTTTATTGATTATTTTGACAATGTTAGGCCATAAATATGTCCAGAGTTCGCGAGAAAATCATTAAAAAAATTGTGATTTTCAGGGAAAATCGTTTAAAAATTTCGATTTTTAGGTAAATCATAGAAAAAATCATGAAATCATATTCAAAATACCAATACGGGGGAAAATCGTATTTAAAGTGTGAATACAATTGTATTTGTATTAATATTCATATTCATACCTGAATTCGTATTCATAATCATGAAATCGCAGATATGATTTGTATTCATAATCGTATTATGAATAAGAATTCGCCCATCTCTGCTCAAAAGTGAAATTGCAACCAAATCAGTTGAGTCAAAAAGAATAGTAAATAGTTAGAACGCGTATTCATGTGTGCTATGCTGGTTCTTATCTATCATATTTTTTTGAATTGACTTGCAGCATCCTGATCGAGGAATTTTGACCTGAATAAGCTCGTAATTTTTCGTTTTTTTTGCGATTTTTCGAGAAAATATAATTAGTAAGATCACGCTTATCACTATTTCATTGCGTGAAGGGTAGTGACTCCTCACTTTCCAACGAATTAAAAATATCTCCCTTCGATTCTTCATCGTCAGATAAAAATGAAGAATCATTCCCCACAACACACCGTTGCCAAGTATCGCCGATTCTGAGAGATCTATTAAAAGTGAGACGCAATTTAAGGTTGAATCTTGGCTCGTTCGCAGCCATCATAATTTTCACACCGTTCGAAAATTCAATTCGTTCAAGAAATACGGTAGACTCAATAAACTTCCCTGCGAAACAGGTGCTCCGATAATAGTCGTTGACAAACAAGACAAGGTTCCTACAGCCTCTAAATTTGTTGATCAAGATCCAACTAAGAAGAGGATTGGTAGTTTATAAATAACGACATTTTGAAAATGCATAGCCACGGGTGGTGTGGTTAGTTGCCACATTCACCTTTAGAAAGGAAAATGAAAGCAAATAATATTCCGTCTTTCCATAGCCAACTTCAGTAGAAGGCCGTGACAGTACAGAATTGGCAACGTCGCACGTTAGGACTACTATCTACTAGAGAAGCTATACCTACATCCTCTTTTATTTACTCATCTGTTGGGTGAGGTTTATTCTTGGCATGTTTCGATTTCCTATTATCAGTCACTTGTCAGTCCCTTCTCAGCTAAGTCAAAATAATGTCTTTGAAAAAATATGTCGTACATGAGTTCAGGAATATTGTACAGGAGTATAAACAAGTATGTGGCTTCATTTCCAATATGGAGTTATGTTTGGGCGAAGTTTTAAGGTACTATTCACTTATTTTATTATTATTATTATTATTATTATGGTTTTATTGAATTCAAATGATACAATTTGAAAGTTTGAGTTGTAAAATCAGTCATGTCCAAAAACTCATAACTGACATAATTTCAGGCAACTGATTGTTTACTCAAATCAAATCAAATCAATTTATTTGTAGTAATCATTACATGATTGTTACAATGGAGTTCGTATACATATATAAATTAAACTTTCTCTTCTACCGATCCATTAGCTGCATTCAACAAAATGTAGTGAGAGCAACAAGAATAAAAGTGAAAAAAAAAATTATAAGTACATGAATGTATGCAGTTAACAATTAAGATTTTCTGTATTGTTTTCTGTTTTTTGATACATGTGCAGGAATATTGATAAGAAATTATAGTAATATGTAAACAGAAAATTTCCATTAAAATTGCGTGGACACTAATTTTTAATACATTTTCCTGAGAACAGATTTAAGGATAGAGTTCGTCGGATAGAGTTCCTCTAGAGATCACCGTTCGCGAACGCTCGCAGCATGAGAGATCTCAGCGGCCGCCAATCTTCCTCCTGTCATCTCCCGTCTCGAGGAGGGAACTGAGAACCGATTCCGCTGCTTCCCCCTGCCGATTGAGAATGTATCTTCCCAGATAGAATGTTCTATATGGGCTGTAAAGTGAGCAAACCAGCAGAAAATGAGACAGGGTTTCAGGGGCCATGACGTTACAGGTTGTGCAATTTTCACCGTTGGCCAGCTCGTACCTGTTACGTCTGTGGTAGAATTTAATCCTACCCATATCCCTGTTGGTCGTTGTTAGCCTCAATTGTGCAATTAATCGTTCTCGATGAACGTTCCCTGCCTTCTCCAGATACCCCTGTCACCTGTCATAGTCCAGCATGTTTCGGAACAGCGAGTTGTACTTGGAGTTCCAAGTCCGCTGGATATCAGCGCTCCTGCAATGGTTCCTGTAGCCTGTCATGATGTTCCGCCGGTCAATCTGGAAGGTTTCGTGCGTAAGGCTGTCCCAAGCCACCTTGACACCATCGGACTGGCATATGTCATCGAGCCTAATTACCCGGTTAAATTCCATTGAGTTCCTAGGGTTGTTGTGGTATGCTACAAGTTCTCGGAGACATAACTTTGGCCATCTATTTTCGCCCATTTTAAGAATTCTTGATAAGAAGCCCAAAGCACGCTCGAGAACATCGACTTTTAGCGGAAGGCGATCCATCTCAAGTCGCAGGAAGTGCCCAGGAACTCCTCGAGATAGACAGAGAGTGCTTTTGAGAAATAACATCTGCACGACCTCGATTATACTCAGTGATTTACTCCTAGTGATTATACTTCATTAAGGTTCATTACCCAGATAATTCTCTTCGAATTGTTTATCTGCAATAAATAGATAGATAACGTAAAATATACAGGATACTCATGTTTTTTTTGTTTTTTTTTCCAATGCAACTCGTCGTATCACTCATTTAAGATCATTGCTTTAGTACCAGTGGCCTGACTGAATGGGCGCAGTAAGTGCATCGTTGCCAAATCTTGTGCTTCGGCGTTCTACTGAATCTGGCTGTGGTTTCTCCCACAAATAATAGCAGTTCATTTCAACTATCCAAAGCCCAACGTCGAAGAAATCAGCCCTTGCAATATTTCTGTTATCCCATAACTTGGATTTCACGCTGAACATCCAACAGTAATGGAAACTACTCAAGCTACTGCTATGTTACGGTTGCATCATCTGAGCTCTGTGCATCTGCCTGTGTGAATTCCCCTGTTCCCCGAGGAGTCTAGCAGACGTCACGACTTCATACGAGCTCAAACTTACAGACAGATGGGAGCGCCGTCCACCACCCAGATAACAGTAATTAGAGAGGATTGAAGACCAACTATTTAATTGTGGCCAACGGCGAGATGTTCTTTCTCCGATCAAGCGCCGCTTCCACCGATCACCTCTTTGATTTAACACCTCGAGATTCGACACCGTTGATTAAGTCATTTGTTATGATGTTTAGCCCTTAAGAGGGGATCCTGTAAGTAATAGAGATCCGATATCAGGAAGGTACTAGGGACGGTTAGTCTGTGAATGAACAGTTTTCTTCACGATCTCGCCTTGTATTCTCGAGAGCTGATTTAAATAGATGCATCTGGTGTTGGCGGGTGCTCAAAGAGGATTTTCGTCGATCCTTTTCGATTTTTTTTCCACCTTTTCGAATCCTCCTGTGTTTTGTAAGGAAGAATTTTTAGACAAGAATTATATGCACGATCCACCACTTCAAGTTTTACTAATGAGCCGCCTTACGTAATTTATATCCCTCCTGGCGCCGCTGTAGGTTTCCCTTAAATCGATTTGTTTCAGAAAATTTACTGAAAAGATTCCACATATTCGTATATTTTCTGTTATTCGTTCTGGGAGTTACTTGAAATCAATGCTTAATATCAATGATATACGATATAATTTGTCACAACCTCCCTCGGGATAATGCAAAAAACTAGCAAGAAATCTGTCCAACAGTAGGTATATCCGAACAGTGCAGCGCCTAATTATTTGTATTCCAAACCCGGGCTAGCTTTGGTTTCTGGTTATAATTCAACGAAATAGACATCCCACTTGCTCGAAATAGTTACCTCGTAAAATTTATGATACGTTATGTGTAGGGATAATTTATGTTACGCTTTTATGTTTACGTTATATGTAGGGATTCATAACGCAGCCAAAGAACCAAAGTGACGTCTGCTAGACTCCTGAGGAAAGAGGGGAATTTACACAGGCAGATGCACATAGCACATAGCTCTGAAACATGTGTAGTTCATTAATGTTTCCTAACAACGAAAGCATTAATTTATTTGAGCCAGTGGGGGCTAAGAAGCGGAAAGAGCGCCCCTTTTCATGACTAACGGTAATATTGTATTTATTATCAGATATATCGTAATACCAGCAACTGGTTCAAGAGAGTTGACGAGTTCCTCAAAGAATTGTTCTGGTAATCGTAGAAATGCCTGGTTTATCATTGACCATTCTTTTTCAGTAATAATAAACTCAATAGGTTATGATGAAACTTGAGAAATTCTTTTCGTAATGTTCAGGTAGGTGAAAGATTCAAATTCTTGGAATATTATACTGAGCTAAGAACTCAAAGGAACCGGTCTTGGGCTTTTGTCAACTGTTCTTGATTGAAAGTGTTCGGAGTGACGAAATTAAACGAAAAGGAAGGCGCCTCGTCGGAGAAATTCTGTTGGGACCACCGGCAGGTTGCATGTTACCGAAGAAAAAATTACAGATCACGTCTGAACGGTGGATCGGCCTTAAATTCCGTATTACTGCCCCCTCTCCTGGCGGCTTCTTCGAGACGCCCATCATTACAAATCCTGCTGCCCGCCTTTCTCACACCTCTGCAAAGGAAATCACTCTGAGAGACGTCTCACTCAACTCCAGTATAATTACTCCGAATAGACACCGACAGGGTGTTTTTATAATGTAAAAACCTGCGAGTAGCTATCCTATCTAGTTTTGGAGTTCCTCGTAGGTACCATCAGACTGGATGATGTAGCCCTGACCCACATTTAGTGTCCGGTCTGATCGACTGCTAATGCTTGTACTGACCTACAATGACTTCTGGATGTGTTGCTAACGAAAGTAATTACGCTACACAAACGCTGCAAATCATTGCTCAAAGGTTTATTATTTTGTGTATAGATCATCCTTCTGTATAGATCACTGGTTCTCCATCAATAGCACCTACCACCATCTGTAGTCTCCCTTGACCTTCCCTCTCAAATTTCAGCTCCTGCGTTCAATAGGATTGAAAATGGCTTCGGAGCTCACTCAGCTGATCTGTGATCTGAAGAGTGAAGAAGATCTCCTCGAATGCTGGAGACGCCTGGAAGAGCACTTCCATTCAATAGGATTGAAAATGGCTTTGGAGCTCACTCAGCTGATCAGTGATGTGAGGAGTGAAGAAGATATCCTCGAATGCTGGAGACGCCTGGAAGAGCACTTCCATTCAATAGGATTGAAAATGGCTTCGGAGCTCACTCAGCTGATCAGTGATCTGATCAGTGAGCAATGATTTGCAGCGTTTTTTACCTACAAACATTGTTTTACCTACCAACTTTTTTTACCTACCAACTATTGGTAGGTACTACCTACCACACTATAATGGCTTCACACCTTCACAATCAAGTTTATTAGAAAGAACTAAACGCTTCACACTCGATTCGAAAAATAGAAAGCTTCACATGGAAATTTGATTACTGGTTACGCAGAAGGCAAAACTGTATACAAATCGAAGAAATGAACAGCGATCGCATTTTAGTCAGATAAAATTTGAACGGCGATTAGACCTCTTTAGCGATTCACACTCATGATTCTGTTTTATTGAAGGAAAACCTTCAAGTACTCGTAGGGACCGAACGGTTTGTCCTACAGAGCTCCGGGTGGTCTCAAAAATTTTTAAAAATTCAATACTATTTAAAATTGGTGAAAAAACGATACCTTTATTTCGAGAGTTTTTGAGCTAGGGCACTCTTGAAAATTTCAACCCTTAATTTTCACCCCTTAGAAGTGACCTACATCAACCAAAAGCTTCGCGGCACAACTAGACCCCAAATGGAGCCCATATACCAAATTTCATCGAAATCGGTCCATGGTAACTAAGAAAAGTGCCGCGTACGGCGTACGGTGTACGGCGTACGGCGTACGGCGGACGGACGGAAATTTTTTTATTCGATTTTCGTATTCTACGTACCTTGAAACGTAAAACATCAAATTTTGAGGGGGGGTTAAAAATTTTTTTTTCTTGCTCGATTCCAAAGGCTTATTATTGAAAATAATAAACCAAAAATCAATCATTTTCACTCAATCTACACCCTCGAATAGGTGTCGAATCTCTCATATTAGACAAATAAAATTATCCAAAAGTTGATCCTTACATCTATACCAATCATGTACTGTCAAGCGACTTAGATGTCGAACATTGTGATGGTCATCAATGGGTTCACTCAATAATTAGATATTGTGCTTTCCTGTGCTTCATCGTTTACACACTTTTGCCTTATCTCCTACTGTACAAGTATACTTTACCTATTAACTCAGAGCCAATTTGGTGCAATTAGCTGATCTGACTTTTCGACTCTCTGGCAATCACTTCCTGTGTTTCCTAGGTGGCTTCATGCGAAATTTCAGCGCCCTACAATGAGCAGACAAATAGTTAGCTGATATGTCGTTTTTCAATCACCTTCAAAGGTACTCAAGAAGCTGTGTTCGCAAATCCAAGGCACTGAGAAGGACAGGAGAGAAGTCAGCTTTATTACTTCCACACCAGAGGCGGTTTCGTTTACACTGACGAAGCGCCACTCAATGGTCACGTAAAATTGTGACAAAAATTGTGAACACTTTCTTCGGGATGATCCCTATATTATTTACTTATAATCAGTCGGAAACACATAAACACACTTAAGCGAAGTACATCATATATTGGACAAAAAGGTGTAAATCCTTGACTTAGTAACATGCTCGTGATGTGATACGTTATACAAGAAATAACATAAAACGCGAATTTACAAGATCCTGATTTAATTGGTTTATTGCGACTACTTCAGTAACAGCAGGAAGTTGTCTGGTAGGAGCCTACCTAACTACATTGTACGAAGAACTGGCTGATTGAGACATGTAGCGTGCTAGAAATATATACCGATCAGAATCCATTCTAAACATAAATCAGACTTCATGTCGATTGGAAAAAAATGCTATTAAGGCCCCTTAGAAGGCGAAGTAGGAGTGGCGGATCTAAGATTGGTCCGATACAAACTACAAGGAATCAAAGCGAGACAATAAATTCGATCTGTCGAAGAATGTAGAAGAATAGCGGAGCGATAACTGTGGGGCAGGTAGTGCTGGGAGGTGCAGCGTGCAAGTCTGGCATGGGAGTTGCAGTGATCAAGGAAGAGTTGTGGTGATCTGAATGAAGGGGAAGGGCGATGGGAGGCGATACACGATAAGATCCGAAGCATTTTCATTAATAACACATAATTTCTCAATTACTCAAAGGTTTCATCTGATATAAACTGCAAAATTCTGCTTCCGCATTACCGAAAGTAAGGAAACTTGTGCTCATGCAGATCGCACATCGTGTTTCATATAGTAGGTAATTTATTAGCGATCTGATCGATTTCATGGAGAAAAGGAATCTTCAGTTGTGTGAGAGGTATACTATCCACCAAACTTGTCAGTCATTTTCCTTCCTCACCATCAAAGATTGGGCATTAGTGACATCGATTTATCGATTCCAACACGATCCGATCGGTAGTAGCCGCGGTGCATGAAAAAAAGTGGAAAATCATCAATACATCTAAATACGAACGACTTCTTGCTGTTTTCAGTTCAGAAAACCATTAACAGGATCGATAAAATTCAGTTTCATATTGAGGAATTGATCAGTGGTATTTCTCAATAAATTAACAGAATTGAGAATTCTTGCATCGAATAATTCTTCCGTTCATGTTATATAATGTGAGGAAGCTCTACTGCCCACCCAATTCGGCAAACGTTTCTTCCTATCATCAGATTTTTGACCAGTTTTTTCTACTCTCTTTTCCTCTCGACAAATTTTCCTGATTCTCAGAAAGCACTTGACGAGTTGAAGGGCTTTGAACGTGTTGATTTTGGGGATTAGAACATACTATTATTCTATTGTGAAGGTTTATAAACTACTTATAGTTCATTTCTTCCCTGTTATTCATGCATTTTAGACGCTGAAATTTGGCATACGATGTCTTGGAAATGAAGAAGGGGTCAGGGAGCAGCATCAGCTATGTGAGCCATAAGCTGGCTTCTCTCCTGGTACACCTTTTGGGAATCACTGGAAGTGATTGCGGGGAGTTTAGATCAGCTGAGTGTATGTTAAAACAAATCATTACAAAGTGAATTTATACTCCCAATATGTCATTAAAAAAAACCATGATGAGAAAAATGTTTACACAAGAAGAATATTGTTATGAAAATGGCCTTTTTCTTCTCCTGCTCCACTCGTAGAGCTTATCTGGCACTATTTTATTAGAACTTTTTGAGAGACTTTTACAAGGTAGTAGGTATTCAAATATATTCCAACACCGTCACTTCCAATGCCATCCATCGCCTTGGGCCTGAACACCACCAACACCTCTTCGGTTCCCGACTTCCGCTGGACGCCATCCCTCACCCTCGTTAATGAAAACCTCCTCGATTCACTCTCTCTGAACCCTCCGGTACAGAATGATCGTAAAATATCCCGCTTAACGACTTATAAAACCGACTGTCCGTCCAGGAAGGTGTCGCTGATGAACATCTCAGATAAAATCCGCGGATCCACAGCCTCTACAGATCTGCCAACTGATCGGATCCTAGTGTCTTGATTGGTTTTAGCGCTAGTCTCCACCATCGTGGATCTTATCTCGTTTGTAGCTCCTCACTAACAACTCTTATAAACCGAGCACCTGTATTATTTATTCACCATATTTCTCATGCTAGACTCGCTCCAACGGGAAAAGCACCTAGGCTATGCGGGGATTAAATAATTCATAATAAATACCACAGTACGGATCGGTCTGCTTCATTCACTGCATTCATCAAATTTCATTAGGGTTTATTATATACAGTGCATCGAATCGTAGTTGAAGACATATCCCCTTGAATATATCGCTTCTATCAATTTACGTCTTCTATACATCACTACAAACGTATCAAAAGACGACCGCACCCTCAAATCAACCCAACGAAGTAGATTAGAAAAGAGTAAGTTCTACTTTGTTAGGATTTAACTAAACACCCTTATTTTTTAATGGTCTCTCCCGTCAGAGCCACCGAAGCATCTGGATTGATACAGACAACGAAGGGTTTGATTGGCGCAAATGGATTTAACGCCATTTTTTGCTTAACACGTTTTTTTTCAACACAAAGTTCATTTCCGACATTTTTTTAAATTGTAATTAAAAAAATAAGTCTTTGTGTAATAATATCCCCTGGTGAGATTTCCAAGAAACTGTGTGCCGAATTTCACTGTTCCTGAATGAGCAGGTGAGGATTCTTTGCTTACCATTTTGGTTTATTATTTTCAATAATGAACCTTTTCGAATCGGCCAAGAAAAATTTTTTTTAACTCCCCCTCAAAATTTGTTCGTTTATGTTTCAAGGTACGTAGAATCCAAAAATCGAATAAAAATTTGGCCGTCAGTAGGCTGTACGCGGCACTTTCCTCAGTTAGCATTGACCGATTTTGATGAAATTTGGTATGTGAGCTCCATTTGGGGTCTAGTTGTGCCCCGAAGCTTTTGGTTGATGTAGGTCACTTCTAAGGGTTGAAATTTTGAAAACGCCCTAACTCAACAAATTTTGATATAAAGGTATTGTTTTTCCATCAATTTAAGAGAGTATTGAATTTTCGAAGACCACGCAGAGCCCTGTAGTACAAACCGTTCGCTTCCTACGAGAACTTGAGGTTTGGCTTTACGATAAATCAGAACACGAGTGTGAATCGCAAAAGAGGCCTAATCTCCGTTCAAATTTTAGCTGACCCAATGCGATCGATGTTCTTCTTCATGCTAGTTGGTGGTAACAATGGCAAAGCCGTGTTCTTTGCAGACGAGTGATCTGTATAGAAAAATAATAAACCTTTGTGTAATAATTTGCCTTGTTGGTCGTCAAACTTGATCGACGTACCGAGTTTAATGGAAATCGGTCGAGGAAAAAGGATAGATGTGATCAATCAAAGAATCCGTTGAGAGGAAAGACATGATTACAGTGGAAGTTCCAAATGCGTGTTAAGTGGAGTTAGGGGTAGAATTTCCAAATTTTTGGTACCTGATTACTCTGGAGACAAAATTTGTTTCCGACCAACAGGGAGGGGACGGGAGATGGCTGAGTTGAGGGATTTCATTGCTTGGACAGCTGTCTCGGTTGATTATTTTTATGTAGATCCATAAATCCTCAAAGTAATTACAAAATTTAAGTATCCAGACACCTGTAGATCTGATCACGGTTATAAGGACATGGATTTTACAGGCAGAGTAAGTACATCTCCTACCTCACCTTCTCTATTCACCTCACACACACGTACACACAATTTCAGCTTCTCTCCCACCGGGATTTCATCAGTGGAAAATATATGAAGCCTGATTGGTGACCTCCTCGAGGTGTGTTGAGAGGATTTACAATGCAAGCGAGGGTGGTGGCACTGCGTGCTTGTCATTGAAGATTTAAACGTACTTAAAAACGACATTTTATTTTGTACAGCTACGACAAAAAACTCCAAATCCTCAAGACGATCCATTCAGAGGCCGAGTTAATGAACCGGCACCATCTCGAATGCCTGATAATGTACGAGCCGGCGGAGCAAGCAAGTTCAAGTAGTCGGATGGTAACGAAGGAAGGGTCTTGTGGACCACCTCTTACAGGACTATCTATCTGCTGGAGTCTTGTAGCAACTAGAGTTGAATCACTAAAGAACCTCATGCTATCGCTTTTACCCAACATTTACATACTCCGGCTTGGCTCGGTTTCTCATTTTCAAATCGTACGTTCAGCAATAAAGGTTTTGATTCGAAGTGTCTGAACAAGGTTTTTGCATTGCCTTGTTTCGACCAGTATGAATAATGAGTGACGCCTTCCACGTGAATCATAGTAACTATTCAGTGAAGATAGATATCTAGTTGTGTCTGCGCGTTCCAAGAAACACCCTATCCAGCAGGGCTCATATTTCAAAAACAAGTTCCAATCAAGCAGTGCAGTGACAGGATATCCCGACCACCAGAGCTGAACGTTTCTGTGCTACTTACATAAATAAAATTAATAACTCAAGATCCAAACTAGAAGTACTGTGAAGGTAATGTTAGGATATTTCAAGTGGTCTGTAAATATTTGATGCTACGTCAATTTTGATTTCTTGTTTTGCAAAATGATGGCAAACTTACAGACGAAGTTTTATGCCATCTGTCTAGATTCACTGGTAGCTAAGTATATTTCGCTGGAATCAGGTGTAAATATGCACCTGACATTTGATGTATCATCTACTATTCTTCAGGAAGCAGGTCTTTTACTTTTTTGATGAAATCATTTGTCACATCTTTGCCCAAGAGTCCTGGAATCAGCTCCATAACCTCTTAGAACCTCTATATACGACCAGAAGTGATTCAGATCACTTGCGAAAAAATAAAGTCAAGATTCCCTATTCATCATAGATCCACAGCTAGCGTTTGTTAGATAAAAGTGGTCAGAAGGACGTCAGGTCGCATGAGCTTTTCCTGCCAGACACTCTTTAATTTGCCTTATTTTTTTAACCGTTCATTTCAACTTTCAGCATTGTTAAACTTTAACTGTTATAGTGTAATCAGAAACAAGATAAACGTGGTCAGAAGGACGTCAGGTCGCCTGCATGAGCTTTTCCCGCCAGACACTCTTTATTTTGCCTTATTTTTTTAACAGTTTATTTAACTTTTGGTATTATAGTACAATCAGAAACAAATTTTGTTTCGATAATAGTAGTATAATTATTGATACATAAACACTATGGCACTTGTACTAAGGTTACCGTCTAGAGACAGTCCCTTATCATATAATTAAAAACAATTTGTATAACTGTATGTGTTTAAATTAGTTGTAGGTAACTAGGTTTTATATAAATAAATTATCGAAAATGTAATAGTAATTAACAATGACAAACATAACATTCAGGTACGGTGATTTGAGTCCAGTATATCGGGTGCTCTTTTTCGTTTTAAACGTATCGGCTCTTGAGATCCCCATAGCGATGGAAGGTTGTGGAATACGGTAGATGGAGGGTGGTTGGTAATTTTATCGTGTAGACGGTTGATGGTGGATTTTATTATTGTTTCGAATTTAATTACTGTTTAGATTTTATTTGCCTTAGTAGTTTGGAATTCGGCTCACTGTGTAATGAGGGCTTCTGTAAGTAATTAAGAGGAAGTCAAATAATCTGCAAGAACTATAAAGCCAACTTTTCTTCTGGTCATCATAGAGCGATAAAATTTGGTACAATGTTAGTTGACTAGTTCGACCAGTTGAAGTGATTAAGAGCCAGTTGGATCAGTTGAACGATAGAGCCTACTCTCATAGTCATCAAAACAATCTGAAATTCCCGGACCCTTGGAGATCTCGGCAAGAGATTGAATTGAAGTCAAATCAGCTCATTTATCGAAAAAGGCATCTTCTTTCTGTCCATAATAGATCCATTTCAGAGTCTTAGGTAAACGATTTAATTTTGGACCCATGGGAATGATCGGGGGGAAGTCAGTTCAGCCGCGTCAGTGATAAAACCCCCAATCCCATATTACGGTACAAGCTAATTTCTCTCTGTTCAACCAAGATCTATAAAATTCCTAAGTACTGAATGTTATTGGGATGAAATCAGATGCTGAAGACTACTCTTCATCCTGGGAAGTCTGAAATTCGGTACTCACGCTCTAGGAGATCTCTGAAAGTGATTGATAGAAAGTCAAATCAGCTCATTGAGCGATAGAGCTATCTTCTTTTGTTCATCTCAGAACTACGGTCTTTGGTACACAATTGAATTTTCTACCAATGGAAGTGATCGGAAGGAAATCAGTTCAACCGCGTCAGTGATGCAGCCCCCATCCGATATTCCCCATAGTACTGTATAAGCTAATCTCTCTGTTCAACCAAGAGCTACGAAATTCACAAATACCTGCAGTTTCTAAAAGATATTCGGGAGGGAATCAGACGCTGAAGGCTGCTCTTCTTTCTGGGACGACGAAATTTGTTACAGTCAGGATATTTCTCATTCAATAAACGCTCTCCATCACCCCAGTAGGCGATATTTAAAGACCGTTGAAAAGGCCACCTGGCAGAGCTGCTTCGTGGAGGCAAACACGCAATTTACGATCCTATTTACCCCGAATATCGCGTGCAATAAAGAACGAATCGTCTGTGTGTCGAGTCCCAACCAATACGTGAGTGGTCCACGTCCGAATCCTCTTTGGCCAGACTCATTGAGAAACGTCCGTGTTCACGCTCAAGGTTCAGTGAGCAAATTGATTTATTTCGCTTCTTAGTTCGGCAGCTGGACCTGAAGGTACTTAATGAATTCTTTGGGGTCCCTCCAGATTCGTTTCGGCGACCCGCGGACGTGTTCACGGTTTGAAACGGATGTTGGCGACCGTCATTTCACGGTGCAACCCTCGAGCCTATTACCGCCCAAATCAATATTCATCGCGAAAAATCTATTGCCTATTTGTTATTCCCCAGCCGAGTGGAGTGAATCACGTCACGATGTTCCTGAGATGGATTGACAAAAAATAAACAACATAAGAACCTACAGAAGAAGTTCCAGTCGTTCATCATGAGGTATCTAATGAGTAAATTTTCAATGAACAGATTCAGGTATCCTGTATATTATGAGTAAAACTAGGAAACTGAGCTCCAATTATCGAGATAATGTCTACGAAAATTTTTAATTTTTCGAAGATAATAATATTATAGCAATATTATTGCTATAATTCCAATTTACCAGAGTTTCCCTATAGGTTCTTTTGATGGTAGTTCTCATCTGTTGACAATAGATATTCTCATTTGACTAGTAATGTTGGGCTGAGTCACTCGGGCAATGAAATCGCTTTGAGAGCCTTGCAGCTAAACAACTTTCAACTTCGGAAATATCCACCGATCCAATTTCCATTATTACTACTCCATCGTTCTACAAGCCATGAAGCTTCTAAGCCTACATAGTCGCTATGAAATCAGCAATATGGAAAAGTTGTCATTGGCTGTTTATGGACCATCCAAAGTTGTAATAAATGATAAAACGCGGTATATTACTTCGTCATCGTCCTGCCGGACAGAGCCACCTGTAGATAACTGCATAAAGCACTTTAGGATAGAAGTAGAGGTTCTATTCCCTCAATATTGCTCACATATGGCTGACTCATGGTTGCCTCGAGAATTCAGATCCAAACTCTCCGTACGACATCTTCTCACCGAATGCACCAAAAATCGTTGGAATTTCTCCAAAACTCCTTAAGACTTTCGAGGATTTTCTTTCAAATCAGCCAATCCTCTTATAATGACAGAAATATAATGAGGATAAAAGTCCAATGAAACTCTTGAAAATAATACAAAATAATGGCAGGGTTTGAACTGAAGAGCTCTTAAGCGCAACACTTCCCTCAATGGTCTCAATCTAATCTGGAATGTAGAACTCGGTAGGTACCTCCTTTGCCTCTGTCAGCATTCTTTCTCAGTCTTTACTGCCACCCCTGCCAGCATAATTACTACTTATCTTAAGTGACCGTCGATATTCATCTAAAACCAAGAAACGGGCACGAGAAGGGTGTTGGGTTGGCATTTTGCTCGCTTTTAGCAATCCTAGCAGTAAATCTCTCGATTAGTTCTCTCGAATGCTACAACTTTTAAACGCTCCGAGGGTTTGACGTATAGTCTCGCATTTTCTCTCGTAGTTAACCTGCTGTTAATTACTTTCAGGTTGAATCTCGCTGAAGAAAACAAGGTATGCTGATAATACTTAGTACGTCCGTCCGTACAGTGTCCGTAGATTAGCTATCTAAAAGTGCATTTGGTTCACGGAAGTACTTAGTCGTATTTTATCAGTTCTAGAATGCGGAAACCAACGAATTTGATATGCCTGTCAATGAATTTCATTTAGGTTCTCCAGTAAATTTTCACATTTTACTATTTTCCAAAGATTGAGGGTCAGCCCCTATGGACAGAAATAAATTTTCCGAAATATGTTTTAACACGAATATGTTATGGTGCATTGTCGTGCCTCCAAGGAATTCTGTACTCGTATTTTCACAAATAAAACTAACTGTCCCTTTTCCACAGGAATGAGGTCACAACGGCCGAAAACCCAAAGGCCGACTTGTCCCTCTCCCGGGAGGACTAGAACCCCCCGGAGTAGGGGAACGGTATATAAGGGCCATTCCTATGGAAAAGCGATATACCACTTGCAAACTCTCAAAGCGATCTTATCTCTTCAACAACTCATACCAAATCTCAAACCTAAAAAAGCACTTAGGAAACTAAACCTCAGTAGTAATCCGGTTTTGTGCAGACCGGGCCTACACTTCAACATCCTCCACATTTCAGTAACTTCAACTGGTAACCTGGGTTCTACATAGACCAGAAGCCGTTTTCCCTAACAATTTAGTAAGCCGGTTTTGTGCAGACACGGAGCTAAATTGTTCAAAAACGTCCCTTCAAAATTAATCAGACAAATTTCTTCTTCCAAATCTTAGAGTATTAACTTCCCGTATTTTTCAGTCATTTCATTCAACAAATTGGAGTCAGTAAATTCATTAGTCAAAAACTTAACATTGGTAAACAAATCATAACAGTGCATTATTGAGCATTTTGTTTATTTGAATTAGACCCTGTTAAACTCACTCCTGTTAAAGTCACAAGTTTGGACAGAAATAATAAGCGTTTTAGGAGTGTAGAACAGATGTTGCTGAGGTCCATTAATAGTGTAGCCATCTTCTCCTGAGTAATCAGCGTGAATTTCATGAGCCAATTGGTATTTTCAAAGTGGAACGTTATAAATGGCTATTTATAACGATCAGTTGGCCAAGAGATTTTGACGACATTTGTTGTATTTGGGGCTAGTTGTGCCATTTTCAAAACGCTCTAGCTGGAAAACTTTCGAAAGACAAGTATTGTTTTTTCATTATTAAAGAGTCCATTCACTCAGCATGAACTAATGAGCGAATTTTCAAAGAAATCTTTTTTTACACTCTTCAAATTTTCGAAAAAGTCCATTCTACAAATTTTGAGGCCTTCGCAATAGCTTCATTTTTCTTGAAAATTCACTAAAATATCAACGATTTTTTAGGATGGTGTGTCACCAAATTTCGATTGATTTTTGACAATAATTTTAGAGAATTGTTTGTGGGACCAACGGTTTGCCTAATGAGAATAATTAATTACCTGATTTATGGATGTTCTATGTCTTTTTTCATCAATTTAATACACTGTCAAAATCGATGGACGATACCACCCGGTCTATCAACAATGGTAAATGAGCGTTTACTGAGAAATTTATCAGAACATGACGTGGATCCCTCGAGCCTTGCTATAAGGACACAAACCATTCTGTGGTCCTAGGAAGGCAGTTGAAAGGTGAACTTAACAGGAAAATAATAAACCGTTTAGTAATAATTTGCAACGTTTATTCCATTTTTCTCCTGTAATTCTGACTTGAGGACTCGTTGAAGTTATTTTCTTAATGTTTGAACTAAGTACGCGTTTTTTATAGCGAATTTTTAAAGAAAATGAAGCAATAGCAATGGACTCTAAATTTTTAGCATGGACTTTTTTGTAGTAGGTACCTCTTGTTAACTCAATCATTCCTAATTGACTAAGTAGATACTATTTAGAAAGGATGAACACCACGTGTTGGTAGTATTATGTTATAAACTTATCTAAAGGAATTTGCCAAGACCATTGTTTTCTCATCCATTGCTTTAACTGAAAGATTTCTTTAGAAATTCTCTCATTACCTCATGCTGCATGAATGAACACTTTCTCGTTACTCATCTCAGTCCGTCTGTTACTGGGGTTAATCATGTTTTTCGGTGTCTGTTCCGAAGTTCGAACATTTTCTCATAATTAAGGGGTTAAAGGTAAACTCTACAAAAATTTAGAGGATACAAAAGCAGACCGACATTAGAAGAGATTTTGTTGCCTGAGAATGAAATGGTTGGAAAACTCTGAACACATTGCATAGCTTAGAGAATTGTTTTCACCTGAAAGTGATGTGTTGAACATGTTTGTGACTGGTGATGTTGCCCTAAATTATTTAATTCTGTCAGAAGGGAAAGATGAAATGCAGTATTGACCATTAGTTTACCTAGTATGGACCATTTTTCAAAAGTAAGCTTTGTATATGTTCAGCAAGTCAAAGAAAATTGGATCTTCCAATATCCAAATTTGTACTCACATTTTAAGTGGTTATAAAAGTTTTCCGAACATTTGTCGTCTCATGTCTATCTGTTGTCAGCACCTGGTCACCGCCTTACACGAAATCAAGCAACGATTATCAAGATATTTTGAAAGTTTGAGGGGAATAGCCTCGGGGGCTCTCCAGTGAATGTCTACCCATCTTGGACGACGTTTTTGTGTTTGGGTGTTTTGAAGTCGGAAGCAATAAGTTCTTTAATCCACTAGTTGGCCACCCCTGATGAAAATAATATCGTCTGCGGATATCAAGCACAGGAACTCCACAGCTTCATTCATCAGAAATTCACGTACAGGCTAGGTAGCTGTTTTATAAATATCACGAAATACGTCGCAAGTATTCCAGCGAGGGCGGCACCTAATTAGATGCCTTTTTACCTTTATAAATAAAACCTTGTTTATGAACAACTCGAACAAAATACAACAAAGTATCCTGAAATAATACTTTCCTTTACGTGGGCGAAGAACCGCCCCTTCCTTTATTTTCGTGCTTCTGATCTACCTTCATTCTCAATCTGTTTGTTCTGTTTCAGGGGCCAAGACGAGATGAGCGAGCGCTAAGACTATGCGCATAGCCAACAACATCATCTTCATCGCGGTAAGAACTTGTAACATTGACGTCCGTCAAATTTTTAAATCATAATTATATAGTCAAATTTCTGCCAAATGTACAATACGTGCAAATGAGCCCAAAACGTTTCATCGAATAATTGTCGACTTTTTAAGTAGCTACCAATTGAAAAAGACGGAATATTCCTGAAAAAATTACGGTTTTGTACATTTTAATGAAAAAACTCTTGATTAAAAAAATAAATATTTTAGGCTCTTATAAACATGGTGCTCACTTTCTAGGGCGAGTAGTTCAAGAAGGGAAAGGATCAAGAAACTGTCACAATGTAAAAATCATATTTGAAATAGTGATGTTGAGACAACACATGTTCTGGTGGGTCTCAGGATGTTCAGAGAGGTCCGAAAAGACCAGCCTCAAAGGAGAGTACAAGGACACGCAAGAAAAATTACGACTATGTGTGATAACTGGTGGAAACAATAAAATATGAACCAAGATTGCATGACACGTAGCTTTCTCGTATCCATGACATGATTTCGCATCATCAAAATCGAAATTTTAGCAAGACTTGTTTTGGAGAGACATTGCATGTTATCCCTGGGTGACAAAAAGTTTGCTCGGGATCAGTCGTCCGTGTGGTAGCTAAAACCCAACATGGTTCACTGTTTGAAACAACAACCGGAGCAGGTTCCCAGTAACTGGAGTCGAAGTGTGAACCCGAGCGTAAGTGCAAGATGGTTATCAGATCGTTCCTTCCATTCACTGCAAGATTGAAATGAGTAGGGGAAGGATTTGGGGTACATTCCTGTCCACAGGTAGAAAAATATTCGTGTAGTTTGTTAAACGGGTGCACTACGTCTGGGTTATGGTAAAAAACGCTGCAAATTATTACACAACGGTTTATTATTTTTATATAGATCACTCGTTTACAAAATCACCAACCATCCATTATGAAGAGTGAAATAAAAATTTAAAAAAAAATTAAAAAAAAAAATCAAAAAAAATCAAAAAAAAATTAAAATCACCAACCATCGATTGCATTTCGGTCAGCTCTAATTTGAACGGAGATTAGGCCTCTTTTGCGATTCACACTCGTGTTTTGATTTATATATATATATATATTTCAATATAAACCCCTAAATTTTCGTAGGGAGCGAACGGTTTGTCCTACAGAGCTCCGCGTGGTCTCAAAAAATTCTAAAAATTCTATAGAATCTTAATTTGAAGGAAAAACAATACCTTTATATCAAAATTTTTTGAGTTAGGGCGTTTTCAAAATTTCAAAATTGATTTTGGAACCCTTAGGAGTGACCTACATCAACCAAAAGCTTCGGGGCACAACTAGACCCCAAATGGAGCCTACATACCAAATTTCATCAAAATCGGTCAATGCTAAGTGGCAAAAGTGCTGCGTACGGCGTACGGCGTACGGCGGACGGACGGCCAAATTTTTATTCGATTTTTGGATTCTACGTACCTTGAAACGTAAACCATCAAATTTTGAGGGGGTGTTAAAATTTTTTTTTTCTTGGTCGATTCCAAAGGTTCATTATTGAAAATAATAAACCAAAAGAGGCACGACCCATAATATGCCCATATCATGGGGGAACGGGCAGAAATCCAAAAATTTCTCGTTTGGGGGAAAACACTTGAAGGAGCCATTTCACGCGTAACCTTTATTTTAATAGAACAAATGAAAATATATGTAGGTACCTTAAATCAAGTGTAGTCATAACAATTGAAGAGTCTTCTTTCAAACGGGCTTATTTCCATTTTATTACACTTTTTTTTCGGATTCTGAATCTTTGGGATGAGGCTTATCGCCTCACGAGTTGAATTTCTTTAGAATTAGTTTGTATCTCGCTTTAAAAGCTTGCTAAAAATCGGGTTTGCCGACAAAACCGCTTACATCCATCCCTTTGTTTTGAATTAACAATTTTTGTTGTCGTTTAAATTCGGTTTTCGGTTTCTACATTCCTTGAAACGTAAACCATCAAATTTTGAGGGGGGTTAGAATATTTTTTCTTGCTCCCCACCCCCCCCCCCTCAAAATTTGTTGGTTTACGTTTCAAGGTACGTAGAATCCAAAAATCGAATAAAAATTTGGCCGTCCGTCCACCGTCCGCCGTAGGTGTCACTTGGCATTGATCGATTTTGATGAAATTTGGTATGTAGGCTTCATTTGGGGTCTAGTTGTGTCCCGAAGATTTTGGTTGATGTAGGTCACTTCTAAAGGTTGAAAAATAAGGTTTGAAATTTTGAAAACGCCCTAACTCAACCAATTTCGACATAAAGGTATTGTTTTTCCATCAGTTTAAGATAGTATAGAGTTTTTAGATTTTTTTTTTGAGACGCGGAGCCCTGTAGGACAAACCGTTCGCTCCCTACGAGAATTTAAGGGTTGGACGTACGATAAATGAGAAACACGAGTGTGGATCGCAAAAGAGGCCGAATCTCCGTTCAAATGTTAGCTGACCGAAATGCGATCGATGTTTTTCTTCAAGTTGGTTGGTGGTAACAATGGCAAAGCCGAGTTCTTTGCAGACGAGTGATCTATATAGAAAAATAATAAACCTTTGTGTAATAATTTGCAGCGTTTTGTAAAAAGTGCCCCATATCCATCGTTTTTAATCAAATGGGCTTACATCCAAATAAGAAATGGCCGTGTCTCCCTTAAAACGCATGCCAAAATTTCGTCAAAATTTGGTCTTACAATCAAAAGTTCTATGAACAAATTATTTGGAAAATTTGAGAACCCTAGACAACATCCTTTGCCATGAAATTAGTTTTTCTCAATTTCCCACGAAACATTCCGAGTGGATACAAGCCCGTTATAAAGAAAACTCATCAAATAAAAGTATTACTCGTCAAACTTTAGATACCAACCTGTTAGACTCATCCGCCATCATCCGCGTCTTCTTTCGGATTTTACTTTTCCACGACACCAGTTAGGCATTTCATTATGTCCATGACATGGAAGACATTGTCTCTTTCGAACTCCTCCCAAAGCTGTCTGAGGCAGATGAGGACGTCTTGAATTTCCTTCCGCTGGATATTGGTCTGCCCTACAATATAATATCGTTTCAGTATATGGCTAGGTTTTGTGTTAAAATTAGTAATATCACAAGACTTTATCATTATCTATAGTATTTTATGTTATTAAATTTCAATACGTTTGTAAAAACCTGTACTTCAGTTCCTCGTTCAGAGGAACTTCATCACCCCAGATGGGTCCTCTTCACTCAACCCTAACAGACGACAGTTCCGATGCTTTCTTTCCGATCAATTGGCCCAGACGGATTGCGCTCGTAAAACTTGGGTCCTCTATAATCAAAAGTTCAACTTTCATTGTGCTTGTCAGTAATTTTTAAACCGTTTTAGTCTGTCTGTATCAATTTTTGGTCCCCTACAACAAAATATTATGCTCAAATGGTTAATTTTGCACAAATTTGGAGGGTAATTGGGAGCTGGCTTTATCGAACAGTAGGAGCCCCGGCACCGATGAAGTATCAACAAAATACATCATCATGATCTCAGAAACGCTGCAAATTATTACACAACGGTTTATTATTTTCCTTTCAGGATTACTCTTCTGCGAAGAACGCGGCTTCTTCCGACCCTTCTAGGGATCTGGGATAGTCTGGGGGAGGGGGGTTGAGGTACCCTTGGTCGGGAAAATTTAGGCAGGTCAAGTGCAATCCCAATAATTGGGATCAATTATCATCAACTATCATTTTTAATCATGGTTCATCGTTCTTTTCTCTGGATGGTCTCATTCATTTCTAAAACATGAACACTACTCTAAATTAATTAATAAACGTCAGTAATTACATATATTAATTAATTAATTAGTGTTATCAAATAATTATCCTCAAAATGAAGCAAACGGTTGGTTCCACTGAGCTCTGAGTGGCGTAAATTAATTCTAAAAAATCGTCGCTATTTCAAATTAATGAAAAAATAATACCTATACATTGAAAGTTTCAAGCTACGGCATTTTGAAAATGTTTTTCCCACTCTCTCATCCCTTACAAATAACCAAAAGCTTCGGGGCACAACTAGACCCCAAACGGTGCCGATATTCCAAATTTCATCAAACTCGGTCCACGGGAACTGGGCAAAGTGCTGCGTACGGAATACATCGTACAACACACGGACGGAAAATGGTTTATTCAATTTTTGGATTCTACATAGATTCCTTGAAACAAAACAATAAAATTTGGAGGGCGGTTTTTTTTTCTTGTTCCAAAGGTTCATTATTGAAAATAATAAACCATTAACACTAGTTGGGTTTATTCTCCCAGCCACATAGTGCACAGACATTTTTTCTTTCCTTCTTTACAGAAACAGTATGGACGGGTTTAAATAGGTCCTAATAGCCTTGATATCTAACACCGGACCGATTAGACCAGCTCTAGCTGTCTTCAGTGGAAAGCCTAATGAGTAGCGTGCGTCACGCTTCAACATATTGTATTGTCGACATAAGCGACGGATGCCTTAGCCCACTTAGACTGACAGACACGAAAACTAATTAAGAAAATTGTGATTTTGAATGACCGAAATTTTGATCACATTCTGTAGAAATACAACGGTAGTTTAACTGTTTCATTCAAACACTGATTAAATTAGGCATACAACAAAGATACAGTTTTAAAGGTTGACTTTTGGTTTATTATTTTCAATAATGAACCTTTGGAATCGACCAAGAAAAAAAAAATTTTAACACCCCCTCAAAATTTGATGGTTTACGTTTCAAGGTACGTAGAATCCAAAAATCGAATAAAAATTTGGCCGTCCGTCCGCCGTACGCCGTACGCGGCACTTTTGCCACTTAGCGTTGACCTATTTTGATGAAATTTGGTATGTAGGCTCCATTTGGGGTCTAGTTGTGCCCCGAAGCTTTTGGTTGATGTAGGTCACTTCTAAGGGTTCCAAAATTAATTTTGAAATTTTGAAAACGCCCTAACTCAAAAAATTTCGATATAAAGGTATTGTTTTTCCTTCAATTTAAGATTCTATAGAATTTTTAAAATTTTTTGAGACCACGCGGAGCTCTGTAGGACAAACCGTTCGCTCCCTACGAAAATTTAAGGGTGTATATTGAAATATATATATATATATAAATCAAAACACGAGTGTGAATCGCAAAAGAGGCCTAATCTCCGTTCAAATTAGAGCTGACCGAAATGCAATCGATGGTTGGTGATTTTTGTTTTTTTTTGTTTTTTTTTTTTCTTTATATTGGATGGTTGGTGATTTTGTAGACGAGTGATCTATATAGAAAAATAATAAACCATTGTGTAATAATTTGCAGCGTTTTTTGACATGGATATTATGTGTTTTTGGCTGGGGTCAAGGAACTTTTCGCGACACTTTTTTTTTGCCACAAGAAATGCAACGCGAAACCTGTATAGAAAATCAAAGCTACATATCGGTAGCTACGAAGCAAGGTTCTCTAGAATACTACGATATATTACGTTCAATCGGAGAGTTTTCTTTGGAAAAAAATGCTGTTTATTATAGAAACAATAGACATATCTATGATCTATTGTTTTTTCCCTCTAAGGGAGAAATTTCACAATAAACTCTCTTCTTGTCTTCTTTGACAAGGGAATTTAATTCGATTTTTGGATTCTAAGTACCTTGAAACGTAAACCATCAAATTTTGATGGGGCTTAAATTTGAGTTACTTTTCTCGAACTTGGAAGCATGACGCAGCTTAGCTTGTAACTACCTAGCACTAATATTTATGAAAAATCGGCACGGTATAGACGTAATAAAAGAAAGACTGTTGACAATTTTTACAGACAACTGCAGTACTTTTCTAGTGAGGCGTTAATGATAATCGTAAATCTTTCACGCGAAGAGATGAGCTCGTTGCACCCGTTTTTGCATTTTTTTGCGATAAAACCCCTGATTAATTGAAGAGTATTCTAAGAACATTCCACAGACTATTGACCAGTTGATTCTATTAACGCGCCATTATATTATGGCGTGACGTCAACTCAGAGGAATTCTCTTCAACACCACTTGATGTCGACATGAAAATCTGAGAGTTGGCATTTATAAGTTTGGGAAAACTGTTCGAATTATTGCTACGAACGTTTAAACTGCACCGGCACCATTAGTCCGTGTATCCTCTGCTCCATCGCAGATGGTTCTATCAGGAGAATAAGTTACATACATGAGAAGTTACCCCCAATGGTTAGTTGTAGATCTTAAACTCTGCCGACGTTTGTAACACCACAAAATTAACACTTCGTCATTGTTTGCACAAAATAAACATCAACATTATTAATTGGAAAGATGCGACGAGAAAAGAATGAAACGACAGGACTGATGAGATAAGCTCAAGTATTTAATAATTGATTCAAGGGAGTGCTTAACTATTACTAGCGGAGGATTGATGAATTAATGCAGCTGGTGTGGTTCAGACGTTCGTATTATCGTTCATACACGTTTATTATGATTCGCAGGGTAGCATCGAGATCGTTCCCTAACCCTAGCAAACATAACTTTCCTTATACTGTCTCTCTATCCTGTTGCTCTAGGTGGTCTTGATAATTGGAAATGGCCCGAAATGATTGCAGATTGATTTCATCATTGATATGTAGAAGCAACAAGTGAAACTCCTTAATTGTGTTGCTGTTTTTCTACTTGAAAACTAACACTATGATCGTAAAAATTCATATTTTGGAATTTATCAATGGTCCCTATTCCTCTATTGGGTGTCCCGAAACCAATCAGCAATAAATTGATTCTACAACTAATTTGCAACAACTTTTTTTCTCCTAGGATAACTTTTTTGCTCCGCTTAAAATGCCACTTTTTTCAATTTGAATTCTTTTCATGTTTTCGAACTACAAAATAGTCATAATTCCCTCATTGTCCAAGAAAATTCAAATCTGATTACACTGTTGAAAAGAGAGCTAAATTTCCCATACTATGAGCTCTTGACCAGTTCAGAAAAACTGTACACTGTCTTCAGACTAACCATTAGGTACCTCAACTTAAAAATTTGTCAATTTCTTTTCTTTTTTTCAAACAAAATGTTTGATCAACAAAATGTTGATTATTTTCATCTAAATAAGAGTTTTTTCAGAGGCCCTCAAAAGGTTAAAATATGCTCCCGTGACACATCGAATTGAAATACCTCCTCCTTCAGGCGTGTTGAAGTCAGTAAAAAAAATTGCTAAATGGGAAAAGTCACCCTCAGGGGTGTCAGAGAGTTGTATGACAACAAGTGAAAAAAAAACTCAATTTTTGAAAAAATAACACGTTTTTTTTTCACATTAAAAACCGACTTTTCTCCCGCAAACATTTTATACTAAACCTAAATAAACCAAAAATGGATTGGAAAGCTGATGAAATGGAGCATGTTTTAATCTTCTGGGAGACCATGCTTTATCAGGGAGAAAATTCTGCCAAGTGGGTATGGCACATAGCTTCCTCGTGTCCATAACCCGATTGGATAGATGATCCGATGCATAGTAGCTAATCTGAAAACATCAATTGCCAAGTACCTTCCACTACCCTCATAGGGGACCATCTACACGCTAATCTGAACAATCCTGAGAAATTTCGTCTAAATCGGATGGAAAATGTGAAAGTTATGGCTGTTTTTTTTTTTTTTTTTTTTTTTTTTTTAAATCTCCCCTCAAAGACAAAATGTCTTTTTTGACGGAGGGGGCACGCCATAAAAATAAAATAAATAAATAAATAAAATAATGGGGAGGACGCCCAGGACTCACCCGACGCCGGCCCTAGGGATGAGGGAAGATGAGGAAGGTGGGGGTGGGAGAGAAGGATGAAGGGAAGTGCCTCTATAAAACGACCACCAGTTCAAATATGAGCCAAGCAGGACACGGGTGGTGATACCACGGAGTACGCCTACTGAGATGCCCAACTCGCGCAACTCCATGGCACTTTTCCCGCACCACACACCGCGCCACGACAAGGTTGCAGCCATCACCCTGATGTTGTTGGGTGCCACTCCTTTTAGCTCCGACACTGCTTGCCGTAAATCATTTGTGTCATATTTCCTTATCTTGGCCCGCCAAGTCTGCTCCATGTCCAAGCTGCCATTGACAACTTGGACATCCAGGATAATGCAAGACTGGTCGGGCTTGACAGCAACAATGTCGGGCTTCTTACCCTGGTCACTTGGCATGTGATACAATCTCTCTCTCTCAACATCCCAGCCGCTAGATGACAATGCACCTGCTATCTGCTTGGCGACCGCATCATGACGTAGGATGCGGCCCCCATGAGTTCGTGGACACTGCTGCACCACATGATACAGGTGTTCATTTCCACTCCGACAGGCACGGCAAAGGGGTAGCGTTGTCCCGCGACTACCTCTCGAACACCGCACCGCAGTTGGCAAAGATGCCACGCGGATGGCGTGAAAGTGTCGGTAGTCGCGGGCCCCAATGCCCTCCGAAGCCCAATCTACCCATTGGGATGAGACAAGGCTTTCGGAGCACTGTCGGAGTTCTTTACCATCCACCGATTCATGCAGCGCAGCAGCGAACTCAGCAGACGAACTGGGTTTTGGAGCAGATGGTGTTGCTCGGTCGCACCATGCTAACTGCTGCCTGACAAAATCAAGATCAGCAGCCGCACGGGCGACCTCCCAGCTCGACCCCTGAAGGGCTAGCAGGCGCCGGCGGCGCAGTGAAGGGATACATGCCGAGAGAGACACAATGCCAAGCCCACCGGATTTGACCGGTGCGTGAAAATAGGCACTTGGGACACCAGGAGGGAACTTCAGCCAAGAGCGCACAGCAGAGCGAACTTCTCGATCTAATTCTTGCAGCCTCCCCGCCGTAAGCCTGCCAAAGACTAACCCATAGGTTAGCTTTGGCAGTAAGTACGTGCGGAGGAGGCGCAGCTTCTGCTGTGGCTTCAATGGAGCCTTGGTAACGCGAGCTAGCGCTCTACCAAGGTCCACACGGCTGGTAGTAATGGTGGCCACCCCCATGAAGTCGACTCCAAGGTACCGCCAAACCTCCAGCACGGATCGAGATGGAATGGGGGATTGTCCTACGACAAAACCCCCATCCACAACTTTCACCTTATGCTGGCGACCCGACGGGACCAAGGAGACCGACCCACACTTATCGGGGTTAACCACAAGTCCACACCTGGCTAGCTGCTTAGCAAATGCATTGAGGGCGATCTGCAAGCCCTCACGGGTTTCTGCGAGTAGGATAACATCATCGGCAAATGCCAATGCTCCTACTCGCACCCCAGGGGCGAGATCAAACCCTACTTCAGTGGGCAGCTTACCCAAGGCCGTATCCACGACCAGGTTGAAGAGGAGTGGCGATAGGGGATCCCCCTGGCGTACCCCACGCCCGATCCGTATATCCCCTGATACCTCACCTCCTGCCTCGAGGACCGTCACGCCTTCCTGGTACAGACAGGCCACATACTCGATTAACCGAGATGGGGCCCCGACACCACGAAGGCAATCGGTCAGGGCAAGGTGACTGACTGTGTCAAAGGCCTTAGCGACGTCCAGAGCGGCGAGATGTAATTGCCGGCGTTTAATACGGGCCAGCGAGATGACAGTTTGGAGAACTGTAAGGTTCTCCGCTGTGCCATCCGCTGACCGGAACGCTCTCTGGACATCACCAATGACACCAGCCACCTGGAGGCGAGATGCCAGTACTTTTTGGAAGTGGCGGAAGACTACCGAGGACACAGAGATCGGTCGATAGCCTCCAGGCCCACTTCCCCCTTTCTTGGGGATAAACACGGTCCGGGTACGGGTTAACGCTTTCGGGGGTCTTCCCGCAAGGAGGAGCAGGTTGAGGATGAGCAGCTTAATCGTTTTTGGTGCTTTATTCCAGCGTCGGGCAGAAACACCATCGGGTCCAGCGGAAGTGGAGTTCTTGACACGGCACTTGTGTGCCTCGTCAGACAGCACCGGCGAGCACATTATGCTGCGCAAGGAATCCCTGGTGGAGACTGGGGGAACCACACACTCCCCAGGGTCGTGACTGGGAGCACTCAGAAGTGGCTCCCAGAAATCCACAAACTCCTGGAGAGGGGGTTGAACTTGATTTTCCCCAGGCTCCTCCAGTACCTCCGCAGCCACACGCGCCGGATGCTTCCTCCACAAACTCTGAACCCGGTGGTACTCCCGCCGTCTCGCTTGTTTAGCTGCTCTGCGACCTCCACGCAACACCACTCTGGGAGGAGGTCCCCCCTGGTGCTGCGTCACGGTCACATCCCCAACCCGCGGGAAGATTCTCCCTAAATAGGCTGCAACCTCATCTTCCAGGTTATCCAGCCCTTCAGCAGCCCGCCTCACCAGATCCTGCAGGTAGGTGCTTTCATAGCCTTCAATACGACCTACCTGCCCCCCGAGCTTCAAGACTTCGGTCTTCAGATCGGCAAGAAGACCGGAGGTCCCGGGGGAGGGATACTGAATGGCAGGCTGCTGCTCCACATCAGCAATAGGAGATGCGGGAGAAGCCCCACTGCTATTTGCCAGGATAGCTTCCTGGACAAGCTGCTTATAGTGGGGCTTCAGGCGGATGTTCTTGATGGCAATGACTGTGCGCGTGGGAAAACGTTCATTCAGATAAACATTAATATTACGTACCCCATTGCGCACAGCCACCGCCTCATCCGCCGCCATCCTGCGCAACTCCTCGGAAGCATACCTGTGCTGTATTCGTTCAATATCAATAGCAGCATTAGCAGCAACAGGATGCTTCCGGCTGACGTGGAGACCAAGGCCGGACCTGGTAGTGAATGCCCGCTCACAATGGGCACACTGGTGGTTCAAAGAGGCAGTGGAAGAGGAAGAGGGTTGGGATGACGAGGAAGAGGAGGAGGGTGAGGATGGCCGACGCCCCTGCCTGGGGCGCCTCTGAGCGCCTCCCCTAATACCCCGCGAGCCAATGGGCTGGCGGGGGTTATGAGGCTCTCTTACTGTTTGTTCCATAACGGGGGGGCGCTTGAGATGAAGGGTCAGGGAACCCGTTGACAGGGGTCCCCTCCCTAGTCGCCAGAGGGTCATTCAGCCACCCCTGGAACTTCAAGAGGGGTCCATCAGGGAAACCTAATAGGACCACCTCTATTTATCCCAGGGGGCCCGGGTTGTGCGACGGGGACGCATGACCTTGACTTGGATAGGGATAAGAAGGGCTCCGAAGAGATAAAAACACCCTCTATTACCCTACCCCAACAACCCCAAGTTACAAGTAATTCACGTTTGCGCCTGCGCAGCAACTACTATTCGTCTGGGGGAGATGATTTTCATAGGGGATGATCTACACGCCAATCAGAACAATCCTAGAAAATTTCATCGAATTCGGATGAAAAATGTAAGGAATTCACGTTTGCGCATCCGCAGTGGCTACTATCAGTACGGGAGTAATGGTTTTCATATGGGATCATCTACAACCTAAAATCGGATGAGAATTGTAGAAGTTATGGCTGTGACAAGGATTTCATGACAGACACACAGACACGAAACCAAAATTATTCAGAAAGGTCTGAAACGTAAAACGCGAGTAGAAATTTCGATTTTTGAGAACATTTTTTTCAACCTTGAAAAGTAAAAACAAAGCTTCCGCTACCCTGTTAGAATCGAAAGCAAAATCACTAAAAAGTTTTAAAAAACCAAAATTGACAAATTTTTTAGTTTGAGGTAGAAAGGCTATCCCAGTTGAAGTTTTTCTGAACTGGTTAAGTGCTTATCATATGGGAAATTCAACGCTCTTTACAACGGTGTAATCAGCTTAAAAATTACATTAAAAATTACATGGAAAATGAAAGAATTATGACCATTTTAGTGCCGTAAGTTCGAAAACACGAGGAAAGGTCCATTTTTAAAAAGTGGCATTTTAAGCGGTGTAAAAAAAGGAGCTAAGAGGGAAAAGTTGTTGCAAATTAGCTGTGGAATCGGTTCCTCAAGTACTGCTGATTGATTTCGGGACACTCTGCATAATGCTACAAGCAATAGTTTTCACAACAACGAATTCATATCTCAATAATATCCATAGTGAAAGAGCTACCTACCTTGGCAGATCTTTTTTGCGTTCCACGCACAATTTGGCTGTTTTTAGGCCTTCGAAATTGATTAAATAATGGAGGTTTTTTTTGGCGTTTATGGTCTTATACATGGTATTATTTCAAAAATAAAGTTAAAATAAAAGTTGACTTTTTCAAGATTTTTGTAGGAATTCCCACGAATTTTACATCTTTTTGTAGTATTTGTTCCTCCTCCAGTTCATGAAAAATGGATTATCTACATGGCCACAACTAAAATGTAATGAGGAAACTTGAAAAATACCGTCTGAATTTTAGAAAAACTTCTGTGTGTATTGGATAACATTGTAGTTTTTTCTGTTTTATGAGTAATGAGGTTATTTATTTACCAACTTGTTTCAGGTGGTGTCGCTGGCTGCCTGTATTGAGGGCTGGCAACGGGGAACCCGCTCTATGAACAGTAACGAAACCCTGATTGATTCGTAAGTTCTTTTCGCATTGACATGCAACATTTGTATATAAAACCCCAAGTGGGCAGATCTTTGGGGAAAAGTACCTGTTGTTGACATTCAAGGAGTAACATTGAATGTAATTATTTGAGTGCGAAAATTCACCAACTTGATTCTCAAGGCTACGAATTGTTTACTTGCCGTCTACAGGAACTCTGTCTGACTGATTAGACGACATTTATTTGTTAAAGTTGAAAATTATTGTTCTATACTTACGTATTAACTTAGGTTTAAATACGGGTTTGCCCCTTTGCTCCTGCTATTGAACATTTACTCAGCCCATACCGTTATACCCAATTAATATTTATTTTTACCATTTTAACATGGAACATGTTTTAGCCCTGAGCTAACTGGCCGAAATTTTCACGAAATTGTTTTACGAAACCTCTCACCTCCACCATATTTTGCAATGTTTTCCACTTACAACCAAGTCTTTGGAAAAGAGAGAGAGAGAACTTTATCTTCATCATTCGTATTCGTAGAAAAAAATGTTCACCATTCGTTGGAAAGCAAATACTGCCAAAACTGCTGTAATTATGGAAGAAACTGAGATATATCCCTCATTTAAAAGGGCTCTAAACAATATTCGCGGCAAGAGCTTTGTTACAAGTCAGCAAACAATAATTATTTAGAAAGCATATTATCTTAGGTTGGTAGCGAAGTATTTTATCATGCATTTTAGATATGCCTAGCTACGACTAAAGGTTTTGAACTAAATTTGGCTATAACATGTTCCATGCTTTTACAAGTACATCCGGGGGGTCCAGGGGGGCTTGCCCCCTGGCAAGACGCGAAGCGCCAAGTTTTTTTTTACCAAATTTTTCTACCTATCATTTACACTATTATACTCAATTATTTACCAATTTCACAAGTTTTCGAAATTTTTATTTCGGGTGAAAGCTTGAGGAAAAGGGTTTTTTGGGTTCTTGGACATGATTTGATTCAAGCGGAATACAATAACAAATTATCTCAAATGTTAACATTTTATGGAATTCAAACAACCGTTTTTTATATAACAACTTGAATTGTTGCGAAAAAGAACTTTCCAATTCCATTCAATTTGAAAAGAATCGGAAGAATTATCTTAAGGGGGTATCAGTCTGCCGCGTGTTCCTAGTTAGTACTTAGCAAAATTACCGGCACTCAAACTTTAAAAGTTGTACCTAAATTTGAAATTTTCAAGGATTTTTGAAATTCTTTAGTGCAGCAGTCTAGGGAATTGTAAAATTAAACAATTTCCGCTGGAATCATCAAAATCGAACAAATAACTTTCAGAGAAGAATGGGAAAACCCTAACCTAAAAACCTAACAGTTTTTCCCATTTTTCTCTGGCAATTCTTGTTTGATTTTGATGAATCCTGCGGAAATTGTTTAGTTTTACAATTCCCTAGACTGCTGGTCTAATGAATTTTGAAAATCCTTGAAAATTTCAAATTCAGGTACAATTTTCAAAGTTTAAGTATCTGTAATTTACGGAAATAGTAACCTGGAACGAGGAAAGGACCGGCGACCGACTGAGACCCCCTTAATGAATATTTAATATTCATTCAATAAACTCGTAGATACCGACAACTCGTAAGAAATACCTTTAAAAAATGTATTTTGCTTAAAAACATCGTTAATAAATCTTAATTTGGTCGCAGGTACGAAGAGGAATCGTCTGAACGCTACCCCATGAGATTACCTAAGCAGCGCGAGTTTCTGCTCAATAAAGAAATGGACGGAATGCCTGTGGAATGTTGCCCGTCGATCAAAGAAATGACGGAACCCCTCGGAGGCAAAGACGAGAAAGGCGACATCGTCGAGCTCTACAGCGGTGATCACATTACCAAACAAAGGTTAATTTCTACAAACAGTGTCGTACTGGTTGAAAATAGAGCAATTTTAGCTATTCCCAAATTTTTTGAAGCATACAAATTCCACTAACTAAATTAATATTTCCAACAAAAAAGTTATGTAAGTAGGAAGGGGAACTTTTTTATTTTGTAGTACGTCCCATAGTAAGATTTGGGCGTCCTTATGCGGTTAATCTGAGGTAAAGTTGGTCAACACTCAACAGAAGACAAGAAATAACCACATACAAATCCGTTTTAGACCATTCTAAATCGAAATCCGAGAAAAAAAACCATAAGTTTAAGTATGTGTGTGATAAATCTTATGAGGAGCGGGAGAAGAGGGAATGAAAATCAAACGCAAAGGCGGACAAAAGGAGAATTTATTCAGTAAATGACTTACCAATAATTGAGAGGGGTCGGGCTGGAAAAGAAATCAAAGCAAAGTCGGGATGGGTCGTGATAACGAGACGAAAGGTGTTTACTGGGATGAGTAATTACGAGGTCAAGACTAGACTGGTCACCTCCCTTTCCCCTTGTCACAGGACCGGTGAACTCCCCTCCTCTTCATTAACTCTGGGGTCAGGTCTTCCGCCTAATATGAACGTCATACTCCCCCACTAGCGAAAAAATTTGGGGTCATTTTGGGGACGGTTGATACCAAATTTTTCTAACTGTTGGGAGGCATTCCTGGGGAAACCGTCCTGGCCCACTGGCTGTGCTACCTTTTACAGTTTACATGTGGCTGAATCAAATGAGCCTAACTTTGTCAATGTATAGGTCAACAGCTGGTGTGAGCAAAGTGGGTGAAAAACCCAGGGACTAACTGGTCGGGATGGGTCGTGATAACGAGACGAAAGGTGTTTACTGGGATGCGTAATTACGAGGTCAAGACTAGACCAGTCACCTTCCTTTCCCCCTGTCACACGACTGGTGAACTCCCCTCCTCTTCGTTCACTCTGGGGTCAGGTCTTCCGCCTAATATGAACGTCACCATCTAGTGTACTCTACCCAAGCCTTATTCGTTATCAACCGTCCGTTTTTAAATCCGTCTGCCATACGCGGCACTTTCCTCAGTTAGCATTCACCGATTTTGATGAAATTTAGTATACGGGCTCCATTTGGGGTCTAGTTGTGCCCCGAAGATTTTGGTTGATGTAGGTCACTTCTAAGGGTTGAAAAATAAGGTTTGAAATTTTTGAGACCACGCGGAGGCCTGTAGGACAAACAGTTCGCTCGCTACGAGAATTTAAGGGTTGGACTTACAATACATCAGAAACACGAGTGTGAATCGCAAAGGAGGCCTATTCTCCATTCAAATTTCAGCTGAATGAAATGCAATCGATGTTTTTCTTCATGTTGGTTGGTGGTAACAATGGCAAAGCCGTGTTCTTTGTAGACGAGTGATCTATAGAGAAAAATAATAAACCATTGTGTAATAATTTGCAGCGTTTTCTATATTTCGGCTCCTTGACAGCTTACTAACTGTACCCAAACTTTAAAATTGAGGGAAAATAGTCAATAATATACCTCTGGATTTTCATAAATTACTCTGTGCCACCGTGAAACAAATCAGTGGTGCCACCATGGTGCCAGGACACCAAAAACTACGTAAAAAGTAAATTACAGCAAATAACCATTTCAGGTTGGATTCCTGGCGTCGCGGACGTCATTAGCTGTCTTCCAAAAGGAAGACCACTTTTGTCCCCACCAGAAACCACGTATTTCGTGTTTTTTTTACCTTGAATATGGAAGTAAACTACTACGTACTACCTAAACAGATGGAAGTTTACCATTACGACGTATGACCGCTATGTTGCCAGACCAGTACCATTGATGGAAGGGGGGGAGCTGAGAACTCGAATTCGCATGTTCGGTATCGTAGATCATGGATTTTAAAATGCTATTCAAATTCGAGGCTCGAGCCTATAGAAATGTTATGGCGGTAAAGGGCGAAGGGGGGAGTCCAATATTTCTCACTAAATACTAACCAAATTAAGTACATTGAGTGAAACAGTTTTGTGCAGGAGGAAGGAGAATAAAAATGCGTGTTTTATCGCTCACCAACTGGTTTGAAATGGCCTAATGCTTATCCAATGGGACGTCCCCTGGAATACATGCATCACTCAACAATGTTTATTTTTAATTTTTATACAGGGTGTCTACACTTTGGATGGCCATAACTTCAGGGTTCGATCCTACAAGGTATTCCCAACAAAAAATGTCTCCTAGCAATCTTCTTTTAACCCACTCAAAATTCCTTTTTTTTCACTTTAAAGTTTTTCTTCGCGTTTTCGACCTTACGGCACTGATATGGTCATAACTCCCTTATTTCTCCTGAAAATTCGATTCTTACTACACCGTTAGAAAGAGCGTTAAATTCCTAAGCTACCTAGTGCAAAATCAAAATGTTTCAGCAATAAAATAGTTTCAAAAATCAAGTGAAAAAGCCAACTTTAACAAATTTTCGAAACTTGACTTTCTTCGACCAAAGTTTTCACTCTAAATCCCTGCCCATTTCGATGAGCTCTCTTCGGAGAAAACATGCTCAAATTGTCAGCTTTCCAACGGTCTATCAATTTTTCTTTTTAACATTCAAATTGGAAGAGTAAATGAAGTTTGAATGCCAGAAAACGTGTGTTTTACAAGCAAATCAGTGTTTTAAGCGGAGGAATTTTGAGTGGGTTAAAAGAAAATTGCTAAGAGACGTTTCTTGTTGGAAATACCTTGTAGAATCGAACCCTGTAGTTATGTCCATCCAAAGAGTAGATAGAGTAGTATACTTTTTAGTAAACTAATTGATTTAATTCAATTTTTCAGGTTCCACGAGCTATCGTGTCGGCCGGATGTGGTCGACAAGCCCTGTAACTTTTTAGAAAAACCTCTTCAAAACCAGTCGAAATGCTCACAAAAATATTCGTTCAGCTACGCCATAATCAAAAAGAACCACGAGCAGCTTCGGCACGAGCACCACGGCAACTCCCCGTCGTCCGGCTCCAACTGGTACCTCGGGTACATCCGGGTCCGGAGCGGGTGCGCCTGCGAAGTGACTCACCGGTCGAAGAGGAAACGCTCGTCCCATCGCAAGAATCGAAAAGGGAACCACGGAGGTAACCACCACAAAAAGGCTTACGGAGACACCTTCAAAAAGGCCTACGAAGACCCCCTCAAGACATGAAGAAGGTTTCACCCGATATGCTCTTCTAATGACCTCCTCGTACCTACCTACGTAATAAGTCTGTAACTAGCTGCTACTTAAGTTATAGAAAAAATACCTACTTTCTTCCCAATCCAATATTATACTGCTCGGTATTATATTTCAAAATTCAAAAATACCTAATGCGAACAATTAAGACTTTGAGGCTCCACACAAATCATGAAGATGGAATACGGCACCTTCCCACAGCCTTCCTTCGGATGCCCTCTCCACCTATTGAACATTTTCCACGTAAAAGTTTATTTCAAGTTTATCGCAATGTATTATAAAGTACCTATCATTACAGTAGGTATTTGACTATTCAAAAGTATTTAATGTTGGGAGTCCCCACAACGTGAAGAAGTCCCCACTTCCCTCCTCACATCTACCCAAATACATGTTTCAACTGTTATTTCAAGTTATGGAAGACTGGGTGGGTGTCTTCCTACTAACAAATGTATTTATTATTGTGTCGCTCTGTATTCATTTTAAAATGCCAGGTCATTAAATCAAAGAGACCTCCAATAATTCACTTGTAACAATGAGAAGGTATATACTCGAAACACGAAGAAGGAATATACCTTCCCAAAAGAAACCTACCTCTTTGAGTACCTACCTAGCGAGAAGGCCTTCGCAAGAAGCACCACTCACTACGGAAAATCGTTTATTTTCGACGAAATAAACTCGAATCCACCTTGTCAGTCTTAAAATGGCTCAGAGAGCTCTCCAATGTGGATCAGAACTGTTCGCGATGCGTTCTACGCAGCTGGCTCATTTGTACAATATTTTTTCATCGTATTATTTCGATTTTGGAGAGAGATAATGGATCATAAACAAAATGCACAGAAATAGGAAAGCAATTGTGAAATATACTTTAATTTTGGTAATTGAAAAGGGGATTGTCTGTCTAATTACTATTAATATAACAGTTTTATTCGCCACCTACGTACGATAATGATCTATTACCATCTGAAGAGCTAAAAACACGTATAGAAAATACCCTTCCTTCAGTAGTGAGGAAGAGGAATTACCTACCTCGTTTTGACGGTTTCATGTAGATTCAAACACCAGGTAATATACGAGTATTTCAAGTTTACCTTCGTATTGTTGATGGCACAGATCTTCCAGTAAATCTCCGAGCCTCCTCAAAATCACCTTTTCCGCAGAAGTCGTTTATTTTTATAACGAAGCCCTCACGTGCTTCTAGATGTTAACTAGGAATTAATTGTAATGGAATAGTATTGAATGAATAGGTACTACGTTGTCTGTCGACCAACCCCTTAAACACGGGGTTTATTACACAAGAAAAACCTGCTTTATACATTTACCGAAAAATCAGTCAAATTGATTACACCATTTTTATGTATATGTGTAGAGATAGAATATTCAAGTATTCTGAAACGCAATGTAACAGCGAATGCATTAAATTCTGCTAAAACTTTAAATTAGGAACCTACTTAATACTTTTTGTTTACTAACGGCCATCCAGTCAATGAACAGAATCACTTATTTTAATGCATTTTTGTTCTTTATTTAATATCGTTAGCTATAATTTTATTGTACGATAAATAAACGTTTTTATATGGTTGTAAATTCGTAATAATACTTCGTGTGAAAGTTTCTGTAAATAATACAACTACCATTGTTTATCAGTAATGATTGTCTTTGCTTCTTTTAACTCTAATTTATTTGCGTTCATTCCTTACGAGTATTATAAGGATCAAATCCGAAGTAACCTTGAACAATTATGAATAAAATAAAAAGCGTGAAAGGACTCACTGGTTGTCCACATTCATAGATCTATGAGGATTTTTAATTATAAAACCACCCTTTTGCCCTCGAACAGGCAAAAAGCCTCGGTAGGTAGGTACCTATCTAGATTAGCATCTAGACTGCAGGGTTCTTTAAATACACGTACCTACTTGTAATATGTCCCCTAATTAGCACACGTACTTGGGCTTGTAATATGTCCCCTAATTAGCACAAAGAATGGTGTAGCCCCCTACCTACCCATTTATGTAACCACTTACCCACAAACTCGCAAACAAAATTAGATGTCATTAAATCAATCCTAATATTTTCTTCCTAGTACTAAATATCCTCAGAATGATGGGAATAATAACCAAAAACTCGGCGCTTTGCGCCTCGGCGGGGGGCTCCGCCCCCCTGCACCCCCCGGTTTATTTCTTTTTCCATACTCTGTATGAAATCATAGGAACACAGAATGTGTTTTTGCGATGCTAGTCATCCGTTAAATAAAAAACAACAATAATAAATGTGGAGTCTTTGGCAATAATAAAATAAATAATTGTTAGACATTTAATTTGGTCTAAAACCCTATAAATGTTATATAAATAAATATGTAACTACAAGAAAAATACTATATAAATTGAGAGCTTTCCAACGAATGGTGAACAATTTCTGTGCAATGAACACTGCGGGAGTTCTATTTCCTTACCAACGGCTTGATTGCACGTGAAAATCATTATAAAAGGCGCGTAACGGTTTTTTCTGTCGCTTTTTCGTGACGATTTTTTTTCGGTAGGTCATCGCAAAAACACATTCTGTGTTAAAACAAAAAAATCATTACTGCCCTGGTCATTATTTATGATTTTTTGTGGATGAGCCTGGAAAGGCTCGTAACCGGGTTACCTGTCAAACTATGATGAGCCTCAAAAGACTCAATGCCGAGCTACCTAAGCATGAAATCTCATCTCGACAATCAATTCAAATCTCATCTTATCAACGAATTAAAAAAATTATTAGGTTTGTAAAGATAATCCATGGAACTTGTTTTCATAAAACACATGTATAATAGTAGATAATCTCAAAATTTCAATCCACCTTCCAGAATTGATGGTCAATGACACTTACAAGGGACTGTCCAGAGTTTCAACCACACAACCCCTGGAAATGCCATTGAAATCGAATGAAAACTATAGAAGTTAGGCATATCAAGGATTTCACGATGCCGCAAGCGCACATCACAATACCGATGATAAATTAACATGTTTAATGTTTTAGGGCTGGGGGTCATTCTGTGAATTCCGACACGCAAATCTGCAACGTTTTTTTTTCTTAGTTACCACGGACCGATTTCTTAGTTACCACGTTATATCGGCTCCATTTGGGGTCTAGTTGTACAAAGATGGTCACTGATCAGCTGAGTGAGCTCCACGGCCATTTTCTCTCCTGTTGAACGCAGGAAGCTGAAATTTGAGAAGCAGGGTCAATGGAGAATGCTGAAGGCGCCTGAGTGGTCACTGATCAGCTGAGTGATCGGCAATCTAATTTCTCCCTTGCGAAGGAAAAACATTAAACATGATTTAATGTTTTTCCCTCGCAAGGGAGAAATTGAACAGAGTTAATACTTTATAATTTATCTTTACAATTATCTATTATACATTTTATCTTTTAAAGACCGTACATAGTCCCAAAAACACCATCCCCGAAAATGTCACCCGATTCGGATAAAACGTATAGAAGATATGGTTGTTTCCAGGATTTTACGCGCAGCGACTACAATAAATCCGGGGATGATGATTTTCATAGGGGACCATCTACACGCAAACCTGAACAATTCCTGAAATTTCCATTGAACTTGAATGGAAAATGTGCTCAGAGGGTATACCATCAATTCGGGATAGATGATTTTCATAGGGGACCATCTACACCCCACTCCGCACAACCCCGACACACAGACCGACTCTCAGACTTGTTAAATACTTGTTTGTTGATTTGTTAACTACTTGTAAAGTGAAACGAACTTGGCAGATTTGGAAGCAAAACGCTCAGATTCGTTTTTGGTTTATTATTTTCAATAATAAGCCTTTGGAATCGAGCAAGAAAAAACAAATTTTAACCCCCCCCCCCCCTCAAAATTTGATGTTTTGCATTTCAAGGTACGTAGAATACGAAAATCGAATAAAAAAATTTCCGTCCGTCCGCCGTACGCCGTACGCGGCACTTTTCTTAGCAACACTGGACCGATTTGGTTGAAATTTGGTGTATGGGCTCCATTTGGGGTCTAGTTGTGCCGCGAAGCTTTTGGTTGATGTAGGTCACTTCTAAGGGGTGAAAATTAAGGGTTGAAAATTTCAAGAGTGCCCTAGCTCGAAAACTCTCGAAATAAAGGTATCGTTTTTTCACCAATTTTGAATAGCACTGAATTTTTAAAAATTTGTGAGACCACCCGGAGCTCTGTAGGACAAACCGTTCGGTCCCTACGAGTACTTGAAGGTTTTCCTTCGATAAAACAGAATCATGAGTGTGAATCGCAAAAGAGGTCTAATTTCCATTCAAATGAAGCAAACTGTTCAATTTCTCCCTTGCGAGGGAAAAACATTGAATCATGTTTAATGTTTTTCCCTCGCAAGGGAGAAATTAGATTGCCGATCACTCAGCTGATCAGTGACCACTCAGGCGCCTTCAGCAGTCTCCATTGACCCTGCTTCTCAAATTTCAGCTTCCTGCGTTCAACAGGAGAGAAAATGGCCTTGGAGCTCACTCAGCTGATCAGTGACCATCTTGGTACAACTAGACCCCAAATGGAGCCGATATAACGTGGTAACTAAGAAATCGGTCCGTGGTAACTAAGAAAAATAAGCGTTGCAGATTTGCGTGTCGGAATTCACAGAATGACCCCCAGCCCTAAAACATTAAACATGTTAATTTTTCGGACTAAAATGCGATCGCTGTTCATTTCTTCGATTTGTATACAGTTTTGCCTTCTGCGTAACCAGTAATCAAATTTCCATATGAAGCTTTCTATTTTTCCAATCGAGTGTGAAGCGTTTAGTTCTTTCTAATAAACTTGATTATGAAGGTATGAAGCCAGTATGGTGTGGTAGGTAGTACCTAGCTGGTAGGTAAAAAAAAGTTGGTGGGTAAAAAAATGTTGGTGGGTAAAAAACGCTGCAAATCATTGCTCAAAGGCTTCTTCACTCTTCAGATCACTGATCAGCTGAGTGAGCTCCGAAGCCATTTTCAATCCTATTGAATGGAAGTGCTCTTCCAGGCGTCTCCAGCATTCGAGGAAATCTTCTTCACTCCTCAGATCACTGATCAGCTGAGTGAGCTCCGAAGCCATTTTCAATCCTATTGAATGGAAGTGCTCTTCCAGGCGTCTCCAGCATTCGAGGAGATCTTCTTCACTCCTCAGATCACTGATCAGCTGAGTGAGCTCCAAAGCCATTTTCAATCCTATTGAATGGAAGTGCTCTTACAGGCGTCTCCAGCATTCGAGGAAATCTTCTTCACTCCTCAGATCACTGATCAGCTGAGTGAGCTCCGAAGCCATTTTCAATCCTATTGAATGGAAGTGCTCTTCCAGGCGTCTCCAGCATTCGAGGAAATCTTCTTCACTCCTCAGATCACTGATCAGCTGAGTGAGCTCCGAAGCCATTTTCAATCCTATTGAATGGAAGTGCTCTTCCAGGCGTCTCCAGCATTCGAGGAGATCTTCTTCACTCCTCAGATCACTGATCAGCTGAGTGAGCTCCAAAGCCATTTTCAATCCTATTGAATGGAAGTGCTCTTACAGGCGTCTCCAGCATTCGAGGAAATCTTCTTCACTCCTCAGATCACTGATCAGCTGAGTGAGCTCCAAAGCCATTTTCAATCCTATTGAATGGAAGTGCTCTTCCAGGCGTCTCCAGCATTCGAGGAAATCTTCTTCACTCCTCAGATCACTGATCAGCTGAGTGAGCTCCAAAGCCATTTTCAATCCTATTGAATGGAAGTGCTCTTCCAGGCGTCTCCAGCATTCGAGGAGATCTTCTTCACTCCTCAGATCACTGATCAGCTGAGTGAGCTCCGAAGCCATTTTTACTCCTATATAATGGAAGTGCTCTTCCAGGTGTCTCCAGCATTCGAGGATATCTTTTTCACTCCTCAGATCACTGATCAGCTGAGTGAGCTCCGAAGCCATTTTCAATCCTATTGAATGGAAGTGCTCTTCCAGGCGTCTCCAGCATTCGAGGAAATCTTCTTCACTCCTCAGATCACTGATCAGCTGAGTGAGCTCCAAAGCCATTTTCAATCCTATTGAATGGAAGTGCTCTTCCAGGCGTCTCCAGCATTCGAGGAAATCTTCTTCACTCCTCAGATCACTGATCAGCTGAGTGAGCTCCAAAGCCATTTTCAATCCTATTGAATGGAAGTGCTCTTCCAGGCGTCTCCAGCATTCGAGGAAATCTTCTTCACTCCTCAGATCACTGATCAGCTGAGTGAGCTCCAAAGCCATTTTCAATCCTATTGAATGGAAGTGCTCTTCCAGGCGTCTCCAGCATTCGAGGAGATCTTCTTCACTCCTCAGATCACTGATCAGCTGAGTGAGCTCCGAAGCTATTTTTACTCCTATTGAATGGAAGTGCTCTTCCAGGCGTCTCCAGCATTCGAGGAGATCTTCTTCACTCCTCAGATCACTGATCAGCTGAGTGAGCTCCGAAGCTATTTTTACTCCTATATAATGGATGTGCTCTTCCAGGTGTCTCCAGCATTCGAGGATATCTTCTTCACTCCTCAGATCACTGATCAGCTGAGTGAGCTCCGAAGCCATTTTTACTCCTATTGAATGGAAGTGCTCTTCCAGGCGTCTCCAGCATTCGAGGAAATCTTCTTCACTCCTCAGATCACTGATCAGCTGAGTGAGCTCCGAAGTCATTTTCAATCCTATTGAACGCAGGAAGCTGAAATTTGAGAGGGAAGGTCAAGGGAGAATACAGATGGTGGTAGGTGCTATTGATGGAGAACCAGTGATCTATACAGAAGGGTGATCTATACAGAAAATAATAAACCTTTGAGCAATGATTTGCAGCGTTTTTTACATGCATTATTTAAGATTTCATACTACGTTGATAAAACTTCATTGATGATCTACATCCAAAATGCCTACAATGAAACATGTTTTTAGATCGATAGCGAACTCGGCAATGAGCCTAAAGAGGCTCAAACAGCGTTTCCTATCTCCCTCACTAGACATCTATCTCCCTCACTCTCCAATTTAACAAAATTTTAAAATTTTCACTGAAACGCGCAATTTTATGAAGTAATAATGGAACGGCTGCTATTATACCACAAAATGGAAATTAAAAAAAAATCAAAAAGGTATAATTTGAATACTGGTGGTTGTGGCCTTCCAAATTCCTTACTTTCGTGGAATGACCCTGATCTGTATTGACATCAATAACTTATTCAATCCACCCTAATATGAAGAGAAATTATGTTCCTTGTTATGTCGGCGTGTCGTTGGGTGAAGGCGATGGTCTTTTCGATGGCTTGACTGATTTTCTTAGGTCCCTACTCAATGGCCCTATGCAAGGGGGAATATCGACAGCCCCACTGCAAAACTCTGTATGTTCAATACCAAAAAGTTTCCAGGAGACGAAAAAAACAGACATTTTTAACATATGAACCTGGCTTACAGGTTATTACATTTCACCACAGAAAAGAAACGAGAAGCCATAGCCCGATTTTGGCGACACTATAATGTGCGCAAAAGCACAATCTATCGGAAAGGCTCAAATCCTTATTTTTCGAAAAATTGGAACTTACAGGGTTTTGCAGTGGGGCTGTCGGTATACTACCGTCCTGGTGCTGTGAGATGATCGTTGGGGGTAGTGCATGAAGGGTGATGTGTCTTCTCCGGCACCATTAGCTAGGGCGACCGTTAATAAGCAGAATGTTTACCTAATCCTCCTAGTGTTCCTAAGGAGACTCTAAGGTAAAGATAATGCAGAAGCCGGCAATCCGCTTGCTCTGAGGAACTAGGCAAGTCTGTAGGATGAAGGTAGGTAGAAATGATCGAGTTATTAATTAACTGTTGTAGACTGCTTGAAGGGAGACCCTTAGTGTCGCTTTTATACTCTAGGTCAGTCTGACGTATGCTTCCCTCGTACCTCTGTACGATTCCCTGATGCCTCACTCAGGGGACTCCCTTCACCTTTCTTTATTGGAGAACTGATTATACGTTTTATGTGTGATATTACCTATATTACCTATTCATAGATTATAAAAAATAAAAGTTTGACCGGGCCTATTGCGACTTCACAATCTGGGGGGCTAAAGCCAAGAAATGTCGAGTTGGTAGATCCCAGGAAATGTCGATAAATGCCTCAGGCATTTGTTTCCCTCCTAAAAGATGGAGTTTAATCATTATATATTATATTTATTTTAATACCTACTCTTGAAAGTCATTTTAAAATCCATTAGGTATTTACTATATCCTATATGCGAATTCTAGTTCAACCAGCCTGGCACCACTGAGGTAATACGTAGTAACTTTGGATTTTTATCTGTTGGTTTCGGTAGGTAGTTCGTAAAAGCCCACTCCTGCATTCAATCCTAAACAGCTAAAAATCCGTGCAATAAGCTGTTTCCGGTGACACCACTTCTTTGTTCCAGTTTCACAATCGATCGGAAATTGATGCCTGGGCAGAGTACAAAAAATTTTGCCACACACAGACGGACATACATCTAAGATTTTTTTTTCTGCAGATTTGGATTCAGAATAATCTAAAACGGGCAATATAAATACAAAAACGCTGCAAATTATTACGCAATGGTTTATTGTTTTTCTATATAGATCACTCGTCTGCAAAGCCACCAACCATCCAACTTGAAGAAAAACATCGATCGTATTTCGGTAATTTTGAACGGAGATTAGGCCTCTTTTGCGATTCACACTCGTGTTTCTGATTTATCGTACGTAAAACCCTTAAATTCTCGTAGCGAGCGAACGGTTTGTCCTACAGAGCTCCGCGTGGTCTCAAAAAATTCTAAATATTCTATAGAATCTTAAATTGAAGAACAAACAATGCCTTTATATCGAAATTTTTTGAGTTAGGGCGTTTTCAAAATTTCAAAATTTATTTTTGAACCCTTAGAAGTGACCTACATCAACCAAAATCTTTGGGGCATAACTAGACCCTAAATGGAGCCTACATACCAAATTTCATCAAAATCGGTCAATGCTAAGTGGCAAAAGTGCCGCGTACGGCGGACGGCGGACGGACGGCCAAATTTGTATTCGATTTTTGGATTCTACGTACCTTGAAACGTGAACCATCAAATTTTGAGGGGGTGTTAAAAAAATGTTTTTCTTGGTCGATTCCAAAGGTTCATTATTGAAATAATAAACCAAAACGTCTTTATCCTTATCCCAGCAAAATTACTCGACTTTATAGGCCAATTTTAATCCATTTTCGATGGAAATTTCAAGGATTGTGAGAGAAGCCCCTCAGTGAGTCACATAAATATAATATTTCATTGACGTCGGTTCTATGTGCCTAAAAATGCAAGGTGCTCGGACAAAAAAAAAACGTATATTTACTGTTTGGTTGATGAAAAATGGTCGATGAAGGCTGGTCCCAGAATCACGAATTTCATTGCAATACGAAATGTTGGTGGTCACTGACGCTATTAGAGTAAACATCGTCTCTCAAGCGGGTGTGGCACATAGCTTCCCCGTTTCAATAACATGATTCTATAGATGATCCGATGCATATTAGTTTATCTTAAAACATCAATTTCTAAGTACCTACTTGAAAACACCACTAAGTTCCTTGAACTCATCAACGTGGTGTACCTTGATCTAAGTACATCACGAAGTACTTGAAAACATCAATCTAAGTACCTTGAACTACCCTCATTAGATAGGGGAAGGTCTAGTTACCATTTACACGCCAACCCACAATTACTGAGAATTTCATCGAATTCTGATGAAAAATGTAGACATTATGGCTCTTACATGGATTTTAAGTTTGTGCATGCGCTGAGGCTACGGTCAATCCGGGGGAGATGATTTTCATATGGGACCATCTACACGCCATTCCGCACAATCCCCGAAAATTTCATCAAAATCGGACAATAACTTCGTACACCTAGTTTGGCCCTTTACAAGGATTTCATGACAGACACAGAACCAAATTTGTTTAGGAATGGCTGAAGTAGAACGCGAGTGAAAATTTTGATTTTGGAGAACTTTTCCTTCAACATTGAAAAGTGTAAAAAAAGTCTGCCAAGTGGGTGTGGTTCATACTTTCCTCACAGCAAAATGGAGAATCAAAATAAATGAAACTGAGTCGGTACATGTCGATTTCACCAAAAAGAGAATCGACTATATTCCGGTACATTTCATGGGAAAAATTATTCCGAATGCTAATGAAGCCAAATACCTAGGCATGACAGTAGTCATCAAACTTAGATGGAAAGCCAATGTTAAAATAAATAAAAACGCTGCAAATCATTGCTCAAAGGTTTATTATTTTCTGTACAGGGTGTCCAAGTAACTACGCTCCCCCCACTTATTTTCTTTAATTGTGTGAGAAAAAAAATCGGACAAACGCTATTCTTCATAATTTTTTGCGTAGATTTCAAAAACGACAAAATTGCGCAGCACGCAATAGCGCAATTGTGCGCTACCATGATCAACTTTGTTTTTTCAAATAGGAACCCCCATTTTTTATTGCAGATTCGAATTTTTCGTCAAATTTTATGAACATTTTACTTCGACAACTTTTTTTTTTGGACGCGCGCAGCCCGCTCAGCGAGCGCTCAAAGATGCGCAACTTAAGGATTGCGCCAAAGTTGAGATGAAGGTAGACCTCAAGTGTGGCACATCACTTAGCAGTGTTTTTCCACGCTGAATCGCGTGGTGATGTCCCTTTCTTGATTTGATTTCATTTTACCTCATTTACAACCAAAAAAGTCAATTTTTGAGGAGGAAATCATCGAATTTCCGTGGAATTTTTTCCGAGTATCGTTTCCTTCACAAATTATTTCTTCTCTGAAACAATTTTATAAATTTCAAAGTTTTTTTACACTTCATTGGGATGATTCATTAACCTTCATAAGAAAGTCGATGATTTCCTGAAAAAGTGACTTTTTCGGCTGTAAATGAGGTAAAATGAAATCAAATCAAGAAAGGGACATCACCACGCGATTCAGCGTGGAAAAACAGTGCTAAGTGATGTGCCACACTTGAGGTCTACCTTCATCTCAACTGTGGCGCAATCCCTGGGTTGCGCATTTTTGAGCGCTCGCTGAGCGGGCTGCGCGCGTCCAAAAAAAAAGTTGTCGAAGTAAAGTGTTCATAAAATTTGACGCAGAATTCGAATCTGCAATAAAAAATGGGGGTTCCTATTTGAAAAAACAAAGTTGATCATGGTTGCGCACGATTGCGCAATTGCGTGCTGCACAATTTTGTCATTTTTGAATTCTACGCAAAAAATTATGAATAATAGCGTTTGTCCGATTTTTTTTCTCACACAATTAGAGAAAATAAGTGGGGGGAGCGTAGTTACTTGGACACCCTGTATAGATCACTGGTTCTCCATCAATAGCACCTACCACCATCTGTATTCTCCCTTGACCTTCCCTCTCAAATTTCAGCTTCCTGCGTTCAATAGGATTGAAAATGGCTTCGGAGCTCACTCAGCTGATCAGTGATCTGAGGAGTGAAGAAGATCTCCTCGAATGCTGGAGACGCCTGGAAGAGCACTTCCATTCAATAGGATTGAAAATGGCTTCGGAGCTCACTCAGCTGATCAGTGATCTGAGGAGTGAAGAAGCCTTTGAGCAATGATTTGCAGCGTTTTTTACCCACCAACATTTTTTTTACCTACCAGCTAGGTACTACCTTCCACACCATACTGGCTTCACACCTTCACAATCAAGTTTATTAGAAAGAACTAAACGCTTCACACTCGATTGGAAAAATAGAAAGCTTCATATGGAAATTTGATTACTGGTTACGCAGAAGGCAAAACTGTATGCAAATCGAAGAAATGAACAGCGATCGCATTTTAGTCCGATAAAATTTGAATGGAGATTAGACCTCTTTTGCGATTCACACTCATGATTCTGTCTTATCGAAGGAAAACCTTCAAGCACTCGTAGGGACCGAACGGTTTGTCCTACAGAGCTCCGGGTGGTCTCAAAAATGTTTAAAAATTCAATACTATTTAAAATTGGTGAAAAAACAATACCCTTATTTCGAGAGTTTTCGAGCTAGGGCACTCTTGAAATTTTCAACCCTTAATTTTCACCCCTTAGAAGTGACCTACATCAACCAAAAGCTTCGCGGCACAACTAGACCCCAAATGGAGCGCATACACCAAATTTGAACCAAATCCGTCCAGTGTTGCTAAGAAAAGTGCCGCGTACGGCGGACGGCGGACGGACGGAAATTTTTTTATTCGATTTTCGTATTCTACGTACCTTGAAACGTAAAACATCAAATTTTGAGGGGGGGTTAAATTTTTTTTTTCTTGCTCGATTCCAAAGGCTTATTATTGAAAATAATAAACCAAAATCCATTGGCTAATGGGGAGACGGTCGAAGTTGTCAATCCAGAACATGCTTACATTGTACAACCAAGTCCAATGTTACATCAGTCTGGACTTATGGAGCTCTGCTTTGGGGCAGTAGGTACGGCTCAGTCAAATCGAGACATCATCCAAAGATTACAGAATAATGTGCTAAGAACGGTTGTCAATGCACCTTGGCTTTTGGCCGAATTTTGGATTATTATTTTCAATAATGAACCTTTGGAATCGACCAAGAAAAAAAAAATTTTAACACCCCCTCAAAATTTGATGGTTTACGTTTCAAGGTACGTAGTATCCAAAAATCGAATAAAAATTTGGCCGTCCGTCCGCCGTACGCGGCACTTTTGCCACTTAGCATTGACCGATTTTGATGAAATTTGGTATGAAGGCTCCATTTGGGGTCTAGTTGTGCCCCGAAGATTTTGGTTGAGGTAGGTCACTTCCAAGGGTTCCCAAATCGATTTTGAAATTTTGAAAACGCCCTAGCTCAAAATTTTGGTATAAAGGTATTGTTTTTCCTTCAAATTAAGATTCTATAGAATTTTTGAATTTTTTGAGACCACCCGGAGCTCTGTAGAACAAACCGTTCGCTCACTACGAGAATTTAAAGCTTGGACGTACGATAAATCAGAAACACGAGTGTGAATCGCTAAAGGGGCCTAATTTCCATTCAAATTAAAGCTGACCGAAATGCGATCGATGTTTTTCTTCGTGTTGGATGGTTGGTGGCTTTGCAGACGAGTGATCTATAGGAAAATAACCTGTAGAATAAATAACCTATAGAAATAACCTATAGAACCTATAGAAAACCTATAACCTATAGAAAAATAAAAAATAATTAACCATTGTGTAATAATTTGCAGCGTTTTCTATTTTTTTATTCGATTTTTGGATTCTACGTACCTTGAAACGTGAACCATCAAATTTTGAGGGGGTTTTAAAAAAAAAATTTCTTGGTCGATTCCAAAGGTTCATTATTGAAAATAATAAACCAAAATGAACGAAGTCGAGTTAAAGACAGGAATTTCGATTGAAGGAAAGGTTATTTCATGGCTTCTTTATAATTAGGAACGTATTTGCGTACAACAGACCACAAAATACTGTTTTCAAATTAATTATCTATGAACACAACATTGTGAACATGGAAAGAAAGGGGGAGCCTTCAACGAAACGATAGGCTAATTTGCAAGGCAGGTTCTTGTAGTGTATAGTATCCATACAACTTCGTTGGTCATGGAGACACGGCAAAACAATTAAAAGTGGAAAAAGAAGAAGAAGAACACTTCCGGAACCTTCTGGTCACCAGGTTATTCTTATTACATGATCTCCGTCATTTTCGTGTTTCATGTAATGATTACCTGTAACTACCTAGTTTTTACTACCTAGAAAATTAATTGGTGTTTAGTAGTTACATCAGTAGTTCATTTGCTTGGAACAAATTTCGAACAAGTTGTCCTTATTTCCGTATTACATTGAATTAGCCTTCAAGTTTTTCGCACCAATCTAAACATCCGTCGTTACCTACTTCACTAGTCACTTATTTTGTCAGTATTTCTCATAGACATTAGGACTTGGCAATGGCTCTTACTACTGGAAGGACCAACAATAAAAAGTTCAAATGGAGCTTAGATTTCAGTAACCGGTAAGTATTAATCCAGTACAATAATTTGGCAATAACTCGTGAGTGATTGGAAGTGTGTTGAATAGTGTTGAAAGTTGAGCAACCACCTCGGGAGTGTGTGCTTGCTACAGAAAAATACTGAAACCAAGCACAAATGGACCGTGTTAAGCAATAACCATCCAAGTTCAAAGAAGCTGATTTTGGGAAACGCACAGTTTCCAAAAATGCTGCCTCCACTTTACATAGTGCTATTTTACTGCACTTTTTTTATTTGTATAGAACCAGTACGGTCTGTTTTCCTTGAAAAATCAAAATTAAATCCTCCAATGAAATTTTGAGTCCTTAACATTGATAAATTGGTTATTGCATAACTGATTTTATAGAGTGGTCCATTTATGCAATAACCATTTAAGCGATAAAAGAGGCTCTTCTGTCCCCTCCTGCCTGGAGATTATGATTGCCCAATTAATGACATCATAATTTATTTAATGTTTTTTATTGAAAATCATAAAATTGTAATTTAAGAAAGAAACATAATCGTACAACTTTCTGGAACTCAGATAGAAAACATTTTGCTCCTCCGGCTCTTCCTTGTCTTCTAAACCGTACCTATCCTTCGATGACGACAGACAAAAAGTCTTTCTTGGTCTCGCTCGAGCCTTCGAACGGTGCACAACTCAACCCGTCGGCAGTCTCCAGCTCATCCGAAAAAGTAAACACTTATTTAATCTCAACTCGTAGCCTGATTACAGCTTCTGGTATTCACTAGGGCGCAGGTTCTACCTTGTCACCATGGGTGATGTGAAAAAACCACCTGATAGGGAACCCCCTGACAAAACTTCCAATGACCTAATGGATTTAGACACCAATTCCGAACCTGATAATAATCATTTGAAATCATCAGATATTGGTGATTCATCATCGCCGGTGCTACCAAACAACAAAACTAAACAGCCGCCTTCTAATCCTCTACTTGCACCTCATATAATTGCATGTCGATATCTACGTTCATTTAAAGGCCCATACTACGTATATGTACAACATTCTGAACCTGATAATCAGCAACCATTGTACGACATTAAAGTAGGAAGATTACTCAGGAACAATAATGTGCATGACGTCTTAGCAGTCGATCGACCAGGAGGCAATCGAATTAGGATTAGCTTCCGAACTCCGGACGCCGCGAACTCATTCGTTTCACATTCCTTACTTCGTGTCAACAAACTAATCGCTTTCATACCGCAGAACATGGTTCAAAAGATCGGGATTGTCCGACACGTTCCTATTGGAATTGAGATCGAGGAAATCAAAGCCGATATATCTAGTATCTACCGTATCCTAAACATTGAAAGAATGATGAGGAAGGTTGTCAACAATGAAACGGTACAATATTTACCTACTGAATCACTTAAAGTAACGTTCCATTCACAAATTCTCCCGTCATCTGTACTTTTATTTTTAGCGAATAGAAAGGTGGAGCCTTTTGTGTTCAGGGTGACCCAGTGCCTAAAATGTTACAGATATGGTCACATAGCCAAAATATGTCGAAGTAAACCTAGATGTTGCAAATGTGGTTCTATTGACCATTCTGACTCCACGTGCTCTGAAACAGTTAAATGCGTTCACTGTTTTGAGTCACATGCAGCAAATGACAAAAACTGCAGTGAGTTTATAAGGCAAACATCGATAAAAAGGCAAATGGCTGAAAACTCTTTAACTTACAAGGAGGCTTCTCAGCGGGTAACCCCTATTCATACTACCAACAAATTTGATCCTCTGCTCAATTTCCCAGAATTACCGAAATTAAAGGATATTCCATCGTTCTTTCCTTCAAGCCGCGGAACAAACCAGGAAAGAGCCAAGGCTGGAAGCCAACAACCAAACTCAGCATTCAAAAGGAAAACGTGGTCCTCAATGGTACCAAGGGAGAATAAAAGACCTGCGTTTCCTAAATCGGATTTTTCATTCACACTTAACACCTCACCAATAATGAATAACCCCCACAAACCATCGGCAGTGGAAAAAATCGTAAAACAAGTCGAAGAATTATTGAACAAACTGAAATCGTCACAATTCAATGAAGTACAGACTCTTGACGAAATTGGGTCAACATTGACAACTCTCATTAGTAATAATCCAACTCCTATGACACAAATCAATCAAAAATACAATTTTACCCCTCCAGAAACCTGAATGAACAGCACGAGTAATCTATACTCTTCACGAACCGATAACATACGATTTATACAACATAACTGTCGAAGTGCACAAAATAAATGGACCGAAATAATCAATTACATGAACTGCAATAAAACTATCATTGGTTTCCTATGTGAAACAAATAAATTGGATGAATCTCATTATCGTAAAGCAACAAATTATAATGTAATATCGCAACTACGCCAAACGAAGATAGGTGGTGGCGTTGCACTACTCCTGCATTCGGCAATTAAATTTGAAAGATTGACCGTTAACATAGCGCATCCAGTTGAGATTGTAGCCGTTAAAACACTCAACACGGTTCCTCAAATGGCCCTCATTTCCATTTATATACCCCCCGAAACGCGGCTGGCTTCCACGACGGCCCGAGTATACAGGGATCTGATATCAATGGTAACAGATCACCCAGTAGCAATATTAGCGGGAGACTTCAACGCACATTCTCCAATTTGGAGCGACCGATCCTATGAATGTCGAAGAGGAAAACTGTTAAGGGAAGAACTAGAGGATTCTGATCTTATGATAATGAATAATGGAGAACCTACCTATGTAGGGTCGAATCTACGTCAGAGCTCTACTCTAGACTTAACTATTGTTACTCCTAACATTGCTCAAGTCTTACGCTGGGAGGTAACAGATGAAACACTTGGCAGTGATCATTACCTGATAAACTTTGAAATGGGTGGAGCTCAAATTCGAGAAATCGAATCTAAACGGAAGATGAAATCATTTGATAAAACCAAATTTCAAAAAGAGCTAAATGAGATGATGAATCGTAGAAGTGGTTCATTGAGAGGTAAACTGAATGCAATTTTAAACGAAATTGACGATGCTGCCGAGAAGGCAACAAAGCGTATAAAACCTTCTGCACCACTCCGATTCACTCCAAAACGGTGGTGGAATGAAGAAGTTAAGCGAGCTTACGCGAAAAAGAAAGAAGCAGAGCGTAGAAATAGAACAAATCCCTCTCCGGCAAACCATAATCTTCTCCAAACTGAGATACGCAACTTCAAAAAGAGCAAAAGAGATGCCGAGAGAGAGTCTTGGAGAAAATTCATCGGAAATCTCCATCCAAGTAATATGGCAAGCACGTGGGCCATGGTACGTGCTCTCAAGGGTCATTTAATTCATAAGACACCTTCGATAGTCCGACAATCTGCAGTCATGGGTCAACAATTCTTAAAACAAGTATGTGAACCTACAAAAAGAGTTGAAGGAATGCTAACTTTACAACACTTTACCACAAGAAATACAGTCAGCAATAAATGCGAAGACCCGTTCACACTTTCTGAGTATGAAGCAGTTCTGCATGGGAAGGGGAAGGCCAGCACAGCGCCAGGTCTTGACGAATTGAGTTATGGTATGCTACAAGCTATGCCTTCTGAGGTAAAAAGCATTTTCTTGGAAGCCATAAACGAATTATGGATGCGATCTGAATACCCTGATGACTGGAGATTAGTGGAAATCATTCCCATACCCAAGCCCAATAAGAACTCCAGCCTACTCACATCTAGCAGGCCAATAGCTTTGATGTGCTGCCCGTCAAAATTAGTCAATTCAATGGTAAAGCTGAGACTTCAGTGGTATCTGGAACATAATCGTTTAATGGATATAAATGTATTTGGTTTCAGGAGAAACCGATCGGCTACAATGGCGGTAGATACCTTTGTGAATTGTGTGCACGAAGCGTTCGCCAATAAGCAATATGTGATAACAGCCTTCATTGATATCGAAAATGCTTATACACATGTCAACCCTAACTTGTTATGCCATCTCCTAACAGAACTCAAAGCGCCAAAACGTATCGTTCAATGGATAAAATCGTATTTGTCCAAGAAAACATACGTGCTTAAAACTCAAGATGGAATGATTTCGGTAGAGTCGAATTGGGGATTACCTCAGGGTTGCGTCCTATCACCAACATGCTTCAACGTTTATTGTGTTCCACTTCACAAAGCAGACCTACATGGCTGCAGATTACAACAATTCGCTGACGACTTTTTACTATACTCAACTCACACTAGCTGGAATACAGCAGTGTCGAATTTGCAACATGGACTTTCAACACTAAGTAAAGTGATGAACGAGCTGAATTTCTCAATGAGCCCTGTGAAGACTGTTGTGATGCCGATGACACGTCGAAAATACGACATGAATACCCTAAAGATTACTATAAACGGTAACACATTGCCAACGACTAATGTACATAAATTCCTAGGGGTGTGGTTGGACAGCAAATTGACCTTTTCGAGACATATTCTTGAAACTAGTGGGAAAGCTTTAAACGCTACTAATGTCGTACGAGCCCTATCAGGAATTTCGTTTGGTGGACATCCTTCCAACTTATTGGCAGTAAGCCGAGCTCTGGTACGCCCGCTGCTTGACTACGGCTCAACTCTCCTGTACTTAGCAGCGCCTAAAACTTTACAAAAATACAATGTAGTTCTCAACTCAGCAATGCGTTTGTCACTAGGAGCATTTAGGACGACACCTATAAACGCACTCCTTGGTGAAGCAGGAGAACCAACGCTTTGTGTTCGACGTAACAAACTGTACAGGAGAGAATCTATTAAAGCACTTGCAGACCAATCTCAGCCATGGAATAGATACCTGGTGGACTGCCACGATCTAAGCCTGTTACTACAGAAGCCCACTCCATTCCAATTAAATATGACCCTTCAAACGAGACATTTCGAAGGGACGCTACACGTTTCAACTCTTCCGCTAGCATACTCTTTAAATGTTCCAGTCTCACTGGTAAAATTAGATGTTAAGTGTTCTGTCCCAGGAATATCTGACAGTAAACGTAATATCCCATCGAGAGAGCTAGCCATACTTACTAAGGACTTGCTGGTGGGAACATACGCTACTCACCATAAAATATACACCGACGCGTCGAAGGGAGACACTGGAGTGGGGATTGGTATCTATGACGCTGATGCCAACGAATCTCAATCCTACAACTTGCCATCGTCGTTTCAAATCAGTAGTGCTGAGATGCTGGCCATAAAAGTAGCACTGGAAAGGATAACTATAGGACGAATGGGACAACGAGTTGTGATCCTCACAGACTCAAAGGTAGCATGTCAGCAACTTTCAGTTTTCCATCATGGGAAATTATCCAACTATATTGCGTACGATGTTGCCAACCTTATACAGAACGCGTCAGAAAGTGTTACCATACAATGGATCCCCTCGCACATATCACTCCATGGAAATGATCGAGCAGACCATGCAGCCAAACAAGGTGTATCAGAAGATAGTAGACGGATTGCCGCACATATCCCACTTCCAGACTCACTACAGACCATAGAACAAATTGCGCAACTGGAATGGCAGCTCTGGTACGACACTTATTCCTTGGAGAAAGGTACTTATCATTATGAAATTATGCCCTGGGTGCGGAAAAAACCTAAATTATTACTCCTGGAATTACCACGCAAGGATATGGTCCAGCTCGTGAGAGTTCGGTGCGGACATGGACAGATAAACCGCAGCCGGTACCTCATTAAGCTCTGTGATACACCAGACTGTGAATTTTGTCAAGACCAAGTGGAGGATGTGGTCCACAAGCTGGAACACTGTCCGCTGTACGAAGAGGAAAGAAGTGTAATGAACCCGTTTGGAACAAGCAACCTACAGGATTTTTTGCGAAATGCCAACAGCAGTGACTACAAAAAACTAGTGAATTTCATGAAAAATTCGGGAATAGTGCTATAATAATTCATTTTCATGATTATAGAATTTGATTTGATTTAATTTGATTTTACTTGACTTTAATTGTTATTTTATAATCTTAAAAAAATAACTGGTTATATGTTACGAGATGTACATTGTGACGCAACCAAATAAATATTAAAAAAAAAAAAAAAAAAAAGTCTTTCTTCCCGATCTTGTTTACTACAAATTTTTTTTTCTTTCTGCAAGCCTTCATTACATTAATATAATGTTTTAATAAGCACTCCACATCTCCGAATTCGGAATCATTCGGCAAGAAACTATGACCTGAGAGTAAATATTTTAATTTAATGATATTTAAACTAAACTCCTCCGAATGAAGAATGTGAACCAAAATTACGACCGTCCTAATGCTCCGATTTTGCCCCTCACATGATCTAATAAAATTAGATCGTCGACGAATGAATTTAAGTGAATCCCATCCCACTTCCTGGGAGATTTGCGTTTATTGCAAAACATGGTACACTAGATCAAACAGATGAAATAAGCAGCCAATAGATGATAAACGCCTACTGCGAATTTTTACTGTGACGAAAAATTGTTACTGTGCGAAAATCTAACTCAGAGAAAACTACCATCCAAGTCGACTTAGACGGTTGTTGCATAACTGGAATCTTAGCTTGTAAGTCCCACCCATAGTTAGATGGTTATTGCGAAACAGGGATGTGAGTGATGAAACTGTTATGAAATAACAAATTGTCGATAATTCTTCGGCCATGAGCTGAAAATTTTCAGTAATAACTATCGGAGGTTATAAAGATACCTCCAGAGAAGAGAAATCTGAAGCTATCTCAATTTGACCAAAATTCGACTTAGATGGTCGTTGCATAACACGGTCCAAATAATGTTGGATATTTACAGTTCGTTAATTAACTATATCTTCGTGTTTTGTCGGTTATTTCTAAAACTGGAAGTTGAATCTTATTTTGACTCATGGCTCAATTTTGTACGGTGCAAACAACCATTATACATTCATTCATTTTTCCTGAATTTTAAGTAGGTACCTAATTGCCGTTTAGTCCTCAGGGGCGACCGAAACAGTAGCGAATGGCACGACGTTACTGCTCTCTGGGAGATCGGGAATTTGACTTGGTTGAGATCTTGAAGACCTCCCAATGCTCATTTGCTTAGGTGTTTTGTTTGACCCTATCGAGGATCCACACGTGTCTTCCACGTCTTTGAAGATGCAGAGAGAGACGTCAATCTCACGAGAGGGATAACTAATCCTGATTTAGTCTTAAGTCTTTTTCGTGGGAGACCTTCATGGAAAACGAAAGAAAAGCTCACGTATGTGCTGGAGTATTCAGTCTATACTAACAACTATAAACTGTGGAAGCATCTAGAGTCCCCAAGGGTTACTGAAGCACCTTGCGATCCCTAAAAAAGTTCAAGTTCTAGGCAACTTTTTTGGCTTCGCTTCTTGCCATCTGATAAGAGAATTTTTTTTGGAAACAACTACTAAACTGATACCAATGGTCTGACGCCTTAAGGGAATTTTTCCCCCCTAGATTTTGAACAACGTTCAGTTTATTGAGATGAAATTGTTTTCCAGTATGTAGTATATTACAGTCGTCTTCCCTTAAGCATTGTATTTTTAAAATATTAATTTATAGCTTGGGTGTGATTTTTTTCCCAAAAATCCATTTTCTCTGAATTTTTTCAACTTCAAACAATTAACCCTTAATTTCCTATTTGTTTAAAAAAAATGTTTTTTTCTTCGTGTTGAATTCAAATTTAGAGAATATTTGAGCACAAGGTACCTCAAAGGCTCTATACAATCTGTCACCTCAAGAAGTATCTTTCTAAGGGCCACACTAGCGCTATCTGGGTCAGCAGAATCACCCTATAAACCCAATTTTGATGGAGTAAAAGAAGGAAACTTGGAAAAATTCTTGGTGGGATTTTAGGATCTGCTATTTCTTGTAAAGTACAGAACCAAGGAATAAGGTGAAGAACATTCAGTTCATAGAGGAATGTGTGCTGCCTTTCCTGAGGAAACCCAACTAATAGCCTACAAGGTGATAAATGAGGGTAGAAGGTACCTCAAAGGCCCTATTACAGTTTTCCAACTCTGTTAATTAATGTGATATTATAATTACATTTTTTTACACAAATTTTCTCTCCGTAGTTGGAGTATCAAGGTAGCCAACGGCTACCAGTTTTGGTTCAAAAATGGATAAACTGTTGCAGGTAAAAATCGAACTTCCAGAAAGATACCTCAGGATATTAAGGGTTAAATTTCTAAATTTTAATGTTGAAATTTTCAGAAACCAAAAGACTATAGTGGATTTTAGCTAAGTGAAGTACCTCTACTAGTTTCGTGGAAAAATCGGGGGAACCCGATAACTTCAACCAGAGCAACAGGGGCAAAAACGTGATTTGACAGGATAGCATATTTTCTGAAATCTTCGCAAAACGCACCTCAAACAATGGTAACGGACATGTACCGTATTTCCAAAAATACAAACTGGGTAATGGGACTTACGTAAGATACTTCTGCGAAGGATTGAAAGAGGTCTCAGCAATAGCCAAATTTTAGAAAATTCTTTCCATGGGAGTTCATTTCCCAGGCTACGTCGTCATATCAGGGGACGATCTGCTCCATGCTCAGGAAAGAGATATACGTTCTAAAACGAGCCAAACAAAATTATGATTCCTGTAAGGTTAAATGGGCGTATAAATCGTTCCAACCTTATTAGTATCCAGGGGGTGGTGACATTTTCCAGGCTCTTCTGAAGGGACTGGAGGTGCTAAACCTAATAATTTCTGAAGACTTACATACAAACTTAAGGTATGGAGGAAGGTGAGGGTGGTTTTCACTCCAAAGGTAGTAAAATCCTATTCAACACGGCCAAAATAGCAGAGACCCTTCAGACTCACCTCTTTCCTCTTGAAGAAGAAAATCATTGGCGAGATGATCGGAGATTGTAGATTGTAGGTGAATCCGCGGATCAGGGTGATGGAAGCCCTAAGCGCTGAAGCCTAGTGGCTTATTGTGCTATTCCGCGGATTCCTAGTTCCTAGTCAAAGAGTTTGGTAAGGGCCAGTAGCAGTTTGACTAGGTTTGTGCTGGTAAAAGCCTCCATGGGTGTAGGTGACCCGAGGAGGTGAAATCTGCGATTTGATAGCATTTCACAATCGAATATTATGTGGGAGGCTTTTTCTTCAGCCTCTCCACACAGCCTGCAGAGGGTTGTACTCTGATTTACCCCAATGCGGTTGAGATGGAATCGGAGTGGAGTAAAGCCCGTTACCAGGCCAACCACTATCCTGATTTTCTTGAGGCTTAGCCGCAGCAGCTCTTCTGTGGCACTGGGGTTGGCTTTGGCCACCATACGCTTACTTAGAGCATGTCCTCTAAGGTTTGACCATCTACTAGTGGTTTCATTAGTGACCACAGAGTAACAGAGACAAGTTAACAGAGAAGAAAGCCAACGTTAAAATGGTGTGCAAGCATTTTTGAGGCTGCCTCAGTTGTGCTATCTACTTTCAGCTAGGATTGAGGAACTTCTACGGAAGTGGTGGGGAGGGGGAGGCCACACTCTTCATACCGCTTCTTTTCAAATCCTTTCGAATGACCAGAAATTGATAACTTTTCGTTTCATCATCATTTAGATTTGCAAAAATTACTTGGAAAAACCAATCAAGGCGAAAGGTATTTTCAGAGTTCCTCATGCCATTGTTGTTGTCCCTATCGCCAGTAGTTCAAATATTCAATTGACAACTCCCACCCAAAGAAACGTTTGAAACCCAGTGTATTATTGAAAATTGCTCGATTTTTTCGTACATATCGCGAATATAACTGAATGTTATCAAATTAATTACTTAGATGCAGCCGGTAACGCACCAAGGAGAAAAATTTGTGATAAACCAGGTGACTTGTTGTGATGAGGTTAGGAACGAGTGATCATGAACGCTATCTATTGTTTTCTGCTATAACTACGTCCTGGAGCTCCACCAATCAGAACGCTTCTCGGGCTCCCACATTCAGCTTTCAGCCCAGTGTTAGTGACCCACCGGTTTATGGTTGCCCTAAAGGAAGATTTGAAAATGCCGATGGCTGGCTCTGACCAATAAATGGGGTTAGTGAGCCCCTTTTGGCCAGCGCATCTGCTTTCTCATTTCCCATTACTCTGCTGTGTCCTGCCACCCACTCCAGAGAAACCCAGTTATGTTGCGACAGGAAGCAGAGAGTCTGGAAGCAGTCCCACACTAACTTTGAGTTAATGGAGGAAGCGGCTAAAGATACGAATAAAATCACTCGCGATGAGATTGTGGAAAACCATTTTAATAAAAACGGAGTTGAGTAGAATGTTGCCGGAGTTGAGTAGAATGTTGAGTAGAATGTTTCCACGAAAATATATTTCGTGGAAATAGACAACATTCTACTCAACTCCGTTTTTATTAAAGCGGCTAAAGCCTTGAGATCGCAGCCTGGCTGTCCGAAGGAATGCAGATCTGTACACCACGGTGTCCCCTCCGTAGACTTTCCCCAGTGCAGACCCTGGGGACCCTGCAAGTACTTCAGCCTGAAATACTGAGGAATACTCTCCCAGAGGAGCTGAGTGGCTCCATCTGGGATTAGTCCCGTAAATTCCAATCCCTGTACCATTCCCCATTTTGGATCCATCCGTATACCAGAATAGGTCGTTGGGACAACATTGGGAGATTTGCCGCCCCTCCGATCTTATGATGATCTGAAGGGGTGGATGATCATCTTATTGCAAAGGCCCAGCACCCGTATCACAAGGGTAAAACAAACTGAGACTGCTCTCTCGAAAACTATCTTCTGATTAAAATAAATTGCCCTCTGCTGTTTTATGGACATACAAGACGCTTTAGATAACACTAACTGTGCTTCATTGGAAAGAGCAGTTAGAAACTGAAGGATCAATGACCTTGCTATCCACTGGATTGAAGACATGTTCATCGGTAGTGTGAATAACACCACTCTGAGAGCATCACTGCTCTGGTTACTGGTAGCAGATGAGTTACATGAAACTCTAGCAGACTTTGAAGTTGTAGCGAATCAGGTTAATCAATCTTTTCTCAATAAAGAGAAGCGATTTTGAATTGCTGTTGAGGATGATTGAACCTAAAATCTCTTATCAAAATACATCCTTCAGAGAAGCCATTCCTGCAAGTAAACTTCACGCTGCCCATTTTCGCTTTCTTGCGACATTCTCACCAACATCAACCTAATCGAAAAACAAAGAAACTGGGAACTCATAAATGAGTATAGACACCAGTAATGATTCTTCCTGCAGTTGAACTTTCAGGACGTCCACACTGTCGACTTTGTCTCAATTTGGTTCGGCTTCTATGTCAGCCAAGCTGAGCAATTTCGGATTGGAGGCAAAGCTACACAATGCTTCCAATTCGGCTCCCCCCCCCCCCAAGCTCAAAATGAACAATGCTGATCAGCATACAGTGGATGCAACCTGAACTTCACTAGAGCAAAATGCATTCTAGCGGAGCTTGGTTAAACATTGTGTTTCCTGCAAACAATACTGTTACTAAGCATTAGAGAGTTTTTGGTGCCAGAATCTGACAGGCCCCGTTAGGAGGAGACTAGCGCTAGCAACAGAGGATGCTACCCAGTTGAAGGAGGAGGCCCGTCGACTTTTGACTGGGGGGGAGGGAGGGGCTCGTGCCGGTGGGCCTCTGGGAACGGGTGACTGTCAGGGGGCACCCTTTCATCGTCGCCCACTGTTGTCGGGAGGCAAATTCATCCTCACCCGCAAACTCTGAGCTTTGTGAAGAGGTTCCACGGGCCCGTTAGTGGTTGTCAAAAACTCTCTAATGATACCTTAAAGCACAAAGTGGCTATGTCCATCCACCTTCCACATTTTTTTTTATTTCAGAAAAACTCAAATTCAACAAAACTTTTTTTGAGTTTTCTTGACGATAATATCTTTAAAATGTATTAAGAAAATTGAAGAGTTTAGTGCAATAAGCCATTATTTTAGGAATTGTGCATTGGCGATAATTTCTTTTGCGTTTTTCTCAAAACTCCATTTTTGGACATAGCACCTTTGTGCTTTAAGGTATCGACATAATCACGCCATTATGTACCTACTCAACCTTCCTTACGTTTTCCCATGGGTTCCCCCATCTTAAGCTCTTGGGGTCTTCATTTTCACATGTTCAACAAAGTCATAATCAACAGCAAATTCTTGAATAACGTATTTCCACATGCCTGGTTGTCTTAATGAATATTATTTAATGCCCTCAGGAACAGAGATAAAGCTGAACTAAGCTCCTTGTCACCGCCTGGGTTCACCCATTCCGTGGCGACCGTTCATACTGAAGCATCTAAAGAATCCGACCCTAACCATTTGATCATCAAAAAGTCTTGGGACTTAGCTCTTGGCCCTCTGAAACAGGTACTACTAACGTCTTATGTGGTTATGCTGTAGCTTTTTTTTTGTTTTGTCATTAATGGTTATAGAAGTCATTATTTACGATAGTTCGAGATGATTGTTGACTGAATATCAATGCAAATTTTGCATAGGTATCAAAGTGTCTTAGTTTATGTCAAAACCCTGGAATAACTTTTACATTGAATAAACTAAGATGAATATTTGGAGTGACCAGAAGGACAGAAGGTGAAGAAATTCCTTGATTTTTTCAGGTACCGATGAACTTGTTCATAATGTACATGTCTGGAAACTCCATATCAATTTTCCCGATAATGATGGTGTGTATGCTGGTGATAAGACCTGTGAAAGCGCTTTTCACTATGCAGCATAGTAAGTTCAGTCTTGTTTCTTATTTTTAGTGATGGTTACAAATAAGTTCTTAGTTCTGATTGTGGCAGCCCACTGTCTTCCTTCCCAGAGGCCGTGATTGGTCACAGGCCCGGAGGATTGAGCGAGTTCCAAAGAACTGCCTCATTCACCCTACTGTTATGCTTTACTTCACCCTGGTAAGTCACTCCATGGCCCAAGCTTAACGAGAGCATGGAAGAGAGACAACAGTCCCATATCACTGCTGATTTGTACACCTCTTACCAGACTTTTGTTTATGGTGTCTTTCTGTCCACAAAATCCAGCTGTGTGACCTCCTTCTACTACAGATTAAACACGTGAACACCTCTTTGGGGAACAACCATAACTCACAGAGAGGTCAGGGGGCCTGGGAGAAGGTTGTCATGGCGTTTTTGGAAAGAAAATCGTGAATGAGAAGCGGTGTGTGATAGGACATGTTGTAGTAAATAAGCATGACTGACATTCGATCTCACCTGGCGAGCTTTTTTGGATGTGGGATAAGTTTTCAACGTCCACTGGGACGTCTGCTTTTTGGTTTCCAAGTAGTTGCCATAAACCCATGACTCGATACATGTGATGATGGATGATGGTATTGCAAGAGGCAATTCCCGAAAGTTCCTGATTAATTTCTTGGCCAAAATCTCCTGACACTGAGATGTGGCTCACCTCTGCCGTCTAACGAATCGTCACGCTCAATGGTGTTCACTTGAGAGTCTTCTGTTCAGGTTGAGGGTCATCTTGAGTCGATGTTCTGCCTTCCTTGAACCTCTTGGACCACTCGTGACACTGTGAACAACTCATCATAATATGAAGATGATATTATCATCTTCATAAGCTCTCTGAAGCATTTCAAAAGTTTCTGTTAACCAATTTCACACAAAAACTTTACAAGAACAGCTGTAAAATCAGTTTGGAAGATGATAATGTAGCAATAAATATAAAAAAGGAGGTAACTCAGGAACCAAAGCAAATCAACCCTCTATGTCAACGCGAAGGCGAACATTTCCTAAAGTCCTGTACCCTTTTGATCAGACCTTGTATTAAGTCTTCTCTTACATGAAGAGTTCACGTACGTGTTACGGTGTACTCTAGTAAAAAGATACTGAAACACGACTGTGAATCTCCGTAGAAACTGTTTAATACGTAGATAAGGGGATTGTGTCCAACTTTGCTGCCTTCATTCAAGTGTTTTTTGCGAGAGTATATCCCGCGGCATGGCTTCACATCAGAAGGTGAGTAGGGATTATTATCAGAGAATGGTCCCATAAGTGGTGTCATTTACATCGGAAAGTCTTTAAGTTACATGGCAAGTAGGAGCTGGGGAGGTTTACAGTGGTCACATCTTCTTGCTCATGGAACACCCTTATGTATTGATGGTATATGCTTACATTGACTCTAATATCCATCCCCACTGAGAATTTACGGTGCTAGCAATACTATCAATGGATGAGAGGCCCAAATTTTTTCCTTACTGCTGGTTTATTGTTCTCCCCAAAATACCTACCCAGAGTTCAGAAAAAACTTGGTTTGGAAACAGATCTTACTGCTAGCGCAGCGCTAGTGGGTCATCTGAAAAATAATTACCGAAGGTGGCAGACGAATTATGGACGTATATACAGGGTGTAACACTTATGTACCTGCCATAGCATAGGGATTGATTCTACAAGTAATTTGTGACTTTTTATTAACACCCTTAAAATACGACTTTTTGCACTTTTAAGATTTTCTCGTGTTTTCGACCTTGTATCATTAAAATGTTAATAGCTGCTTCAATTTAGTAGATAAACTCAAATTTGACGATACCATTGGAAAGAGCGTTACATTTCATATCTTACTGATGGAGAACCGAAGTTTGTTTAAAAAGGCAAAACGGATGAAAAATGAACTTGGAAAAAAAAATTATAAAATCTTGAAAATCTCAACTTCTTCATAAGTCCCTGCTTTCCAGCGTGTAAAAGCTTGCCTGTAAGCCTAAAAGTTGCACCAAAAGTTCACCTTTCCAATGGTTTAGTCATTTTCATTTTGAAAGTAGGATTTCTTATAGAAATTTGTGTTTCAACGCGGAAAAACGTGAATTTTTTCAACGGAATCTACGCTTGGACGATCTGTGGGTTTCGGGAGGCCTCGCTGGCTCCTGCGCCGCCCGCCTCCCATCGGCGAACCCCTCAAATCGCCTTAGCCGGAGCGCCGATTCCGTTGAATAAATTCACGGTTTTCCGCGTCCAAACACAACGTTCTGTAAGAAATACTACTTTAAACATGAAAATGACTAAACATTTGGAAAGGTGAGCCATTGGTGCAAGTTTTAGGCTTACAGGCAAGCATTTACACGCTGGAAAGCAGGGAGTTATTAGCGATTGAATAAAGTTGAGATTTTCAAGATTTGACAATTTTCCTCTTCAAATTCATTTTTCAACCGTTTCGCCTATTTAAAAACTTTTGTTCTCCATCACGAAGATAGCAAATTCAACGCTCTTTCCAATAGTATCGTCAAATTTGAGTTTATCTAGTAAATTGAAAGAGTTATTAACATTTTAATGATACAAGGTCGAAAACACGAAAAAATCTTACAAGTAAAAAAATTCGGATTTTAAGGGGTCTAAAAAAAGTCAAGAGACAAAAAAATTCGCAAATTACTTGTAGAATCAATCCCTTAGTTATACCCTGTTTACAGGGTGTCCGAGAAAGATACGGCCAAACTTCAGGGGTCGATTCTACGAGGTATTTCCAACAAAAAATGTCTCTTAGCAATTTTCTTTTAAACCCTTGTTTTTTAAAAGTTTTCCAATTTTAAAGGTTTTTTTTCGCATGTTGAACCTTGTCTCACTAAAATGATTCTAGCTCCCTTATTTTACGTGAAAATTCAAATCTGATTACACTCATTTCCATGTGAAGGGTCGCCAGGAAGACCGATCAATGTCAATTTTTTGACAAAATGAGATATTCATGTCATCTAGTAGCTACGAGTTAGTAGCTACGAGTACATGTACTCGTAGTTCCAGTACTAATCGTTGCGTGAATCTTAACTGGGGAAAAAATTGTGGTGTTGAGAAGGAAAAACTCTGACAGGGAAAAGGGACCAAGATCAACGTCAGGCTTCTCCCTTACTTTCCACTGCGGTCATTTCAATGTTTTGTTTCTTGCTGATGGTTCGTTTTGACGTGCAGTTCCCTAAAAATTGGTATTTTACGTACGAAATTAATGATTCCAGTGACCTTGAGAGCAGTGACAGTAGTAAGTGTAGTGTTGTGACTAATGTTAGCGCTAAATGTAAAAAGACCTCGTATACATAATTCGATTGTATAGATGATCCCTAAAAATGTCATAGAATTCGGATGGACAGTGTAGAAATTATAGCTGTTAGATCCCAGAGACGCAGAGCCAATTATTTATACGGTGAGATTGATTTTCGTAGGGGACCACTACACTCAAAACCTTTACCTGACCTCATTTTATGAGCGATTAAACCAAAATATTGAAAATACCAAAAATTAAAAAAAATTGACATTGATCGTTCTTCCCCCCAACCCTTCATGTGTTTCCACATTCTTTTATAATTATTGTTAATATATTAATCTCTTATAATTATTTCAGCTTTTAAAATGATCGAAGGGAGTCACGCTGGAGGCCAAAAGCTCGTTTATTTCATCGGAAACGTGGTTAATATTGTGCTCGCTCTTTACAAATGTCAGTCTATGGGACTCCTGCCGACTCATGCGTCTGATTGGCTGGCGTTCGTCGACCCTCAGATCCCCATGGAGTACTCGGGCGGCGGACCCTTATTTGCATGATCACCATCACCTTTTTATCCTATCATAATAAATTATTCAATATTATAAATTATTGTCACACACCGAAATAATTGTTCAAAAATGTTTTGCTAAATAAATTTATTTGATTTCAGATCACGGGTAGGTTTGTTATAAAATAACAAAAAAATTTTGGTTTTGATCCAGTACGTACCTACCTACTTTCCTGCCCGTCCTTTTTATTGATATTTTCATTTATACTTGTAGCTTTTATTGGAAACTACAACAGCCCAGTCATTAATACTCAGCTTGTAGCACTCAGCTTGTACCTCTGACGGCCGTATCCTTATGGCAACACAATGGGGGGTGTGCCTTGAATTTTTTTAAATTTTTAATCGAAAGTAGACTACATCCTGAAAATTTTGGCACCAACCGCGACCTTCTAGCATGCGTAGATCTGTTTCTATGATTTTTCAAAGTTTCGACCGTTTATGACGTCACGCGCCCCTCTCGCCTGGGCGGGACCCCCCAGCCCACTGTGACGTCATAAACGGTCGAAACTTTAAAAATTCATAGGAAAAGATTTACACATGCTAGAAGGTCGCGGTTGGTACCAAAATTCTCAGAATGAGGTCTACCTTAGATTAAAAATAACAATAAACAGTTTTTCCTACCCTAGTGCACACCCTATTGTACCAACATAATATGTTGGTATAATAGGTGTATTATACCTGGTTGGTAATAATAGGTATATTATACCTGGTTTAATGACATCCTGACTGTACGTACCTGTGGAAGCCTGTGGTCTGTTCGGAGATGCAGTCCCGAACCAGTTCAGTAGGTACCAAACTGGAACTGATAAGGGGAGGGGATTGAGGCGCCTGGACACCTCCAGGCTCCTCCAAACCGTTCAGGACTGCTTCTTTGAACGAACCTAATGATAGGAAGCTTTCACCAAGTTATTTTTGACAATGGTGGGGTTTGGTAGCCTAAAAAGTGTCCTGCTCTGAAAGTGTTAAAATATCAACAACTTTGAATGATCCAAGTTTTTTTTTTTTTAGTAAGTTCCTAGATTGGAAGGAAGTGTGGGGAACCAGATCAATTCTGTGAAAAGGAGAAAGATATCTTAATGAAAAGATTTGTTTTAGAGGTTTGTCAGTCCAGGTAATTCCCAGGAACGATTCTAACAGTTAGTATAATGACAAAGACATAGTTGTTCCAATTTATCAGAACTGTTTTATTACTGGTATATCATCTTCGTAACGTGCTCACTACCGCTTCGCCCTTCTAACAAATCTCTTTCTCTGACTACCAGAACTAATAGGAATACCTTATCAGTTTGACTATTCATTATATAACTTGGCAAGTTAGTGTTGGACAACGAATGATTTCATGAAATGTAGGTACTCATAATTCTGTGCTTCTGCGTCCAGTTCCATAGACCAGGAAGGGTTGCGTTCCTGGTCTGTAGAACTGGTAGTGGCAGTCTACGAGTAATTTAGGGGAAGAGTGTTGTTAACACATTCCATGCGGATTGCCTACTGGCAGGCAAAAGTAATTCTCTCGCCAGCGCAGATTGCCTACCAGTAGGCAAACAAAATCCCACCCCCTGAGTGGCTGACATTTCAAGCGCTTTCTATTCATTGTATGAACTACTAATTTTGGTCGAAATTGCAACCCATTTTGTACCCGGAACGCAACCTAGTAGAGAACGGGTATTACTAAACGAAATCACATGGAGAAATCCTATTCAAAAAAATTACCAACTGGTTCAACTAAGAAGAAACAGATGGCAGTAGAGCAGCGAAAAAGTGCCTACCAGTAGGCACCCCGCAGTCGGGAAGACCACCCTGTTTGAGATCCGCGTTGGTGATGAAATTGCCATTCTGGGACCCGCGTGGAAAGTGTTAATCCCTGTTGTACCTAACTGTGTTGACTTGAGACTAGTTTCCACATCGTTCATCAGAGCCCATCTGAAAGGAGTTTGTCGGCCAGCATGCAGAACTGTTGATGACTTGAGGTTTGGAAGCGTTGATCTAATGGGGGCTGCGCCTTGATTTTTTTTAGATTTTTAATCGAAAGTAGACTACATCCTGAGAATTTTGGCACCAACTGCAACCTTTTAGCGTGAGTAGATCTGTTTCTATGATTTTTCAAAGTTTCGACCGTTTATGACGTCACGCGCCCCTCTCGCCTGGGCGGGACCCCCCAGCCCACTGTGACGTCATAAACAGTCGAAACTTTAAATATTCATAGGAAAAGATTTACACACGCTAGAAGGTCGCGGTTGGTACCAAAATTCTCAGAATGAGGTATACCTTAAATTAAAAATAACAATAAACAGTTTTTCATACCCAGGCGCACCCTATTGGTACACAAAACCGAGGGTGGAGTGTTGAGAAAGGTGTGAGAAGGAAATTATCGTCAAGATCGATAACCTAATTTGTGCTCCAAATTTTTTTTTAAACTAATTTTCAAGGAAAATGTCCTTAATACAGTGGTTTTATTTTAAATGTTGAGCCTTAAAGCTTATTATTTTTCAAAAGTAGTATATTTTTAACCTTATTAAACGGAAGTTCCCACGATTCAATCAAGCAATCTTATATGAGAAAGCTGCTGTTCACAACTTTTGAAAATGTTGAGACTATTCCCTTGTAGGTAATTCTTGAGGCACTATCGATTTTTCCTCACTGTTCATTACGTGACGTCACCAACAAAGTGTTGGCTCCGACCGATTCAACCTCCATTCCGGCAACCTTCCTGGGAACCGAACGCGAGGAAGTGAAGAAAAAGGAAGGATAGGTAATGCAGCAAATTTTCGTTCCTTGTGCTGTGGCTCTGCCCGATTTTGTTTGATTGTAAATTGTTGTTTTTCTTTGTTAGTTGAGTTTTTTCAATAGATTATAAGTTTTCGCTGTGATAATTCTAAAAGCGTCGCTCCCCACGAATCTTACGCCTCTGCAAGTTGTTATCGGAGTGCTTTGTTTGCCCTCTAGATGTTGGCTAAGGTTAGATTTTAGCCCAATTCAAGGTAAACACAATTTTTCTCTAATCAATTTATTTTTCGCTTATGTAATCGTATCTGTGCACCCTATTATTGATTAATCAGCCCCTCGTTTAAAGTTTTTCGATAAATTCAACTTTCCACACCCAAAACAGTTGAATGCTCGGCCCCGCTGACCCACCACCCCCCACCCATTCATTTGTAGGAATTCTCATCTAAATCAGCTTGGATTAGTTATTTTTCGCTTTATTCGCTTATTATACGATTAGAAACGAACTAGTTTCTTAATAATTTTGTTTATAATGTAATTTTCGTGGATATATTGACTCCGAAACTCGGGGGATTCCTCTTGTGAGGCCACAAATGACGGAAACATCGACGGCTCTCGTATGTCTTTCGATCGGTTCGTGTTGTCTTCATTTCCTGCTTGACAAAATCGTTTCCTTCTCCCTCGATCCCCTTTTTTCGTTCGTTTGATCACGATATTTTAAGATATTTCCCATCTCGTTGTAGTTTGTTCATTGATAAACCCCTACGGAGATTCGAAAAACAGTTCTTTTGTCACTTATCACGAGATAGGTACGAACCTATCTAACGGTGTATCACGATTACGTGCCTAGTTGTCCTTTTTTGCTGAAGTTTTGTTATTTTCTGTCCGTTTTCGAGTACTTAACTTTTTATCTCTTGTGAAGATATCTACAGATTTGAGACCGAAATTTCTCTCACAGATTCATAAATCTACTTTTGGGCGAGAAATGTAATACTTTACCTACCTTCGTGAAGGTTTCATGGGTCAGTAGGACCTACCTGATTCTTGAGTAAATTGAATTTCAGGTTGACTATTCCATATTTTAGCGATATTTTTCAGAAAATTCACGTTACTGTTGGGCGTCATAACGATTTGGTTTTAAAATTCTTGTAAATTTGCTTTGATTGGTTACTAGTACATTTCACTGTACCTAAATAGGTACCTATGTACTTTGAATGAATTAGAAATAATAAACCTGATTATTATCTCATTCTTGGTTGATCACATTCGATGCAGAATCTGAGTTGGTGGTTTGTATTGCTTCAAATATTTATCAATTAATTCTAAGGGCTCTCGTTGAAAATATTCCACTTTAGAAAGATACCAACTCACAAGAATGTTGATAAATGCATATTTGAAATCGTTCGAGATCAGGAACTGGTTAAAATGGTTCCTTCGAATCGAAGAAGGGTGTGTCCGGTGTTCTGAAGTGTGTAGAGGGAATTTGGGTATAACTTGGTACCATGAAGCCCCCCCCCCCCCTTGAGGGGGAGAAAAGACTTCGTCAAGTCGAGACATGCTATCTATCAGAATTCTATTGAAAATGGATGAAGTCAAGTACCAACGTACTGGCATTCTTCTGCCTGTCTGGCATGCATGGAAATTGACTAAAATTGTACAACTGGGTGGCCAATTATATGTTAATAATCTTGACCCAATAATGAGGAATTTCGCCGAATTCTGTTTGCATTTTTCCTGAATAGTTAATGGTGTGGGATAGATGAAAATTGGGCTGATTTCGGAAAATAAGTCTCCTGTTATTTTTGGGAGACAATCAAAATTTTTTATTTCAAAACTAACCAGGAAAACGAACGTGAAGCGGGAACGCTCGCTGATTGGGCTGTTTGGATCGCCTTCTCCTCCCAGTGTTGCTTGATGGTACGACGAAATCGTGTTTTCTAAGAGAAAAGTTATCAAACAAAAACAGGGGAAACCTAATTTTCCCCATCTTGCTTTTTCTATTTTTTCTTCAGTTTTTCGATTTCAAACTTCACTGTTACGTGAAATTTTGCATCTGGGGACTATAGATTTCTCGATCTCAGCGCTTCAAGCGGCCATAAATGAACTATTCCAGAATGACGTCATTTTCCCGGTTTTTTTAAACATTCGTATTTTCTACACTGTTTTGTTTATTCGTAAATTAGGAAGTTCGGGCTGAAAGTTTACCTTAGGAGGTTTTTCGAGGTGCTGAATCCGATTTTGGGGTCAAAAATAGGAAATTCCGACATGGTGAAATTCCTCATTCAAGGGGTAAAACTGTAAGTTCCTACTACCTTCAACAAAACAGTAAAAACAATGGCTGAAAATAATGCAACTATTGTTATTTAGTCAAGTAGGTACCAGCATTTGAGACTTCTTGCTGGTACACATCTATTCTAAATTATTAAACCATATTATACAATGGGGTATTTCGGTGGGTCGGAAATTCAGGTTTTTGACCTCAAATTTGGATTCAGCACCCTTGAAATCCTATATACTCCAACTTTTAGCCCAATGATACTATGAAATATGGTAATTAAAGAGATCACACGTTTGAAAAAAAGCCGGGCCGCCATAAATGCACACACACTACGCTGTGTGCGTAGTATTTTGTAGTATCCAAGAGGTCCTCCAAGGGTTTCATCTCTTCTCTGTGCATGGATACTTTTTTCAAAGACAGTTGGCTAGCTACGTCACACCATTCAAATCTTCAACTTTCCTTAGCTTCTCTGATTTTTTAAAAACATTTTCTCGACAAACAGACCCGATTACCGTTATTCCTGAGCCATACTCTTTTGAAAAAAAAATTAAAACAAATTGACTGAAATACCCCATTCCTCGTTTCCAATCATCTGACTCCGAATGCCAATCAGATTGAATTCATCGTCGCAGAATTCTTCATCATATTATTAGCCTCTTTAAAAATGATCATTTTTGAATGTTCCTCAGAATCCGTGATAGTAGGTAACTTGTTTTCACACCTCGCTATGCATGTATTTTTTAAGAAAAATGAGTTTACGATGCCCCTCTAGTCATGCAGCCTGAGTTGGAGCGCGAACCATCGCCGTTTCCTTAGGCAATGTATTATTTTTTTAAATGTCGATTCTCACCCCGATTTTCATCCCGTTTTTTCACTATTATTTTGATCCATAAGAGTATTTTTACTCCAAAAATATATCGATACCTTGGAACACAAAAGTCCATCCATCTTCCAAATTTTTATTTTTTTTTAATTTAAGAAAAACTCAAGTTCAACAAAACTGTTATTGACCTTCTTGACGATTATAGCTTGAAAATTTGACGAAGAATTGAAGAGTTTAGTGTGGCAAGCCATTATTTTAGGAATTGTGCACTGGTGAAAACTTCTTTTGCGTTTTTCTGAAAACTCCGTTTTTGGACAGAGCGCCTTTGTGCTTTAAGGTATCGATATAGGGTTAGATATCGTTCGAAGTGTCTTATTCCATGTATGTCATGTTTGAGGCTGAAAAACATTTGTATCACGAAAAAATGTCTAGCGCATTCTTCTGGAGAAAACAGAACTACTCACCTCTCATCATCATGCATACGATTTTTTTAAATTTTTCCCCGAAAGTGACATAATTTTCCTCCTGCAGCTTGACATTTGTTTCTAGGTCAGAAATGCAAATAATTTCTTACACAGTGCAGTATCACACAAACATAAAATGTCGCACCGTTCCAATGGGGTGGTTGTTTTTTTAAGCATGGAACATGCTTTAGCCTTGGAGTAACTACTCGAAAAACGTTACATAAGTGTGGAACTCGGGTCCTTCATGAAATTTCACAGGGTGCCTCTGAGACTAGAGTTCGAATGGCAAATTATACTCCCTGATCAGCTGGCGTGGGCTCCCTCCTGGTGGCCCCACGAACCTGACATTTCACAGGTTGCCTCTCTTTCGTGGATCGCCAAGTTTCTCTGTGTAGTAACTCTTTATTGAAGTAAAACTCCCAGAAACGCTCCCTAGAAATTTGGTCGTTCATAAAACGGAATTTTCGGATTCAATCGGGAATACTTTCACACAGCGAGGACACTGTGGGCTCAGGGATCAGAGTTGTGGTTTACTCCACCATTGTTACCCAGATACAAGGTTACCAAAGTTTCTGTTTGTGCCCATATTTGTCTGAAATCCATACAATTACATATTTTTATACAATGGCTGAAAATAACAAGGCAGTATCGGTAGAGGAGGTGCCAACTCCCGCTTGGGGCGCGGGTGGTAAAGTAGTTTCTCATACGTCCAATAGAGTGCTCTGATGAGTGACTTACCATAGCAAGTAATATTACAATGTGATTGATAACGTTCACAATTTAATATATGTTGTTGAGTCGGAATGATATGTTTTCTGACTGATACGAGATAAAGTAAAAAAAAAACCTTATTTATTACAAAAAGGTGCTAAAATTTATTTCTTTTTCCATACTCTGTATGAAATCATAGGAACACAGAATGTGTTTTTGCGATACTAGTCATCCGTTAAATAAAAAACAACAATAATAAATGTGGAGTTGACATTAACATGACAACCAATAAACATATCACCAGATGTTTTTTCTGTCGCTTTTTCGTGACGATTTTTTTTCGGTAGGTCATCGCAAAAACACATTCTGTGTTAAAATACAGAGTCATTTTGCCCACCAACTGAAAAAAATTTAAAATGGCACTCGTAAAAAGTTGATGCAATCTCTCCAAGGTAATTTTAATCAGAGAACTCTATTGGACATATGAGAAACTACTTTTACCACCTGCGTCCCTAGTGGGAGTTGGAGCCTCCTCAACGAATACCATTGATAGTTGATAGTTGAAAAATAATAAACTGTTATTTTTTTCAATCATCACCATTATTTTGCATCCTTATTTTAATATTTCTGACTTAAACTGTCCTCGATTGCAGTAATCTCAATCCTCTCCATAGAGCAGTTTTTATTGCTAGGTGATGTCAGAGTTGTTACTGGCTCCCCCGCCAACACGTATGAGGATGGTATTTCCTTGAGGAAATACGTCTAAACTAAATGGCATTTTGAACTGAAAAGTGGTACAATAATGTTTTCAAGTGCTCTAAATTTTAATCTGACGTCAAAATACGAAATTTCGACCCATGCAACTTGACCATTTTCCTTAACGCCCCTTTACACTAGCAATTTTTTTCGGCAATAATTGCGTGCGAGAAAAATTGCTCAAGTTTCATGTTGCTAGTGTAAACATGTACGCAACACAGTGCAATTATTTTTCGTCTTGAAGAAGTTGTAGGCAATAATTGCAGGGTGTTGCGCAACATTTTTAGCTCCAAACGAAGATTGAACTGTATTGCAAATCAAGTCTGAGGGGGTTGGAAAATAATTGCACCTCGAGCACCCGGGCGTGTTGCGGGCTAGCATCTCCTGGCGTTTCCACTCAAGTCGCTCATTCTAAATTTCGTGTCAGCCTTCATGGTTCGGGGTCCCACTAGACCAACCAAAATTTCAAAGTCCGTTTTGGACATACGGGCAAAGTTCAAAAATAGTTCACCGTCAAACAAAAGTTCCGAGGTTATCGCGAGAGTACAATCTCTTCTGCTGAGATACTCGCGTTGCCAAGTTCTCCTTTTCTTCCTCCCCTGCATGGTGCTTGCGGCGACGATGACAACGGCAGCAGCGATGATTTCCGCTTCCATCATGTTGACGAACTGGTGTTGCTAGTGTAAACGAAATAACTGAACAATTTTTATTGCTCAATTTTATTGTACGACACAACGCAATTATTGCGTCACCTCCTGTTGATGCAACACGAGAACGCAATTATTGTCATGTGTTGCCAACAACTTTTCTAGTGCCATTTTTTTGGAGTTGGGCAATTATTGTCGAAAAAAATTGCTAGTGTAAAGGGGCCTTTAGAAGGTTTCACCATGGAAGGTAGACTCGATGGTTAGGTCATGGATCCACAACAGGGGGCGCCTCATGGATGCAGTTTCTGTTGCAGACCTATAGCAAGAGTTCATTGCTCATTGCTGCACCACTTGGTCGAGGGTTTTCAGGCTCGTTGAAGGGTATTAACTATACCACTATTAGCTCTTGTACACCTCATCAGGGTGACTTGAGAAGCCCCAATGCTCAGAGGCCTATTCCATCCACTGAGAGGAGATTTGGGGTGGGGGTCTTGGGACACAGTAAGAGTTCTATTCCGTCTACCGATTCATAGAGTGCAACTGCAAACTCAGCAGACGACCTGGGTCAAAAACACTTTATTCCACACAAGTACATTATATATTACACCATTACACTCTTGGTGAGGAGGGGACAATTTTGTATGTTGATGGTTCTGCCTATGAGCGCTACATGTTCGATGCTATATACCCTCATTTAGTTTTCCCTTTCCAGAACGGTGTATGTATTCCACACTCTTGATATTTTTCTGTCAATCCAAATAACATGACAACCAAAGTTTCATTTCAGATCAATTCACAATCTCTACATAAAATAATCACGTTTCATGTGGACAAGAAATTTATACTCCTTACCTCTCCGAGTTATTACCTTGAAGTAGACATCTATTGTCCCTTCTGAAAGGTACTCAATTTGAAGGAAAATGTATAAACAAAAAATACGATCGCATGAATCAAAACTTGAGGTTTGATGGCGCCATTATTAATCCTCAACTGTGTTCTTTTTTAAATGCTTCGAGTTAACTCTGGGGTAAATAATATATGAGGAGCTAACGACAGGTCAAGTTCTTCCATTGAAAAATTGTTCCTAAAAATCTACACTTTTCTGCTGTTAGATTTCGAACTTACGTTAACATAGTAATTAAATTTGCATTGAATTAAATTTGCAAAACTTATTTATTACATTTCGGCCTTATAATTGCGGATAAATTAATTGGATTGCAATTTTTCATCTTCTACTATAATAATTACCTTGAAACGTATAACATCAAATTTTTAAGGGTTGGTACTTTTTTTAAATTGTGGGCCTCAAGGAACCAAGCTCTCCTTTAATCCTCTCCCATCACCGTATCTGACATCACTAGGATAAACTATGAATTTCATCAATGTCATTCAAATTGCACTTTGCACACGATACTTTTACATTTGCTTAATATTATTTGTATTTGTGAGTATTTTCCGTATTATTCGAATTCTCTTGGGATGTACTAGATTGATTGATTCACAGATATCTGGCGGGTGGTGACAAATGGTGCTCAAACATAGCTGAAAAGGTGGACAAAATGCCTGCAATCCCCAGACCGGGGAGCCTCAAGGACCCCGAGATAGCGGAGCTATTTGGGAAAGAAGATCCTGAGAGAATTTTCGAAGATCTGAGAGAAATAGGTCATGGTAGTTTCGGGGCTGTTTACTATGCTAGGGACAATGTTAGTAAAGAGATTGTGGCTATCAAGAAGATGTCCTATATGGGCAAGCAGAGCATTGAGAAATGGCAGGATATTTTAAAAGAAATTAGATTTCTTCGACAACTCAACCATCCGAACACGGTTGAGTATAAAGGATGTTATCTAAGAGACAATACGGCATGGCTAGTTATGGAATATTGTTTAGGTTCTGCGTCGGATATCATCGAAGTTCACAAACGACCGTTGAAAGAAGAAGAAATAGCTGCGATATGTGAAGGCGTCCTCCGAGGTCTTAATTATCTCCACTCTTTAGGAAGGATACATAGAGATATCAAAGCTGGCAATATTTTGCTCACGGAGAATGGAACAGTCAAACTCGCGGATTTCGGTTCGGCCAGTATCAAGTGTCCGGCTAATAGTTTCGTGGGCACGCCTTACTGGATGGCGCCAGAAGTGATATTAGCTATGGATGAAGGACAGTATGATGGCAAAGTAGATGTTTGGTCTTTGGGCATCACGTGTATCGAGCTGGCAGAACGAAAACCTCCGTATTTCAACATGAACGCCATGAGCGCTTTGTACCACATAGCTCAAAACGACACTCCCACCTTGAGTTCCCCGGAATGGACTGATTTCTTCAAACACTTCGTTGCAACTTGTCTCCAGAAAAATCCGTCTGATCGTCCTTCAGCACACAAACTTCTCTCTCATACGTTAGTTACTCGACCCCGTTCACCTCATGTTCTCATCGATTTGATACAACGTACTAAAGCCGCCGTTCGAGAACTAGATAATCAAAATTATAGGAAAATGAAAATTCTTATGATTGATTCTTGCGAGACAGGAAGTACCGTGGATGAAGGAGATGACGAAACTCCAGATGAACAAGCCGGAGGTGACAGCAGCAAGAGCAACAGCATCACTTCTGAAAATTCCATTCATTCCGTTGGTGTCAGCGCGTCTTCCCAGAGTAGTTCGACCAATAGTTTACCCCCTGTTACTGACATGAACCACGACAACAGTTACGCCCCATCCCTTAGAAGACCCAAACCTGGTAACTCATCTGGACATATGGAACAAGGTGCCAATAATTTTGCAACCATCAAAACAACGACAATTGTTACTAAGCAACAGAAAGAACACATGCAAGAAGAAATGCATGAGCAAATGTCTGGTTATAAAAGAATGAGGAGGGAACACCAAGGAGCTTTGATAAAATTAGAGGAAAAGTGCAAGGTAGAAATGGAAAATCATAAACAATTGCTGGATAAGGAGTACGAAGCCTTGCTTCAAAAGTTCAGCAAGGAGCTTGAAGAATTGCAGATCAAGCACCAGCAAGAACTCGATAGAAAATTGAAGCAGAATGCTTCTGCAGAGAAGAAGTTGCAAAAGGAGATCAGCACGAGGCAAGAAGCTGATAGAAAAGCTTTTGACTGTCAGAAGAAGAAGGAGTACAAAGCTAACAAAGAAAGATGGAAGCAGGAGTTGAGCATGGATGATTCTACACCTAAACGTCAAAGAGATGCCGCCTTGCAATCACAAAAGGATAACCTGAAGCAAATGGAAGCTCAAGAGGAGCAAAGACTTGTCCAGGGTCAGAAAGAGTATTTGGAGCTCGAAATGCGAAAGTTTCGCAGAAAAAAGTTATTGGCTTTTCAATTGCTTGAACAGGAATTGCTGCGAGATGAATTGGGTAAGAGACAAACGCAGTTGGAACAGGCACACGCCATGCTATTGCGGCATCATGAAAAAACCAAGGAGTTGGAATACAGGCAACAAAAAGCTGTTCATTTACTTAGGGAGGAACAGGTGCAGCGCCAACATACTACGGAACTTGCAAACCAGAATGCCTATCTGCAGAGATGCAAGAGGGAACTACGCAAGAAACATGCGATGGAAGTGAAGCAACAGCCAAAAAGTTTGAAACAGAAAGAAATGCAAATTAGGAAACAATTTAGAGAAACCTGCAAAATCCAGACTCGTCAGTATAAGGCGCTGAAGGCCGAACTTCTCAGCACTCGACCAAAAGAAGAACATAAAATAGTCATAAAGAAGCTTAAGGAAGAGCAACGAAGGAAGTTGGCTTTACTGGCTGACCAATATGAACAAAGCATTGCAGAAATGCTTCAAAAACAATCGATCAGATTGGATGAGTCTCAAGAACTCGAAGGTCATCGTCTCCAAGAGAGATTGCACTATGAGTTAGAAATACTTATGGCTTACCAAAGCAAAAATAAAATGCAAACTGAGGCTCAGAGGAATAGGGAAAGAAAAGAATTGGAAGATCGTGTGACGGTTAGAAGAGCCTTGCTGGAGCAAAAAATGCAGATGGAATCAGAGCAATTCGTGCAAGAAAGGTCAGAACGTATCAGACTATTGCGGGAAAGGCAGCAAAGAGAGTTGGAGCAATTTGATGATGAGTCAGCTAGAATGGGACTTTCTGCACTAGCTATAGCGGATTCGACTTCCGAATGCTATCCAGATGATGATAGCCTCTCTGGAAGCATGCTGAGCCTTGCGAGGCAATAGTCACACTGTACATAGATATTATGCAACTGAACAAAACCAAATTAATTATCATTTAGTACATCCCTTTATTGACCCAGTGATACAGCATTAATATATTAGCATCATTTGACTAAATGTGTATATACTATTATTCAACGGCGCCAAACATTATGTCCACAGTGCTCTGGCAAGTCTGTTACCGAAAATACCTCCTACAGAAATTCAACTGTTCCAGCCCCATGTCTTCAACGAGATCTCTGCAATAAAAAAGCCTGAAAATCTCGTTACTAGTACTGTTCTTGGTCATAGTATAGTCTGGTCGCTGCCGCCTTCATTCACTACCGTTTCTCTTTGGTGATTTCGTCATCGAGTTTGTGGACATGGTGTGACAGTGCCTCCCGCCAGATAGGATCTACCTAAGAGCCTCTTCAGTTTCTAGTTATGGGTGTAACAATGGAAAGCAGTAAAGTAACCAGCAAAACAAGCAGCCTTAAAGCTCTTCTTCTTCGAGCTTGGAGGGAGAGATGGTCCGATCTTCAATGGGGAATTCATATTAAAACAGTAAGTTCAAATTGTTCAGATCGTTGAGAATAAAATTGCTTTAAATTTTGATACGTCTCCATTCTACTCTCATTCATCAAGTTGTCTAAAATAGCCTTTTCTAGATAATTGATTTCATATGTGTAATTATCATTATCACTCGTTTTCCTATTGTGCCGGAATACTCTGTTCTATTCTTTCTGCGAGCTCTATTCTGTCGATTCCACGATTTTTGTGATTAAAATGATTACTGATATTTAACTCGAAGTCATCATTTAGTAAGAAGCTTTTCTTAGAGGAGTTTATTGAGTTCATAGTCATTTCAAACGTGTGTAGAACCATCACCTATGTATGGTTCTGGGGAAAACTGCCACAGATAATCACGTCATAGATTGTAGTGGACAGTCAAGTTACAACAGAATAAACAATGAAATTCTCGAACCTATTTTTTAGCATTATTGCGGCCTAACTATGCATAAAATGGGTTTTTTCCTAGATCCTTCCAAGAGGCGTCAGTGGGGACGTGTACAATCTTGCAGACTGTATTCTACAGCAAGCTTTAGTTGGCCCAGCTCCCAATCAACTCGTCCTTTCTTACCTGAAACATTCTCTGAGTTCTCAAGTAAGTTTCTAATCAATTATTGGTGGTTTCTTAGTTCATCGAGAAGAACCATATACTTTGAAGTGTTGTTGAACTTACAGCCAGAATAAATTAATGTGAGTTTGAATTGAGTCCATATTTATTTTCCAGCTTGTGTCGTATGCTTCTGTGCTTCAGCGTATTGCAAAATATGATGGTTTTCACAAGCCTTATTGCATCAGCTGTCTGCTTGAATTTATTGAATCTATTCAAGTGAGTACCTGCTCATTTATTATTATTATTTGGTAAACCTTTGTAAATATTTTAGATTTTTTCCAACAGTTCAGCCGATGTAGCAGGTGGTTCTGTGAGGAAATTGGTGGACTAGTTGGAACTGAAATCGCCGGTTCCTACTGCAGTAACTCAGCTGGGGATAGAACTCAAGCCACCCTCCCCATAGTCTTTCAGTTTAACTGTGGTTACTGCTTCAGTTGGTGCAGACTGTTGTAGGTGTGTGGAATTCGGGCAGGGGTGGATTGGACGGAGGGTCGGCACATGCATGGGCCTGTCAGATAGTGATCTCAGGTGCCCCCCACAACACTGTTGCCTTAGGGATGGAAAATTGGACTGAATACATCGATGTCGATATTTCTTAGCAACATCGATACCTATCTAAAACATGGAACATCGTTTAGGTAAAACATCGATATTTTTCTCCATGCCTTACCATCATTATCATTTATTTACGCGTTCCTGCTACTCAAATAACCTGCTCCATTATATACATTTTTTTTTATTCGTGTTGAATTTTTCTGCACTTTACAAACTTCTTTTTTTCATTTCGATAACCCATACATTTTCCATTTGAATTATTCTTTGAAGCATGAAAATATTGCTCATAAATAAATATTAACTGTGAAGTAAAACATGAATGCTATGTAGGAGGTGCTTTTTGGTTTATTATTTCCATCAATAAACTTTTGGAATAGAGAAAGAAAAAATTGTTTGAGGGGGTGAGGGGTTAAACAAATATTGAACCCCTCCTCCTCAAAATTTTATGGTTTATTTCAAGGTACCTATGTAGAATCCGAAAATCGAATTAAAAAATCCGCCTGTACGCCATACGGGGCACTGCCGATCTGGAGTTTGGGTTTTTTGTTTTTGTTCTTTGGAGTGAAGCAATACCTGGTACGTAGATTATTAAAATCGGTTAATTATCGGTTCAGCCTCTCAACAAGACCAGCAGACTGAGGATGCAATGGAGTGGATCTGGTGCGATGTACCCCCAAAATTTGAGATACCTCCTTGACCAAAATTGACTCGAAATTCCGCCCTTGGTCTGTACGCAGCTCAGTTGGAATACCCACTCTACTGAAAACATGCTCTATAAGGGCTGTAGCGATTGTTACTGCCTCTTGATTAGGAATTGCAACAACTTCTGGCCATTTACTAAAATAATCCATCGCGACCATAACATACTTGTTTCCTCTTTTGGTGCGAGGGAAGGGTCCTAATATGTCCACTCCCATTCTATCGAAAGGGAATCCCATTGCAACTTGTTTGAGAGGTGCGATGAGCTGTTTTCCTGGGCCCTTGAACCGTCTGCAAATTTGGCATGTCCTGCACCATGATTGTACATCTGATGTCATTCCTGGCCAGAAGTATCGTTGTCTAGTCTTTGCAAGAGTTTTAAACAACCCAAAATGACCTCCTGTGGGGCTATCATGACATTCTTCAAGTACTTCTTTTATTTTGACAGTCGGAACCACCAGTTGTAGCCATGAGTGTTTTGGAACTATGGATATGATACCTCAAAAATCCCATTCTTACTTGGACTGTTAACTAATATACACGGTCTTCGTACAAAACTGTATTATAACTCTTACAATATTATCGAAATCGAGGCCCCATCCCTAGTTGGCCCTGCAGGCGCGTGATCCCAAGACAAGTGAATGCAATAGTTTCCGTCAGTTTTACATTTTGAATTGGACTGACAGGTGGAGATGGACGGTAAGCCAACTGCAGGCACTGGACGCGTAATGTGTGCGATCTTCAGGCGATCAGCTGCAGTTCAATACGTAAGCGCGTATGTTGCTCTTACGTTCGCCTGTTGAGTGTATGGCGCCCTCAAGATAGACAATCTCAACGTATACCACGATCCATCCTCTTTCTGTTGCCTCTCAATTATTGAGATAGTGAAGTTATTGAGCATAGTGAACTGAGATGTAATATGAACTCGATTGTTGAGCATAGTGAACTTAAAAGTAATAACGATAAAGCAGTGATAAGCGCTGAAGCGCGAGTTCAGGTCATCAATGATCAGTCTTATCTCTCGCCTTGTCTTGCTGCAGCTATGATACATCAATTTAGTTCTTGATTAAAATGAACCAATCAACACACTACATTATAAGTACATACTATTATTGAAACTTCATACCTAGTTGCTCACCCATTATCATTGTAAGTTCTACCTAGATGAGTATACCTGCGTTGAACAGATGTGTTGTTTCATCAATAATTCTCCCAACTGGGGATCAATCTCCAGATTTCTTACTATACTACGCAAACCAGTCGATCTCTCTACCACTGAGCCAAAGAGATGAATGGGCTGAGGTGCCGAAGAGGTAGCTGATCACAACAAACGTGAGGAATTGCTAGTTGATTGCATTGTAGTATTAGAGATACTAGTTGAATATGGAGTGGTCAATGATGGTGGACATTCGAGAGACGCTGGGAGATTCGATTATTCGAAACAAGTCGATATTTTCCGATTCGATTATGCAAAGCGTATCGACAACACACGAAGACCACCTATTGACCTAGAGCCGCGAACTTTGTTCGCAAAATCCATTATGAAGACGATTTTTGCTACATCCCAGAACCCTTGTGTTGTGTTCTGCGTGTAGTCGAGTTAGGGCGATGGTCCTCTCGATGCGCTGAATGGGGTATTTCGGTCAATTTTTTTTATTTTTTATTTCAAAAGAGTATGGCTCAGGAATAACGGTAATCGGGTCTGTTCGTCGAGAAAATGTTTTTAAAAAATCAGAGAAGCTAAGGAAAGTTGAAGATTTGAATGGTGTGACGTAGCTAGCCAATCGTGACGTAGCTAGCCAACTATCTTTGAAAAAAGTATCCATGCACGGAAACCCTTGAAAGACCTCTTGGATACTACAAAATAGTACTCACACACGCGCGCGGCGTTGTCCGCGGTGTAGTCCTTGCCTAGTGTGTGTGCATTTATAGCGGCCCGCCTTTTTCAAACGTGTGATCTCTTTAATTAATTTTTCTACCACATGTTATTGTATCATTGGGCTTGAAGTTGTAGTGTATAGGTTTTCAAGGGTGCTGAATCCAAATTTGAGGTCAAAAACCTGAATTTCCGACCCACCGAAATACCCCATTGTTCCTAGCCTGAATCCTACTCAACGGAGGGATTGATCCCTAAAGCCTAGGGCTTTAGCACTCCATCTGCGGCGCCTCGCGGCCGACCGTCCGGATAAGTGCTTATAGAATCTATCCTCAAACCTCAGCGTCTGATGACAGACACACCGGCGGGAGGTGGAACATTTACCTAGTGAGGCCTACTGTTCTGAAGAGGTCCCTAAGGGGAGCTAGAGGTTCGGCACCATTATGGGGCACACCGTTCCTTTAGAAGAACTGGGGCTGTAGGTAAGACAAGAAATGATGTCGGATAGACGAGGTACGAATGCCTGTAGGAAGACCCTTGAGTGCGGCTTATATACTCAAGTTAGTATGGTGAGGGGAGAGTGGAAAAAAAGGTGACGTCAGATGACGTGTTCTTTCCCTTCCTCGCCTCGCCTGTGTTGGTGATGACTCATGCCACTCTGGGTTTTCCTACACGTCACTTTATTGGAGAACTACTGAACATAGATGTATGACATTACACCTTGCAAAACAATTTTCTGTTTGAGTTTTCTTCTCGTTACCTTATCTAGTTGTAGACGTTTTCATGTAGTCCAACTGAATTTGTATTGTCATTTCAGAGTGGAATAACTTGCCGAGGTAAACCCGAGGAAGGCATTCTCGCCAGCGCAATACTAAATTTAGTGCATTGGCTCCTCCAGTGCTACCAACACGCACTTTCATCGAACCTGGATCAATCCAATTCCATGCTTACCAAGCCAGCTTCAATTTTGAACAATATGCTCAACTGTGGCTTTCTGACCGCTATGCTTTATCTTGCTAAACATGATGACAAAGGTAAAATGTTGAATTATTGCAAATCGAAAGGTGTACCTACATGTTTAATTAGGTACTCGTTTTATGCCTCGTATCCCTTCTTATCATAATAATTGTAACATAATTTTGTTGTGAACCATCTAGAGCTTTATAACGAAGTGGTGAAGAAGTGTCACGAGATTGAAGAGTTGGTTTCCCAGACCACCACTGCTCCTCCAGGCCCGTCCATCCAAGAAGCCTTGATGTAAGTACAAATCGGAGTTGAAAGAAAATTTGTTTTCATATACTTGTTACCTCAGTCTCTTTAAAATCCTCAGTTAATTTAATATGTAGGGTCAAATGATGTAAGATAACGATGCTAATTGGAGCCAATCTCTTTTACTACTCAAACAAACTGAGTTGCATTTGAGAGAAAACCCCACCCCCTCAGTGGCAGAGATTCCAATCAGTCATTTACTAAATCGTCGAACTCCCTATAATTCAAGCAAGTTGGTCCTTTTAATTTGGAATTATCGAGAGTCAACTGTTATGAGTTAATTTTACGTTTCAGTAAGCTGTGTGATCTCGAATTGGGTGCCACTAGTCTGACGACTGTTGGTAATAGAGATGCTGACTTGTCTGAACCCTTGACCTACTGCGTGCAGGCTCTTTTGGCCATTCAAGTCCGTCGGAAGATCAGCGCTGAAACATCCGAGCTGGCTGATCAGCTGAAACTTCTACAAAGACTCAAGGTAGGTCATTTAATTGTACTTTGATCACACTACACGTTTACTGAATCCACCACCTCAGAAGTGAAGTTGATGGTCGCATTTTTGTATCCTCCATCAGTTTACTAGATTTTTCACGCCTTATGGAATGTATTATACTTTGCTACTTTATCTCAGGTGTGATTTAATTCAATTGTGCAACTTCTTACCTTTGTTAGAATATCCTCCCACAATAGAGGATAACCTATTTCACAACTGCTGACTTTTCTCTCACTTCCTGGCCCCACAATACAGTATCTGGTAGCTGAATTACATTTCAGGGCACGGACTTTTCTACGCCTACCTACATAAGATGGGGAAGGTGAGGTCCCCAAAATGTCCCAACTGCCAGCAGAACAAGGATAATGACGCATTCCATACATTCTTTGAATGCGTGCGATGAACAGGGGAGAGGAACTGCCTAAGGGAGAAGTTGGACACAACCCCAGAGGCGGTCATAGGAAAGATGCTGGAAAGCGAAAAAAACTGGACCACTGTGGCAGATTATGTGGAAAAAATAATGAACAAAAAATCCTTCCAAGAACGGGAGAGGCAGCAAAGGGACCAGCCCCTAGCAGAGAACTAAGAAGACTCAGCCTGAATTAATGTGTTGAACAGTTCCAGGCTGAGATCCAACGTGGGAAAAGGAGGTGGGGTTTTAGTGGGTTTGAATCCCACATAACCCGTGCGAGCGGTTCCCTCGGGTATCTTACAAGATCCAATTTCCACCCCTGGATTTTAAAAATTTCCTCTCCCCCTACGAAAAAGAGCTTAAATACATGATCGCCTAATGGGCATCCACATATATTTGTTTGTTTCAGGGATACAAGATGTCACGACTTTGTTGTGAAGTCATTCGTGCTTGTTTCATGTCGCTCAATGATGTGCTCGTTGGAATCACCGAGGATTCAAAATGGGGAGCTTTCACGTTTCTCAAACTGCCTCAAGTTTTGTCTGCACTGGTTGGAAATAACATCACGCCCTCCCGTGAGTACACTTTCGAATACTTATTAACCTTCAAGCGGGCGTGTCCTTTTGAAATCACACTCGCAGTTGCGCCACAGTCTGCAGGCCTTCCACGGTTTTTTTTAATGATTATCGTGCTTTATTCTTCACAATTCGTGAATAATGCAAATGATTGTTTGCTGAAGATTGTGATGACGCTCAGGAAAACCCATTTTTTGACAAAAATTTTGTCTTATACAGGGTGTTTCATGAAAAGGTTACACCCCCTTTCATTTTCGCAAAATACAGCGTAAAAATTTCGACCGACGCAATTCTTCATGATTTTTTGTGAGGATGTCAGGAAAAATACTTTTGCGCGCAATCGTGCGCAATTGACACTAACTTCATTTTTTCAAATGGAACCCCCCTTTTTTTATCACAGATTCGGATTCTACGTAAAATTTCATGAAAAATTCATACCCGAATCGATTTTTTCATCGCGCGCAACCTGGCTTTTTGAACGCTCTAAGTTGCGCAACTCCACAATTGCACAAAAATTAGGTTTTGGAGAACGCTAAGTGTGGCACATGTTTTTTCATCATTTTATTACGCTAATTCACATGGTGTCATCCGTTTTTCAATTCGACTGGAATTTTTCTAAATGGCGACCAAAAATTCGGTTGTCATTGGTGAAAAAATCGCTCTTTTTAAATCGTTATGAGTTTTTAGGCAATTTTATTCAGTTCAAGCATGATTGTGCTGCCAGTTTTTATTTTTAACTCCACCGTAGACTGCCCCAAGCCCGTGGTTCAAAAGGACGTGAGAAAATAAAAAATAAACATGATTTCGACCACAAAACTGATGTTTTCGTGAAAGAAATGTTAATTTTTCCTCTTGAAATCTTGGTCTTCCTCAAAACGGATGTCACCTTGTGATTCAGCGCCAAAAAATGATGAAATAACATATGCCACACTTAGGGTTCTCCAAAACCTAATTTTTGCGCAATTGTGGAGTTGCGCAACTTGGAGCGTTGAAAAAGCCAGGTTGCGCGCGATGAAAAAAATCGATTCGGGTATGAATTTTCATGAAATTTTTCGTAGAATCCGAATCTGTAATAAAAAAGGAGGGTTCCATTTGAAAAAATGAAGTTAGTGTCAATTGCGCACGATTGCGCGCAAAAGTATTTTTCCTTAGATCCTCACAGAAAATCATGAAGAATTGCGTTGATCGGAATTTTTTACGCTGTATTTTGCGGAAATGAAGGGGGGTGTAACCTTTTCGTGAAACACCCTGTATATTGTAGTACCTAAACTTATCAAAAATTCGATAAACTTTTTATTTTTTGTAGGAATTAAGAGAACATAATATTTGAATTACAAAAGAATTTGTGATTAAAGAATATATTTTAGCGCTTACTTTCAAAAACTTATCTAAAACTCAATGAGGTGTTGGCATGGGTCGGAAAAAGTGTTTATTGTTATTTTTAATTTAAACTAGACCTCATTCTGAGAATTTTGACACCAACCGCGACCTTCTAGCGTGAGAAGACCTTTTTCTATGACTGGTGTCAAAATTCTAAGGATGAGATCTACTTTCGATTAAAAATTTTTAAAAATCAGGCTCACCCCCCATTATCAAACTTGATTATTTCCTAGACTTATCAAAAACTCAAAAATCGAAAAACTGCAAAAATACCTTCTATTTATGTAGGAATTAAGATAACATAACACTATTTGTGAACATAATATTTGAATTACTAAAGAATTTGTGATTAAATAATGCATTTCAGCGATTACTTTCAGAGTAATTGTGATATACGATTACTTTTTTTTGCGAATACAGATACATTTAACGAATAACGAATGAACCAGGCCTTGGAAAATATAGAAATAACTCGGGAATGAACATTTTCAGTCACCCGGTACAAATAAATGTCAATAACCAACCCAATTTTTTTTAACTTCTTTTTTTTATTGATTAGTTATCACTGGTTCTGACTGATGAATGAAATATACCCGAGGCTTTTCAAAGATTATTACGCTTTAAATTTTTATTTATTACATAAAGCGAGGACAACGTCTGCCGACCTAGCTAATATTCAAATACCTTAGAATATCCACGGCTTAGACTTTTTTGATTGCCAAAAGTATTCTGTTATAATTTTATTCGAATAAATAATGCATTCGATTACAACGGTATTTCGAATACTTTTGTGCTTAAAAAAGTAGGTAATCGCGATTAGTGATTGTCCAGCACGATTACAAATGTAGATATTTGATTACTTTTACGAGTACTTTTTGTAATTGTATCCATAAAAGTATTCTTGGATAGATTTAAACCCATCTCCGATATACACCAACCGAATCCACTGTAAAGTCCCGAGATGTAATGATATGGTAATAGAAAGTTGCTAAATGTAGAAAATAAGTTAGAACTTGCAAATTCAGAAACCATCAAAAGAATGAATCTTTATTTATGAAATCTAAGACCAGGTGACAATATTATGGGGTTGAGTATATCTAATAGGTAAGATCATCATCACATCTTCCTTCTCCCGGGATTTAATGTCGAAACAAAAGAATTTAGGAATTATGAATTGTTATAAAAAAATATGAAGTTAGATTGGGATAAGACCCACACGGTTTCTCCGTACCGATGGACCATCATCTATATTCACATCGTACGATCGTGGTGCATCTAACTTCTTTGAGATGATCCCTTTTTTCTTCATGTCGATTATCCACACTTGTCGACCTGGTTGAAGAGGAGCTAGATCTCTGGTCCCATGCCTTTTGTCAAACAACTTTTTCATTCGACCACGTAAGTTTTCCTCTTTCTCCTTAACTTCTTCGCCATTTGGAGTTCTTGGAATTAGATTTTTCTCCAAGATTGGAAGAATTGTCCTCAGCTTGCGCCCCATCAGCAATTCGGCGGGAGAGTATCCGTTCTCCAGAGGAGCGGAGTTATAAGCCAATTGTGCCAACATTAGGTCTTCGTTCTTGATCAATAAACTTTTTGCCATATTCACTCCAGATTTGGCTAGTCCGTTTGCTTGGGGGAAATGAGGGCTACTTGTATTGAGGGCTATTCCCATTTCCTGGCAGAATTCTTTAAATTGTTGGCTGCTGAATTGAGGGCCGTTGTCCGAGCGAATCGTATTAGGAACGAATCGTAGGAGCTCTCTCTAATGAGCTTAGCGGTTGTACGTTGGATAGAAAACAAATAACTAAGAGGCCGACCAATTTTCTTGCTAACTCGACAATTTTTGCTTAACTTATCCTATTCTTGCCTAACATTCTAGTGATTTGGACAGGAATCTGCTAACAGTGACAGTGCTTGCATTTTTGGCAACAGTTTCACTTCGTAAGCATTCAATTTTGAACAATTTTCTTAAATGTTCCATTACCAAACTTTTTGTGTAAACAAATTTTGGTGTTGAAACTGTTGGTACTGGAACGGCGTTATCATGATGATTGTGTAGGTATCATTTAAAAAGGTGGATCTTGAACTCAAACGTTCCTCTAGAACTGGTTTTTGGAATGAAACCCAAAGTATTTTTAATATTAGGCTTCACTTGAAACGACCCATTTCTATTGGAAAGATTATCGATGCATGTGTGCCATTCGTGACGTTTCTCTCGTTCATACAAAACTCACAACAAAGATCTCGTTACATCCAACAGCTGACGGCGATTTCAGCGAGGACATTGCTGAGGCTGTTCAATTATTGCTCCAGTTCGTTCCTCTCATCGATCTCATGGACTCTCCTCATAATTTCATCGAAGCCCTTCTCAATGATCTCATCAAGTTGAAGTTGTTGAACAAAAGCCACATCAAAGCCTACATAACGAGGTAATTTTTTGTTTGATTCACACATTTTTTAATTTGAAAAGCAAGTTTGAAGCGATTGTGAGCTCTCATTCTCATTCAGGTGAAGTAAACTCGGGGTGAAAATAGGTAATCATTACGGGTAGCAGTTTTGTTCAGAAGAGGGAATGTCTAAAATAGACACCTACCTACTCAATCAAGAACTTATAAATAATATGCTGATAAATCGCAAAATTAGGAAATAAAGTATCCCGAATGTATCAAATTTTGCTCTAGAAACTCTCGAAATATGAAATTTGAGGTCTTTTATATAGAGGAAATTGAAGATCGTGTCGAAAGAGTGGCTGGAGGTAATTTTGTATGGAGAGATCCTAATTTGTTGTGTATTTTAATTTCAGCCGCGACTCTCTCAATTTGGGTTTGCCGAGGTTGGAAAACACCGGAACACAGTCGTTGAACATTTTGGAAGTGATCCACAGAACCACTCCTACTTTACAGCGAATCTTCAAAACAATGGACGCTGATAACTCTAAGATTCAGGTAATATGGAGTTTTTGTGATGAGTTTGTAGTTTCTGTTACGAAACGAATGGCGCCAAGAGAAGGCAAGCTCTCTGATGCCAGTTGCATGTACTTGAATTACACGGAGCAGAGTTGGCAGACCACATTTTTTCTGGACTATGAGAACTTGCGAAATGCTTGTGGACTGAGGGGATTGAGTTCGAAGGAAATGGCGAGCTCCTTAGAGAGAGGATCCACACAAGAGATTCTCTGAGGTTGCTATAGCCATGCTTGCCTGAAGGCACCTTCATATGAGGTTCAGCTATTTTGTAATAAAATTGTACAGAATAAAGAATGTACTGAACTAGCGCAGTAAAGAGGTAAATATGGCTATGCTAACCTCCCCAGCAGGTTCTTGGCATAAAACAGCAAATACGAGGGGCGTCTCAAAAGTATGTTTCACTATTTAAAAAAAAAATGGAGACAAAGTTTTTCTTTAAAAAAATGGTATATTCTGAAAGCTACAGATCTAAACTATTTTTCTACGTAGTCACCGTTTTTTGCAATGCACTTGGTAAAGCGGGAGTGAAGTTTCTTCAGACCCTCCTCGTAGAACTGTGGGTCCACCTCCAGTAAGTAGGCGCAGACTGCGTTGCAAAGTTCCTCGTCGGTGGTGAACCTCTTGCCTCCCAAAAACGCTTTCAATTTTGGGAATAAATAATAATCCGATGGTGCAAGATCCGGAGAGTACGGGGGGTGGGGGAAAATGTCCCAATTGAACGATTCCAACACTTCTTGTGTGATGCGAGCTGAATGAGGGCGCGCATTGTCATGCATCAGAAGGACTCCTTTTGACAATAGGCCTGGTCTTTTCCGTTTAATCGCCTGCCTTAACTTTTTCAAAACCTCGCAGTAATGGGCAGCATTAATGGTTTTACCTCTTGGGAGGTAATCAATCAAGAGAGTCCCCTTGGCATCCCAAAAAACAGTGGTCATCACCTTCCCAGCAGAAAAACAGACTTTCGCTTTTTTGGGAGTTTGCGATTTTGTTGGGCTGGACCACTGCATACTCTGCCTTTTCATTTCTGGGGTGTAGTGGTGTACCCACGTCTAGTCCCCAGTAACGATTCGCGAATAGAGATCATCACCTTCCTCATCAAAAAGTTCAAAAAATGTGCGGGCTGAAGAGAGTCTGTTTTGCTTGTGATCGGCAGTCAACAAGCGAGGAACCCACCTTGCGCTGATTTTTCTGTAACCCAGGGTGTTGGTGATCAGCCTGTGGATGGTGGCACGCGACATGTCGAATTTGGGATGCAATTCTTCCATAATTTCATCAATAGTGAGGCGGCGATCCGAATCAACGATCGCTCTCACTGCGTCCACAACCTCTTCCTCTTGTTCATTGGCAGACCTCCTGCTGCTTGGTTTATTGCGAAGTTCTGCACAGCCATTTCCGAACTCTTTACACCAACGACGGACCATCTGAACACTTATCGACTTTTCACCATAAACTACCGATATTTTTCGATGGATTTCGGTCGGAGTTTTATTTTTTAAAGTGTAAAAACGAAGCACTGCGCGGAGCTCAGAGGTGGACACAGGTGGCTTGGAGGTTGCCATGGTAAAACTGATACTGATAACGAACCGCTTATCGCACAGTGACGCTGCTTCGCCAGTGTTGCCACTACATCCGTACCAACAACTGTAGACAAAATAGAAGTCTGTAGAACGCACATATCCCGAGAAAAAAAAGGGAAACATACTTTTGAGACGCCCCTCGTAGTTGGACGTAAATGCCTATTGCATTGTGGAGAATGCATAATATTGGAATACCTTCAAATGCTAGATTTATGTGACAACCTTCATCGGGTCTTCACATAGGCGAGGTCTATATTTCGCCCTCTGCAGCATCTCTTATTGCCTGTTTCAAAAACATTTTTCATCCTTCGAAAATATTATTCTCTTGCTTCAACCTCATGCTTTCCGTTCTAGGAAGCGCTGCCTAACGTTTTGTGTCAAGTTCCTGGCAACAGCTTCGAATTGATCCTGTCTGTGGCTGCCGTGGAAGGAAACCTCAAGAACTTCGTTTCCAAACTCATCAAGTTCAACGAAGCCTCCAAATCCGGCAGCGGTTCCAGATCCGTCTTGTTCGACGTGACCTTCATCATGCTCTGTTACATCGTTCAGCAACACGGCTCTCACGAAGTTTTCGACGACGAGAAACCTGAAGACAAAAGCTTCTTCCAGAGGTGGGTGGAAAGCTGCATGATAGAGAAAGGCAAACCAAAATGTCCTGAAGCGATCCTCGAACAAGCAGATCCCACAGTTGTCGACGCTCTTCTCAACCAACTCAACTCTGCTCAACCTGATTTCATCTCAATGTAAGTTCTCTTCATTCCAAGATATTGACTACCGAATTGATTCCCATTCTACTGAAATAGTAAACTTGGCTTGGTTGTGTATATTATAGCTGTCTATTTCAATTTATGCATAGTCGCTCGACTCCTTTAATTAAATATCGTGTATATAATCGACTTAATACCTTTAGTAATAAGTTTTATCTTTCATCATTGCTGCAGAGGCGTCGGTTGGGACAGCATCTGCTTAAACGTAGCACCTGCCATGAAAGAAGTAGTGCTTGCTTGGGAGCAAGGAGCCCTAACTGCTACGGACGTCAAGAGGATTTTGGACAACATGAGGCAGACTATGTGTTGTCTCCCCATTTGCGCTTCTAATTGGCTCTGTAGCTATATGCAAGTGAGTTCAAATCGATTTTCATCACAACTTGAATCCTAAATAAACGTTCAATTGAATCAAAATATTACACAATTTCATATTAATTTGGCTTGACGTGGTATGTTTGTTCTTGTTTTTCAGATATTGCAGCAAGACGCCCTTCTCAAGCCGATGAATATGGTGCAGCAGTTCTTGACACCCCTCACCAACGAAGATTCTCTCCAAGAGAACTTCAAAGAACGCACTGTGCTCACCATCCAAGTCATCCGAAAAATGCAACATGACATGCACATGGCGACATCTTTCAAAGTCAAGTCGACCACTTCGCACAGGTTAGTCTGGTCTCTGGTCTTAACAACACCGGCACTCAAGATCTTCACGACAGCTTCATCATTTCATCGAAAGATTACTTGTTTGACGAATTAAAGTTCTTTTCGCATAATTTTGACATTTTATGTCTTTACTATGGCACATAAATGAAAAATCGTCACGCGGGGATCGTCACGAGGAGAGCGTTACGCGGAAATTTCTGATGATTTTCACGTACAACCAATCGTTCCTAGGGAAAACTAACTTCCTCATTTCCCACCCCACAAAAATCGTTCACCACTCATTGGAAAGCTCTCAATTTATTAAACATAAGACATAAAATGTCTCTCGTGGTTGCGTACTTGTACGAAAGCTGTATCCACCGTTTGTGTTTTGAAAGGGATTTGGTTTGTTCTTTCTGACATGTTGAAAAAAATCAATAAAATAGTGGTTGATACTTGGGTACCTCCACGTTTGCCTTCTTTCCCATTGAAATTTGTTAATGCAAAAGTAGCCTGAAAGCCATCATAGACTTTGACTGATAGACAATTTTCTTCCATTGTTGATTCCAGCATCATTTCAAAAGAGCCCATGAGTGAGGAGTTGTCAGAAATCTGGAATGGAGTTCAAGAGAAAGGCTGGCTCAACTACCAAGACACCCACTCTCTGGAGAATCTATTTTTGACTGCTGGACCCAACTGGTTTGTGTATAACTTGGTCAAGGTAAGAAAACGCAATCAATCAATTACTAGAACCCATCATATGCATGTTTGAAAAATAAGAATTGAAGACCCTGCAACTACAAACTAACTCCATTTTCGTAAATTTATGGAACATTTTTCTCAAAAATGGAGGTTTGAGTTCTTAATTAAAGGCTTTCTTGTTTCCCTTAATAACCATTAGTCACCCAACATTATTGAATGAAAAATAACCGAAATTTCCCACCAAACTGTAGGTTAATTTAAATTTTGGAACTGACGCCTTTTTCCCTTATCTAGACTTCGCAGGATCTACTCGGAATCTTTAATTACCAAAATTTTGTTGCTTATCGTAAAACTTGACGTTAACTATTTACTTCATTCGATTATTCAACTTCTTATGTAAACATTGGGTTTCAAGGAAATCATGAAACTTCGGTACAAAGAAGAATTGGACAGAGCAGTAGACCTGGCCCTGGCTGTTTTCCACCTTGACATTGAAACGTGCACTGAAGTTTTACTCACTTCTGTGCTTCCTCAATATCTGCATAACAAGGCGATGTAAGTAAAGTATTAGTTGAGAGTTATATTTGAATTTATCGTTCTGTTTTGATTGTAATGGCGTTTTATGTATGAAACGTCCATGAGGGTGTAGGTAGGGATGGGCGATAGTCGATAGTTACTATCGAAATATCGATAGTTCATGACTATCGATAGTCATCAACTATCGATAGGTTTTTACTTTTTTGTATTTCAAAATCTCAGCATTTGGGGGGCTGTGATATTAAATACTGAGACGAGCGGATCAGCCTCAACTCCGGGAGTTCTTTGAACTGGTATTCTCGAAGTTGAGGCTCGTGTCAGTATTTATTACCTGCTGTATGTTGTGAGTACCTCATTTCGAGAAATTAGATATTCACCACTTGTGCAAAGAAAAAAAATTCGGGGTATTGCCTTTACCTCTCACCTTCTAACTCTCTTCCTTTCTCTCTTCAGGCTTTCAGGCAATATGTGGCTTAAGGGGGTTCATGAGTAAAAATCGAAAATTTTTCGACTTTTTCGTTTTTAGTTTTATAAAATTCTGCAGATTTTTCCAGACATTTTGGTATATAAAAATATTAAATTTGAGCAGTGGAAAGCAAAGATATGAGTTTTCAAAGATTGAGGTGCCAAATGCTGTTTCCGGAGGATAGCTGTTTCCCGCTCCAGGTTCATAGTTTCTATATTTCTGTAACTACCTACCGTTCTTTCGGTGTTCCTAAGTTCTGATTGAAACCTACTATGTCCTACTCCATGGTTCCAGCACTGATTCCCACCAAATAGTACAAAATAGCATAGCACTAGACTAACGAAGATATCAAATAAACAATGTGTATAACCATTATTCTTATCAGTACTTCGTGATGTGAAACAACCTTACCTAACCGGTGCAAAAACTGACTGATAAGAATCATAGATAAGGAATAATCAGACCTCATTTTAAATTTCTTCAATATCAAATAATTACGAACTATCGATCAAACACCTCGAAAAACGGTAACCTTTCACAAATAGCGGTTTTTCTCCAAACCGGAAAACCCTTGTTTTTCGTCACTTAGTTACCTGTTTCTCAGCAGCCAATAGAGCTGGCACTTTGAATTTTTTTTTATATTGTCGAGAGGGGTTTATTACAGTCACTGAACAAGTTTGAACGGAAAACGGAATTTAAAAATCATAAACATTAAAAAAATGAAAAAACTGTTTCGCTATATTGTCTCTGGGTAAAATCATATTTACGCAACAGAGTTGAAACTCGCTCAGTGGTTATAATATAATATTTTAAAAAATTCTATTTTAAAAAATATATTAAATTAAAAATTTATTTATTAATTTATTTATTTATTAAATTTATTAAATTAAAAAATATATTAAATATTTTAAAAAATTCATAATATGAAGAGTAGATAAAGAATTGTTTAAAAAGGTATGAAGATATGAATATATCCAGAGAAACAGGTACATGAAAAATTGTTAAATTAGAACCGACTCATGAACCCCCTTAAGGAGCAGTGCTAAACTGGAAATGGGGTATTTCGGTGGGTCGGAAATTCAGGTTTTTGACCCCAAATTTGGATTCAGCACCATTGAAAACCTCTGTACTCCAACTTTTTGCCCATTGATACACACAACATGTGGTAGAAAAATTAAATAAAAGGATCACTCGTTTGAAAGAAGGCGGGCCTCCATGAACGCACATACATTACACCGAGGGTGTGTGTGAGTAGTACTTTGTAGTATCCAAGGCCACGAGGCGTTCGAGACCACACGGGATTAGTGGAATGTCTTGATCCAAGGTCAGCAAGTTAATAAGTCACAACAACTTAGTATGTCACATCATTCAAATCTTCAACTTTCATTAGCTTCCCTAATTTCTTCTAAATATTTTATCGATGAACAGACCTGATTACCGTTATTCCTGACCCATGCTCTTTTGAAACATTTTTTTTTTAAATTGACTGAAATACCCTATTATTTTTATATATTTTAAATAAATTCGTTTGAAATCTCTGTGTAATCTTATAAATATACCGAATCCTGCTAGTAATAGATAATTCAATTCATTAACATTAAAGTCTCCATCGAACATGTATGTATGGAATAGGGGAAGCCTCTATCGATAGTTTTTAATCGATATTATCGACCTGTCGATAGTGCTGATCTATTGACTATTGCCCATCCCTAGGTGTAGGATTATTTGCCCAGAACTTGAATATAAACATTCTCAGTGATGTACGATAAATGTATTCAAACCTGGAGCTGCACATGTTCTTTGTTCCTCAACAGGAGCGACGATCTGTTTGAACCGCAGTGCTCTGCTCTCGCTAAGTTGTGCGCTTACTGCACCTACGCCGCTTGGCAATCCCAAAGCACCAACAACCGCAAGCGCCCTCACCCGCCATCTGACGTGAGTAATTCTAAATAAACCGAATTATCTACTTTTACTTTTTTTCAGAGGTCTCTTGCCTAAATATTTGAAGACACATTGGCTTGTCTTGAGCAACACTGGTATTATTAGTTACACGTTGAGTAAATTTCCAGGGCTCTGGTAGGTTGGCCAGTGGTAGATTTCTTGTAAAATTTATCGCCAATGGATGTAGCTTGCGCAAATATCCCTAAAATCCTTTAGCCCGATTAGAAGAAGTCAAGATGATGTTCAGGGTTGCATCAGCAATAAGAGTTCATTTCGTAGTGCTTTTTGCGATAGTTCTAAAACAGGCTGTGCATTCTCTGTTGAGCTTACACGTTTGAAGTTATCTGATTCTGATTTTGGCGTTCGCAGCGACTTTCGAACCCAGAGCTCGCTTCTGACGAACGAACCTAAGCACTCAAGTGCTAAAATTTGTAGTTCCAGCAGTCTTTGAGATTATCTTCTTTTATTTTCATCCATATTTGCAGCCCTGACGTACTTCTTTCGCTTGGTTATTGGATTGAACTGAATTTATAACTCCAGGAGGATCTGCTTTATGTGAATACTGTCGCTATGTGATTACAAAAAATAATTTTTGTGGTCAAAAACCTTTAGGAACGACGGACCGATTTTTTGTGCTGTAAGAGAGTAGTTGGCACTACTGATTCTTTTTTTGTGAGATCAGGGTTGGTAGTCTCCCTCTAACACCCTCTTATGTGAAGTTTCTTTCTACGGTCTAATTCTTTCAATACTCAGTTCACTCTATCAAGATCTTGACTGTTGTGCCAGGACCTGGACGACCTACCTTCCAAGATCCTGCACTTGGAGGAAGGACCTCTCATGCTGAAAGGACCGCCACCAGACGCCCCATCAGTCCCTCCTCTGAAAGGACCGCTGCTCAACTCACTGAAGATCCTCTTCAACTCTTTCTCGCTCATCACTGAGCACACGCCCTACATCTCTCAGCAGACCCATTTCGTCTTCAGAGTTTTGGAAATGCTGGTAACGTGCGGTAGAGACCAAACCAAGCCTATACTGCAAGGAATGCCCAGCACCTTGGTACGTACTTTTCCTACCCACCTCTTTATTTAAGCTTAGCGAGTTAGATTCATGATGGTTCTAAAATTGCTAAAGTACTAATGAATTCACGCCCATTGGAAAATAGTTCTAGGCTTTAATGGCTTAAGCTCTCCCTCATTCGAGATTCCTTTAGGTTCAGAGAGGATTCCACTGGCTACTCCAGATCCACCAGTAAATCTTTTGTTTAGCATTCTACAAAAGTCATAGGCACGCATATCAGCCTAATATTGTTTCGGCTTTTAGAAGCCGACCAAAAGGCCTATTTAGGGGCAAAGGAGGCAATGCCCAATCTTGTCTGTCTGCACCTGTCGGTTTCATTAGACCGGACTAAAGTGAAGGTCTTGGGGTTCCCAGTTTTTTACCTTTTCTTCGCCAAGCTGTTTGGTATGTCATCGGTCTCACAGCATCACCACGTATCATACATTTTCCAAATTTTACAGGAGAGCAAATAAACTGTTTTTCGTACAGAAGGGTTCATGCGGGCAACTCAACTTATCATACATCCAGCAACTCAACATATCAGACTCATGGAGCTGAACCAATTACTTATTCAACTATTTTGTGATTTTTTTCCCCGTTTCTGTCCATTAGGTTCACTAATTGTCTATATACATAAAACGCCAACTGTACGTACGTACGTATGTCGCCCAAACGTGGGGGTCCCGGGTTCGATTCCAGGCCGCAACATCAAATTTTTTTCAACATATCTACAATTTTTTTGCCTGCTTTTAGCAGGCTTTTCAGCTAGTTGATAATAATTGTAACATTAAGTTACACTCGCATCACTGAGGATCACCATTAGCGTCAGTCATTTTTCAATGGTAACTAGTGATGATACGTGCTGTTGCCGTTGGATTCCTGATATGTGGTGTCGCTTGAATGGCGATTTCAGCGATCTCATTCTGGAAAATGGTGTAACTGAGTCATTCAATCGATTCGTCAGGAGATAGCTCATCCAACGATACCAAAAACTCATTTCGACAAAAATGTATGATACGTGGTGTTGCTGTGAGACCGACGATGTGCTCATTATTCATTTTAATGGAAATTTTATCTTTTCCCAAAAATAGATGTTTGCCCTTTAGTTTCCCACACCAATTTGTAGAGCTTTTAGTAGATTGTAATTTATTAATGATTTGAGGGCGGAGTGGATCTTGAAGTTGAGCCTATTTTCGAAGTCGTTGGACAAGTATTGTATCCTGGAGTTCCTTGGCTTCTCTCGTCATTCAGTCTCGAAGGAGTGGCAGAATTGCTCCGTCTTCTGTCCCAAGACTTCTTATTTTTTTCTGGTCCCCCATAGTCTCAAGGATACAGCCCTCAACACTGCTATCTGAACTTTAACTTTCAGAAAGCCGCTTATCTCAGACAGGTCTCTTCCCCACTTTTCAGACAGCCTGTTAGCTGCCCTTTTCAGGAAGGCCTGGAATTCTTTGTGAAGGGCTCCATCACATGAAACGATCAATGGTGTGAACGAGCCACGAACATCTTCTGCTGCTTGGTCATACTTTCTATGTTTTTCGCGAGCAGCTTGCTGCGATACTGCTGACCATTCTCTGGTGCAGTAGGAAGGGGCGTCGGTATTGATAATGTGGTTGTCAAAGAACGCCAACCTCCCACTGTCCCAGACACCATTGGCCTGAATGTCAGCGATCAGTGCTGGTTGACCATGCCTCTCTCATTACTGGCTCTGTGGCCACCCCTCCCCATGCAAGGTTGGCCAGCATAGCACACTCATCGCGTACGTAATCGTGGCCCCACTTAACCAAGTCTCCTTATTTGCAGTTTTGGGTCAGACTCATGCTTTTCCCACACCCATTGCAGGAGGCTGGTAAGCCGCTGGGCTCGTACCCGTATCTCATGGTGATGGCATCTCGGAATTGGTTGCAGGTTAGGTCCAGGTTGTCTGCGGTGATGGGAAGGACAGATAGCCATTGTGATGCATTTTCTTCTGTAATTCTTCTTATTCTTCGCTGCCGTTCCTGGTCTCACGCTGCAATTACTGATTTGCTTTCGGCCCTCTGTTGTTCCTTACAAGATTTTCTCGCCTCATTGAGCGTGGATTGAACCACGTAGAGCTTTTATGCTTTCTTGGCTATCAGTTTCGATGAATTAATGAGGAATAGGAAGACGTGGGTGATGATTGTTATTGCAAAGGACCTATTTCATTCAACTTGTGATGTCACAGCATGGAGCTCTTATCAGGTGGATACTTCACCCACGTCGTTAGTGGTAAGAATCCATTGCCATCGGTGCTTTTACGTTTTAAGCCTTCCTGAACAATTTTGGTTCCTTCTCTGTATGTGTGTCTGTCATGAAATCCTTGTAATGGGCAAAACTGTACGAAGTTATTGTGAGGGTTGGCGTTTACCTGGTCCCCTATGAAAATCATCATCCCCAGATCAATAGTAGCCTCTATGCATGAGCGAACGCGAAATCCTTCCAAGAGTGGTAACTTCTACATTTTCCTCCCGACTTTCATGGAATTTTAAGAGATTGCTGGTTGATGGTCCCTTATGAGGTTAGTGCTAGGTACTTAAGCCCCCATACACTATACGATTCGTCTGCAGGCCATCGCCTCCACAGGCAAACGTCCGGCGAAGATCGCAGAGCAACATATGTTATCAGTCAACCGCCTGCAGGCGGACGTACGATGAAGTCCTCTCTTGCACACACACTATACGTCCAGTGCCTGCAGGAGGACTGCCGGCCGCGAGTAGAGGAATGCAGGCAGCCCAAGACCAACAGTAGTGGTTGGACGCAGGCCAACAACTGATAATGTGTGGCGAGGAGCCCTCTTGAGATTGTGGACTGACAGTCCCATGCCTGTCGCCGATCTCACGTCCGATCCTCGCCTGCCCTGCGGCCACACACCTTCAGTTTTGACAGACTTCAGTCCGTGGCCTTCAGATTCAACTGATAATGTGTGGGTAGCAGCTATAATAGCCGACAAGTAATGGAGACAATTTACATTAAATATGGTTGGTCAATTGGACGAAAGGTTCTTAAGAGCTAGGTTGAGACACAGTCTGATTTATTCTGGGCCGTCCGGCCTTATTTATACCCCCTAGCTGGCCGGAGAAGGGGCACCTTATCCAGGCCAGTTGGGGGCAGTAGTGGGGATGCCCTGAGGCGTCCACCACTGTAACCACGATCTAGGCCTCACGCTGGCCTGCAGACAAATCGTATAGTGTACGGGCACCATTTGATATTGATGGTTTGAGATTAGCTACAATGCATCGGATCATCCATATAATAGGGTTATGAATACTAGGATACTAGGTGCCACTATGTGTGACTTGGCAGATGTTTTTTCATTGCAGACAGACTAAAGATAAAGAATGACGGTTCCATAATGTCGCGATAACTCCCTATTAATCTTCTAAATTTCGCTTCAAAGCCGCCATTTTTTGAAGTTGATTCTCGATTTCTTCAGGTGCCGAGCCTGGTGAGAGCTCTACCCCACATGTTCTCTACAGACCTCGTCCTCAGGCTATACGACTTGACCTCCAACGCCGGCCGCAAAGCCACCGCCAGCGATTTGTGTCTCCTCCGTAACCTAGAACTCAAGCCCCCTATCTAACCGTATTCTCATGTGACTCCACATTCTGCTTTGTGCTTCTCCTAATTAGGAATTTTATAGCTGTAACCCTACTTTTCGTTCTCTGTGTGTGAATTAATGTACTGTGTAAAACTTTGAATATTTAATGTACAACTTAACATAGTACATGAGAAAAAAAACATATACAAAATTTCTTGTCTAATATATCAACGGACGCCTGTTTATACTAGTTTTCGCCTCTTATCACTTGGTGTCTTTGACTACATGGCTCGCATTTGTATCCATCTTAGTTAATTAAGGCTATTTTTAATCATATTCAACTACAGCAAAGGACATAATGGCGCTGTTATATATATAAAACAAAACATTTAATTATTAGTTCCTTAATGTTAAATTTTATCTACCATTGTGATTGAATGGGTCATGAAGGGATGTGAAACTCATTTCGGAAAAATAACAAACAAATTTTTTAAGAAAGAATATACTAAGCTACTTATATTGTCATTAATATGAATAGGTTGCTAGTTTGTAATTCATTCCTTATAAGGAAATGTATGCAGTCTCAAATATTATTCTATTTCCCTATTGTAAGTGGAATATTCTGTGGTTTCTTGCTTAGACCAGAAAAAATTACCTACCTATATGATTTAAAAACGTACATTTAATTGATTTTAATTCGCTTAATACTACCTACCTATTTTCTACATCTAGCTCTACAGTATTCATTAACGACTGGCTATACTACAAAATTTCGAAGTTGTAAATGTATTGTTTGTTAGATTTTCGTTTTGTACATTTTAGCAGATTGCCCTATTTATTTAAAACCATTTAACAAGAATAATGTACAATATTATATTCTATTATACAATTTTAACAAATAATATCCGTTATTTATAAGCGAAGTATTTTATTGAAATAATGACCCCCAAACTTAACCCTTATCTTTCTTTATCATTAGGTAAGGTATCACAGAGTAACAGAGACAAAATTAACACATTTCACTCGGATGGCCTAGTTAGGCAATTCTCTCACCAGCAGGGATTGCCTACCAGTAAAGCTGGGTTCACATAGGCGCGTAATTGGATGTTATTGGCTGGAGCCAATTGAGGGGGCGGGACTGATCTTTGCGGATGTCGACTTTTGGAGCAGAGTGTACCTTCTTCTTTAGGTGCCCTGTCCGTGACGAACGTTGGCGATCATCAACACAATCTTTATTTCATCTGCGGCCTTTCTAAATAAAGATGTGATGGTCTCCCCAAACCACTGGCGAAGGTTATTCAGCCATGAAACCCTTCTGCGACCAGGCTCGCATCTCCCATTTATGCGTCCCTGCAATATATTCTGCAGCAAGAGGTATTTCTCATTCCTAATTAAGCTGGCTGTCCACTAGGTCGACAGCGCGACTCGAAATTCTTGGGCTCCGTCCACTGGAGCAGATAAAATTGTTCGACCCGCCGTTTCGCCACGGTGCCTTCTCAGGAAAATGTCGGGCATAGGTATTGTGTTTCCATCGGACCACGAAGAAATGTTCATTTTAGTTGCAGCTTTGGAAGCAGAAGAAGAGGACCAAATAGGTGGGAAAAGGAGAAGATTTTGGATCCATCCAATAAAGAGGATGGACCTGGGGGAGCACAATCACCTGTTCCAAGATTTGCTTAGAGACGAGCAAAAGTTTATAAAGTATTTTAGAATGTCGAGGGGGAAGTTTTTCGAGCTTCACACATTGATTAAGCCTCGTATACAAAAGCAGAACACTGACAAAAATGACCGAGGTCGACAATTTTTCGCTTCGCCCTCCATCCACTAGGTCGACAGCGCGGCGCGGAGCCGCCCTCCAGAATTCTGGAGAGCGGCAGATTGCGAAAAATTTTCGACCCGCGCTGTCGACCCAGTGGACGGGCTGCCATTCATTTCCCATTAAATTTCTAGAATTTTTTTTTTGGCGTCGCGCCGCACTCTCGACCGAGTGGACAGGCACCTTTAGGTGGCCAAAATACTGGAGTTTTCGTCGCTTTACGCAGTTCATAACCTCACACTCTTTATTCATTCTCTGGAGGATTGCTGCATTGGTCACTCGATCAACCCATGGAACCTTCAAAATCCTTCTATAGGCCAACATTTCAAAGGCCTCAATTTTGCGGCTAAGAGCACCCGTAAGCGTCCATGTCTCCACGCCATACAGCAAGACAGAGAACACATAGCAGCGGAGAATGCGGACTCTCAAATCAAGTCGTAGTTGTCTACTAGCCAACACCCTACTGATCCTCTTAAACACAGACCTCGCCTGCTCTATTCGGCTTCGAATTTCAGTAACATTATGACCCTCTTCAGAAACAATTGTGCCTAGGCATTTGAAGGTTGAGACTCGGGTTACATGCTTGTTATGAACAATCAACTGCTGTCCTGACACGTTCCTTTTAGATAGAATCATCCACTTTGTTTTTGTCAGGTTTAAAGCAAGACCCATGTCGATGCTTCTTTTATTGACGGCGTTGACTAGAGCTTGCAGGTCTTCGATATTCGATGTAATGAGTACGGTGTCATCCGCATACCTGAGGTTGTTAACCCGGACGCCATTGACAGAGTGTACCGTTTTGAAAAATTGAATATTTTACGCATTACGGACAAACTTCGTAACAAACTCTCATCATTTGTTCACAGCAACTTTATTGACAAAACAACCAGAATCATTGTTTTGGTTTGGAAACAATGCTGCTCAGAACGTACTGCGTAATTGTGTAGTCATTCAGCCATGCGAACGCTCTTTTCTGCATCTCTTTTTGGCCTTACGCACAATGCTCGCCGCAAGTGGCTATGTGAGTCCTGTGTCTTGGGGTCCAGGAAGGGGAGTTTTGGCTCTACTCCAGCCCTGTCACTGTAAGGTGGAATCAGTGAGCCGGGGGCTCACATACTATTATTTTTGTATGTTACTTTGACGATGCACTATACATACAAGTAGGGCTGCGAATGAATTAATTTTAATTAATTTTCAATGCTAAAATGCCTCCTCTAATCACTGCCATCATCTAGTCACATTGCATCAACGATATCTTGTCATCACTGATTTAAAAAAAAATCATAATATGATTTTGAATTGAAAGAGTAATTTGAATATGAAAAGAGGATATTACCCTCTGTTGAATCCAGTACATAGATAAGTAGTGAACCTTCTCTCTCTTCTGTACCCGTGGTTTTCTGTGTGTTTGTAAACACCCCGCCTCGTCTATCCCTTCATTGCCTTCTCCTACCGATGGTAAAATCTTTTTCACCTGCCCTCGTCAGTCCCCACGTTGTCTCCATCAAGTTGCCCTCGATGTACAACCCTCTCACCAAAAAAAACCCGTTTAATAATCGCTGCGTTACAACTAACCCTGTTGAAAAGGTCCGTATACCTATACTTTGTCGTGCGCGAAGTCTGAATCTCCCGAAGCCCCTTCCGGACGATCTACCGCCTCCACTTCGCCGCCTTCAGGTTCTTTTCAGCGCCGCAGTTCTCCCGGCCGGGATCAAACGCAAATACCTAGGATTAGGGGTGAGTTTTTCCCTTCCTTACCTATACATTTATAATCCTTGCAGGTGGTCAACTCTCTCGGATTGCTGCGGGTTCGTCGAGAGAGGTGGCATCCGTATAATTTTATTATTACACATTACCTTTTTGGGGGTAATTTTGAGATATAATATTGGGGCTCGAATATTCCGATTTACACTCTCCCGGGGTTACCTTTGGGTTTTAATTACAGTCCACTAAAACTTACTAAATCGAAGCGAAAAAGGGTCTACACCCCGGACCGTTTTCAACATAGTCCCTTTTTTGCATGGTCCTAGCGAGCGGATTTGTCCTAGGACAAAATCTTTCCCGACCAATCGGAATATTTTCTCATTTTAAACTCAATAATCTTATATTTGCATAATCATTGTTTTTCATTGTATCAAACCTTTCAGTAATTAGGTACCTATTTTTGCTTGATAAATTCATAATTGTGCCTTGTGATTCTGAAACGAGGTTCTAGGACTTGTTCTAGCAAGGTTCATTTTCTTTAATCATTGGTTTCATTTAATCATTTGAACTTTGTGAAACTGGAACAAGAATCGTCCCGTTTCAATTCATTCATTGGCAGGATTCATACTCTTGGAATTATCTACAATACCTTGGCCTTCCCATCCTTCCTCTTATTCCTTTATCTTTATTGCGATCGAATTGTGGCTGCTTGCTGGTGGGCCCGTTTCTTTGTTGTAGTGGTTACCTTTTCGTCACCTTTGTATTGTCTGCCTTCGGTAGTTTAACATGACAGGTGGGTCGAAAGAAACCCCTCCCACAGCAGAGGACTCCCAACTCTTCGAAACACTAATCGCTCGGAAGAATAGGGTGTGGACTAGAGTTCAGAATTGTTTTGACTTGATCAAGGGGCTCCCTCAAAAGCTAGACGTATTTCTTGTTAGAGCGGAACGTATTGATGAAGCCACTCCTCAATTTAATATCATTTTAGAAGAACTGGAACAGTTAAGTCTTAAACATGAATCGTTCCAAACCGATACTGTTCAGTTGAGTAATAGTTATGATGAGCTTTACTTCTCCATTTTAGCTGCTTATAGGAAAAATAAACCGGCACCAAGCCAACCTGAGCCGACCGTAGTGAGGGGTGGAGCCGCTCCCTCCTCTCGTGTAGCTCTTCCTAAAATTTCTATTCCGCCATTTTCTGGCAAAATTGGCGAGTTTCCCGGCTTTATTGCATTGTTTGATGCCCTAATACATAAAGTAGATTACCTTTCTACTATAGAGAAGTTCAGCTATTTACTCAGTTTTTTGACGGATTCCGCTCTAACTTTGGCACAAACTGTGCCATTTTCTCCAGATAGCTATTTGACCTGTTATAAGCTTTTGAAAAATACGTATACGCAGCCACGGTTACTGGCGACACATTATTTAAACAGCCTCTTTTCTTTGAACCCTATTAAGAAGAGGTCTCGTCTTGAGTTGAAAACACTCGTTGATAAAGTTGAGTCGACAGTAACATGTATGGCTGATTTAGAACTTCCTAATTTAGCAGATTTCATGCTACTCTTTTGGGTTTTAAAATTACTGGATAATCAAACAAGGCAAGGTTTTGAGCAACGTTGGTTGGATAGCGAGCCAGACAATGGGATTCCTACTGTAGCGAATTTGATCCAATACCTGCGTGATCAACACTTAATTGCAGAACTTATGGACTACCCTGGTTCTTCAGCTTCTTATGATACAACTTCAAATAAATCCAAATCAAATTCTAAGGATACTGTTAAACGTGCCTTAGCTGTTACTCAGGAGGGTAATGAGGTAGCGGATAAATGTCCTTCTTGTTCGCAGGTACATTCTTTAGAAAAATGTCCTGGATTGTTGGATGCTAGTCTTTCAGAACGCGAGTCTATTATAAGAAGTTTGAAACGCTGTTTTATTTGTCTTAAACCCCATATGGCAAACACCTGCCGTTCTAAGGTTCGTTGTGACATATGTGGAGGTCGACATAGTGTTCTACTTCATAAGCCCGACCATGGACATAGTTCCGGGAAACATGCGACAAATGTAAGGAATAGTAATGTTGTAAAACCAGCTCCTGACCCACGACCTCCGGGTGTTAGTTCATTTAATCTACCAGTGACTCTGGCAAATTCTTCTCGCACCCTTGGAAAAGGTTCTCGAAGAACGGTTGCACTTTTGGGAACAGCTAGAGTTCGTATTCTTGGTAGAAATAATCAGTGGCACTCAGCACGGTTAATTCTTGATCCTGGTAGTTCTGTGAACTTTATAACGAATCGCCTTGCAACTAGGTTAGGTCTATCTAGATCAAATTGCCCTTACAACATTTCTGGAGTTGGCGAGACTCCCCCACTCCAGGCTCATGGTTTGATTACCACACAATTGGCTCCTCATTTTGATATGACTCCCTCTTTATCCTTGGAATTCTCTGTGATTAGTAAAATCACTTCCGATTTACCTACAATGGAAGTCTCACCAACTCTTCCTCCTCATTTGTCATCCCTTATATTGGCAGATCCTGAGTTTTATAAACCTGGGGCAATTGATGTCTTGTTAGGTGTGCAAACATATTTTGATATTTTGCCTTCGGAATCTTGCCATATAAAAGGACAGCCATCTGCGGTTTTTACTTCGTTGGGTTGGGTTTTGATGGGCTCTGTACCCGTAATTTCCCCTACTTCTATAACTCCAGCGTTATTATCTGTGGCGAACAATTATGAGAATTCCTTGGAATCAATCTTGAAATCATTTTGGGAAAGAGAAGAGGTTATTCTTCCTGTACCTCTCTCACCAGAGGATGCCTATTGTAATCAGTATTATACTGAAACAGTAACACGAGATGTTACTGGTAGGTATTCAGTTCGTCTCCCCTTCAAAGACGGCGAACGTCCAAACTTGGGTTCTACCCGTCAATTAGCGTTAAGTCGTTTCAAACGTTTGGAGGCCAAGTTTTATCGAGATGAACACTATTTCAGTTTATATAAAGAGAATATTGATGATTATATCAGTCAAGGTCATCTGGTTTTGGCTTCTGAACCTGCCTCTTATATTATGACACACCATGGTGTGGTCAAGCCTACTCCGTCTGGTTCCAAAATTCGTGTTGTATTTTCTCCAGCAGAAAAAGACAATTTTGGACAAAGTTTAAATTCTACGTTATTACCAGGTCCTAAGCTACAAAGTGACATAGGTCAAGTAATATCTTTGTTTCGTACACACAAATATGCATTGGTATGTGATATTAAAAACATGTACCGTATGATAAATATGCATGCTGATGATCGTATATATCAGCATATTTTTTGGAGACCATTACCCGAGGCTCCAATTTTAGAGTACGAACACACTACTGTACCTTTTGGCATTTCTAGTAGTCCATTTTTAGCACAAAATACCATTCGTCAACTTGTGAGCGATGAAGGCCATAAATGGCCAAATGCTGCACTTTCTTTGACTGAATCAATTTTTATGGATGATTGTCTCACCGGTTCTCACTCCATTAGTGAGACCATGAAATTGAGGGATGAATTGATTTCATTATTGGGTTCAGGTGGATTTCAATTGGGAAAGTGGTCCAGTAATTGCACTGATATTATTGATGGAGTATCTTCTGCACTTTGTGAGTTTCCCTCGCCAACTCCCACTCCAGATGTTAAGGTTTTGGGTTTGTGGTGGGATACTCTGAGTGACACTTTTAGGTACAAAATTAATGTGGCCTCTGAACCTTCCACCAAACGTGGAATATTGTCCAGAGTCGCTCGTACTTACGATTATAATGGATATTTATCTCCCGTAATTTTTAAAATGAAAGCTTTGTTTCAGAAACTTTGGGTAGAGGGTAAAGATTGGGATGACCCACTCCCAACAGATTTGGAGGCAGAGTGGTTTCAAATCTTGGAAGAGCTCCCTCTTTTAGAAAACATATCAATTCCTCGTTGGATAATGGCTGATAATTATGTTAGGCTACAGTTAATGGGGTTTTCTGATGCCAGTTCCGTTGGCATGGCAGCTGTAATTTATTTGAGGGTGGAGACGGAAATAGGTACGTTCATACACCTATTGAAGTCGAAAACTAGGGTGGCTCCTCTCAAAACGTGGACCATCCCAAGACTTGAACTTGGTGCTGCCTGCCTTCTTGTAAATTTGATAAAAACTACGTTGCCATTATCATCCACTTTGACAATTTCTGAGGTATTTTGTATGACGGATTCTATGACCGTGTTGAAATGGATTACAACCCCTCCTTATAAGCTGAAGACATTCGTGTCGAACCGCGTAGTGCGTATCACGGAAACCTGCCCGGATGCACAGTGGTTTCATGTCCGGGGTGAAAACAACCCCGCTGATATTGCGAGTCGTGGTATTATGCCTTCCCAATTACAATTTGATTCGCTGTGGTGGTCAGGCCCCGAGTACCTTCGAAATCCTATGTGTGAGTGGCCACCCGATCCGGCACTCACTGTAGATTCCAATTTATTGGAATATAAAAATGATTACAAGCCCTTAGTTCTTTTGAGTATCCATGTGGATAACAAGATGTTTGTTGATTTTATCGAGCGTTTTTCGACTCTTTTCAAATGCTTGAGAGCCTTTGTCAGAGTCGTTAGGTTTCTTTATAATTTATTTTTGAAGAAACACAAAATTTCTGTTTCTTCTTTTCTGACAGGCCCTATAACAGTTTCTGAATATCGCGAAGCTCTAGATTTTCTCATTGAAAAGGTTCAGCAACATTATTTTAGTGATGAAATATCCAAAATTCATAAAGGCCTGACACCAAGTAGGAAGTTTTTAGCACTTTCTCCATTCATTTGCCCCCTAAGGTTGCTTAGGGTGGGGGGTAGACTGAGCCGCTCTACCCTTCCATACCAGTCAAAGCATCCTGTTCTTCTCCCGCGAGAAAGTCACTTATCTTCCTTGCTTTGTGATTACTACCATCATTTCTCGGGACATGGCGGACCGCGATTAGTACAGTCGTTGATTTTGAAAAAATACTGGATCCCTTCCATCAAAAGTTTAATAAGAAAGAGGATGTTTTACTGTGGGACCTGTTACAAGTTCCAAGTTAAACCATCGCAGCCTAGGATGTCGGATCTACCTGCAGCTCGTGTTAATCCTAGCAGATGTTTTAGCCATGTTGGAATTGATATCGGCGGTCCTTTCATGATCCGATTGGGTGGAGTGAAAAGTAAAAAATGTGAGAAAGGGTACTTCGCACTTTTCGTTTGCCTCAGCACCAAGGCGATTCATTTAGAAGCCCTAACTTCACTGACTAGTGAAGCTTGTCTAGCGTGTCTCGATCGATTCATAGCTAGACGGGGCTTACCATCACACATCTACTCTGACCAGGGTCGAAATTTTCGTGGAGCCGCTCGAGAAATTTCCGAAATTTCTGGTTTTCTCAAAAATGCAACTCCAGAGATTGTTGAGTATTTGGCGTTGAGGGAAGTTCAATGGGTTTTTAACCCACCTTACGCCCCAAATTTTGGAGGACTTTGGGAGTCGGGGGTAAAGTCTACAAAAATTCATCTCAAGAAGATAGTTGGAGATAGACTTCTTAGTTTAGAGGAGTTTATAACAGTCCTTACAAGAATTGAGAGCTTTCTAAACTCTCGTCCCCTGTGCTCGCTGTCCAACTCGCCTCTTGACAATTTTGATTATTTGACCCCGGGTCATTTTTTGATAGGTGCACCGTTATTACAACGTCCAGAGGAAGTGATTCTGGATGTGCCTTCTAATAGACTGTCTAGGTGGCAGCTAGTTAGACAAATGTCTCAGTCTTTCTGGAAAAGGTGGAGTGCTGAATATTTGCACACCCAGATGCACAGACCCAAGTGGCATAAGCAGCCTCCTGTTTTGAACGTAGGCGATCTCGTCCTATACCACAAGCAGGGTGTTCCAATTTCCCAGTGGCCCTTGGGACGTGTCTCTGAGGTTCTGCCGGGGGCAGACGGTACGGTGCGTGTGGTACGAATACGTACCCCTTCAGGGGGGACTCAGATGCGGCCCGCTAGTAAGGTGGTCGCACTCCCTTCGCAATAATGTTTCACCTCTCCAACCTTTATTTATTTTTTATTTTTTATTTTGCCAGGTTTTCTTTTCATTTATTGCTTATCCTTTTCCTTTTCTTACATGTACCCTTTCCTGCCAAGTTGTAGGTTAATTTTCATGAGTGGTTCTCAATCATTTTTCCAAAATATTATTTTGGGGTGGGGGGTATGTTGAATCCAGTACATAGATAAGTAGTGAACCTTCTCTCTCTTCTGTACCCGTGGTTTTCTGTGTGTTTGTAAACACCCCGCCTCGTCTATCCCTTCATTGCCTTCTCCTACCGATGGTAAAATCTTTTTCACCTGCCCTCGTCAGTCCCCACGTTGTCTCCATCAAGTTGCCCTCGATGTACAACCCTCTCACCAAAAAAAACCCGTTTAATAATCGCTGCGTTACAACTAACCCTGTTGAAAAGGTCCGTATACCTATACTTTGTCGTGCGCGAAGTCTGAATCTCCCGAAGCCCCTTCCGGACGATCTACCGCCTCCACTTCGCCGCCTTCAGGTTCTTTTCAGCGCCGCAGTTCTCCCGGCCGGGATCAAACGCAAATACCTAGGATTAGGGGTGAGTTTTTCCCTTCCTTACCTATACATTTATAATCCTTGCAGGTGGTCAACTCTCTCGGATTGCTGCGGGTTCGTCGAGAGAGGTGGCATCCGTATAATTTTATTATTACACATTACCTTTTTGGGGGTAATTTTGAGATATAATATTGGGGCTCGAATATTCCGATTTACACTCTCCCGGGGTTACCTTTGGGTTTTAATTACAGTCCACTAAAACTTACTAAATCGAAGCGAAAAAGGGTCTACACCCCGGACCGTTTTCAACACCCTCTTTTTAAAAGAAATTAAAAATCAGAAAAGACACGAATTTCCTATTTTGTCTCTTTATTATTTACTAGCAGAAAAGCCTACTAAAATTAGGCAAAAACGATTCTTCCGACTCTCTCCACCACCCAATCCCTCTGACTCCTCCCGCCACCACCTCCTCCCGATTCCGCCGACTCTCCCCACTCTCACGACCCCTCCCAATCAGCAGCGGGCATACGTACAGTTGGAGTTTTATGTACCTATATATATGATCTGCATTCGCGAGCGGTACCTAACTACTCGTAACTAGTTCACATTCATGTTCTACCACATTCTTCGAGTTCGAGAACGTTTGGGGTTCTTTGTCACGTAAACCTTTCAGGTAGACCTGTGGGCACTAGAACAGTTCTCCACTACTATAAAAGCGAAATACTTACAAACCAGGGGGGAAAAAAACAATAAAATGATGGACTTGGAAATGTATTAAATTTAATAATGACAGTAGGTATGGGGACAATGGGGTACTTAATAGATTATGTTTGATTTTGTACATTCATGTGAAAGGCAGTGGAGGCTTATCGTGCGAGAGTGGCGTCTATCTGCTTTACCCAGGGAACGGCCAGTTTGATTTTCCTCCTGTAGTTGGCATCTTCACCGATGGGATTCTTTTCCAAGTAAACAGTGTTCAGCTTGGTGTTTGCAGATAGTGAGTTGATACATGTCCAGTCGGCTATTTTGTTGTGATTTATCTGCAAGTTAAACGTTCAAAAGTAGGTATAATAAGATCCTCTTACGCAGCTCCTAGATGCTGAGCTCAATAGATACTAAGTTCTCCCATTAACTTTCAGTGGTCTAAGTCAGATATACCTATTCCTGCCATAAGTTCTTGTGGTAGGCAGGGGGATCGCGGGACGATTATAATGATCTACTGTATGTGTTCTGTTGTTGTTATGCATTCATACCTATTTTGTTGTGTTGTTAATAATTAGAAAATAATAGTTGCTAGTGGTAAGTTTTTCCTTGTTCGGTCGGGTATTGATATTGGTGGTCGGACAGTTTAGGGTCGTGCAGGGATGTGGTGGGCTGTTTGTTGACTAACAGTCCTGGAATGTGCAACTCAGCGGTCAGCAGTCACCAGTTATTGCTGATGGTGGATGACCTTGGGGCGGTTGCCCTCGGATTGAACCCCAAAAAGGTCCAGGGGAGCTGAGCATTCGGAGGTTCAGACTCGGTCAGGAAGGTGCTTTAGGAGAAGCTTGGACTAGTGTTAACTTCAAATCAGAGTCAACTCCAGTTCTGGACTTTGCGAGATCTCAGTTCCGATCTGAACATCTGAAGAAACCACTGCAATGTGACGGCAACCTGCACACATCCCCGTCTCTGTCCAACATACTCGCTCTTGCGGTACCCCGTCAGTCGTCAACTTTAGAAGAAGGAAACTGTAAGTACCCCACAAATCAACCTGTGTCCCCCCTCCTCCGTTAGTTCCCAGGTGGGGGTACCCAACCCTGTCAGGCGACCCCATTTTAGGCAAATATACCTACTATACCCGACGCTCGAGGTAAAGGTACCTACTGCCTTGTCAGTTTTTCCTTCTTCCCTTCCAGAGCAGGAAAGCGGCCTTTCACAGTTCTGTTACAAACTTTCAAACAACTGTGAGGCTTGATTGTTTTCAAGCTGAAACCTCTCTACCTATGAGGTTTCTATCTGCCCATAAGGCAGGAAAATCGAATTCTGAAATTTTCCAAGTCCTCAAATTGGTGGGAGTCAACTGGCAGTTAGCTGGTTTAATGAACCGGAGATCAGCTTAGTTAAGGCCAGTCAGCCAGGGGTTACATCTAGATTGGTGACCGCTGACTGCTCGTAGGCGGTGTGGCTGGCTTAATATTTTTTTGGACCGTTGGCAAACCCCGCTCTTCATAAGCCTGCCGCAAATCATCTCTATGATAAATCGGTACTACCTATCTACTTCACAATCAAGTTTGTTTGGAAAAAATAAAATCTTTACATCTAAATAGGGGAGTTGAAGGCCTCGATTTGGTTGCTAAGGACGCAAAACGGAGTACAACTCGAAGAAACGAACAACGATCGCATTTTGGTCACTTAAATTTGAACGGAGATTAGGCCTCTTTTGGGAGTCCTCAAGTTCTTATAGGGACCCAACGGTTGGTGCTACTAAACATTCAATACTATTGTAAATTGATGAAAGAACAATACCTTTACGTCAAAAGTGTGGTTAACATTGGTTAATATAGGATAAGCTTCCAGTAGTACATGGGATCTCCGATCGAAGAAATATGTTCATGAACTAAGAACTAAACTGATTTTCTTACATTATCATGTACCAAACAGAACATTGATAGAAGAAAATTAGTACTTCAAAAACTTACCCAGAATTCTTCCAACTCGACCAAATGGCTGATGTTTTCAACCTTGGTTATTTTGTTCATTGCAAGATCCAGGGTAGTCAGCTTTTTGTTGTTATCCAAACCTTGAATGACTTCTATCCCGTTTTCCGATAAATACAAGTCTGTAAGCTCCGTCAGCTCTTCTAAGTTCTTGATGACTGTCAAACGAGTGCACTGGAAAGATGGACGAACATTAAATGTGAAATAAAAATAATTAATTTATGTGCCCACCACTAGTTCTAGTGCCCACCAACAGAGGCCAGCACAACTGCCCGATTTCACCATGATTTACTGACGCAACTTCGTTAATGTGCAAACCAGAATACAGGAACCAGTACGAGTAATTAAAGTCCTACTTAATAAAGATCAGAAGTACAATTAATCCGCCCAAGTACATTAACAATGACTCTGCAAGTTCAGATCAGAATGGCCGTGTATTCAGAACTGAGGAAACCATCCATCATTCTTGCATAACCACTTTCTGCTCAGATGTACAACTGTTGTCAATTCCCGTTTTACTCTGTGCTATTTTCACTCATATATTTAAAGTACTGTTCAATATAATTCACTTCTTCATTGGCTCTTTCCCAAGGTATAAACAAAATAATTTAATATCAGCTACGAAGTTGGAGTGTCAACAAAACTTTCTCGTATGCGTATTGTGATTGAACAGATGAGTCTATCATAGTACCGACTTAAAATACGATTTTAGCACCCTTACTGATTCCATGGACTGAGAAGGTATTATGGAATGGCTCTGGACTGGGAAGGGATCTTCTGGACTGGTTAGCATGGAACTTGTCTCCACTTCAGTTCCATGTACTGAGAAGCACCCTTACTGATTCCACAGACTGAGAAGGTATTATGGAATGGCTCTGGACCAGGAAGGGATCTTCTGGACTGGTTAGCATGGAACTTGCTCTACTTCAGTTCCATGTACTGAGAAGCACCCTTACCGATTCCACAGACTGAGAAGGTATTATGGAATGGCTCTGGACCAGGAAGGGATCTTCTGGACTGGTTAGCATGGACATTGTCTTCAGTATTCTTGTTCTTATGTTATGTTCTTAAACTGCAACGAGAGATTATTCTTTTCTTGAAATGTCTGGTCACTATTATTGAATGATCATCTCTTTTTCAACACTTGTTTGAATTCTTTCCTTCTGAATTGCAAGTGGTGATCTTGAGAGTGGGATTTGACCGCCCTCAGTAGGCTGTACTGGTAATGTAGCAGTAGGTAATTTGGAACGGTTACATGTTTGTCACTGTAACTGTTGGAACCGTTCCAGGGAAATACCTTGACCGACACACCCCTAGATACAATGAAAGAAAGCAATTTGTCTTCCTTTATACCCTCAGATTCACTATTCTACTGCCGGATGGGAACTGAAGTAAAGTGGAAATCAGAGGGTAAAACGGAGGGGAAGAAGGATTGTGTAAACACTGGACAAAACGTAGTTTCTTTTCCATTTTGCATGACCGAAAAATCGTATGGGAAGAAGTTGTGTCTAAAAACAGAAAGCGAGTGGAAATATCGAGAAACAAAGCCACTAACAGTAGGAAAGATCCGAATTTCTTGTAGGTAGCTTCGTTTTATAATGAATTACCTGCAGGCTTAGTAACTTCAAATTCTTCAACGAGCTCAGATTGTTGATTTCCGTTATTTTATTCTTTCCCAAAAACAAGACTTCCAGACTTGCAAGTGAGTCCAAATTTTCAATTACCTGCAATTAAACAAGAAGTTAATGAAATTAAGATTTACATTAAGTTGATTGAAATTACCCAACATATAACTCCAAGTATAATTAGCAACAAATTACTCACCAAGTAGGTACGTAATTACAAATACTTTTAATTGAAAATTATGTTTAATTTTTTGATAAACTCACCCTAATTTTATTATTCCCAAGTTCGAGAAGCTCGAGGTTGGTCAAGTGGCTCAAGTTTTCAATCTTGGGTATTTTGTTGCTCGAAAGGAAAAGTTTCTTCAGTTTCAGTAAATTGTCGAGACCTTTGATTTGAGTGATTCTATTGAAGGACAAATCAAGGATTCTGGAAAAAGAGAGACGGAGACTGGTAGTGACAACAACGTCTTTTGTTTTCAATATTAAGTACCAACCTAAGTTAAGTTTTTCTTTTCAATAGAACTGAGGTGTTCACCGGAGAAGACTTTTCTCCCCTGTATGTAGATCTTTTCTGGAGTGCAACCAATCTCAGGTTGTTCACTTTGAGGGGAGGACAAAGTCCAGTAGTCGTCATCCTCCTCGATTATCAGGTTGTTCGCCAAAGAGGAAGTCTAGCAGGTTTACCAAACAATGAGTAATTAGTGGACCTAAGCCACAAGCGCCGAGGTATTTCCTGCCTCAAATGGACAGCTAAGCCCTAATCATCCAGGAATCGACACCCTGTCCGTGTAAAGGTGCAAAAACGAGTTACTTATTATAATTGATATGGGGAAAATACAAAACGAAATGTGAAAAGCAGATTGTTAAGACTGTTCTGAATATGTTACTTCGAATGACCCAAGACAAAAGTGACTGAATTGGAATTTATTGAGTGACGCTACCTCTCGTGCTTTTATATGGTTTTCTTCAGGGAGGAGAGAAGCAATTCTGGATTCTATTGAGACGGAGGATGAGGCAAAGATTTGTCACTACAACCCAGAATCCAAAAGACAATCCCTTCAATGGCGTCATTCAGCCTCCCCAGCCGCCAAGTAGCTCAAACTATGTCTTCAGCTGGTAAAGTCATGGCATTTGTCTTTTGGGATTGGAAGGGTGTCTATGGTCAAATTTATGCCAAAATGGGCGAATAATGTCGACACATCCTGCAAACCCTTAAAAACTCAGAAGAGCGAGATTGAGGACCGTAGAAGGGGTTGCTAACCAAAGGGGTACGCCAAGCGCGAGTTACCCAAGAAATTTTGACTTCGTTCAGATGGGACATTATCTAACTCCCTCCATATTAGACTTTCGTCTGTTCACTAAAATGAAGAAGTTTGTGGATGGAAAACGATTAGCAGACTATTAAGAGGTACAGGTTGCTCTTTAGAATGGGGAATTTCACCGAATTCTGTTTGCATTTTTCCTGAATGGTGTGGGATAGATGAAAATCGGGTTGATTTCGGAAAATAAGTCTCCTGTTATTCTTGGGAGACAATAAAAATTTATGATTTCAAAAAATAACCGGGAAATCGGACCTCTTCAACGTGAAGCGGAAACGCTCACTGATTGGCTGTTCGGGTCGCCATCTCCTCCCAGTGTTGCCCGATGGTACGACAAAATCGTGTTATCAAACAAACACAGGGGAAACCTAATTTTCTCCATCTTGGTTTTTCTATTTTTTTTTCTTCAGTTTTTGACGTGACAACGTCTTATAAATTGGTTTGCCGGGTGACACTTCAAGAAACTGCGTTACGCTCTGCTCACGTTATGCGCTCACAATGAGAGCGAGTGAGAGGCACGCGTCCCTTCCACTCGAGCACAGTTAGCCCGCCTAAGAGCGAGAGAGATAGGCATACACACCGGTTCATGTCTTGCGCTTCTATTTAGGCGCCTGCATACAATTTTACACGTTGCCAGTTAATTGTAAAACGATTGTGTAGTGATAATGTGAAGGTAGTTTCGTCCATCGCAACAATTCAAACAGCAAAGGTAAATAATTTCAGACTGATAATATAACATGATGAAATAAATTACGTTTATTTCGTTTATCAACCAATAATAATTGGTTTAAAAGAAAACAAACACACCACTCAAACACACAAAAACACACCAACAACAAACACACCACTCAAAGTCGTTGTCACGTAATAAAACTTTCGCCCGTATACCGACTTTACAGGCAACCAATTTTGCTTCCGAGTCTACCAAGGTAGCGGAAGCTTTGTTTTCACTTTTCAAGGACGAAAAAAAAAGTTCCCCAAAAATCAAAATTTCCACTCGCGTTTTGCGTTTCAGACCTTTCTGAACAATTTTGGTTCCGTGTCTGTGTGTCTGTCTGTCATGAATTCCTTGTAACGCGCATAACTATACGAAGTTATTGTCCGATTTCTATGAAATTTTCAGGAATTGTGCGGGTTGGTGTGTAGACGGTCCCCTATGAAAATCATCATCCCCGGACTGATAGAAGCGACTGCGCATGCGCAAGCGTGAATTCCTTGTAACGGCCATAACTTCCACATTTTCCATCCGATATCAATGAAATTTTCAGGGATGTTACAGACTAGTATTTAGATGGTCCCCTATGAAAATCATCACCTTAGGACTGATAGTAGCCACTGCGCATGCGCAAACGTGAATTCCTTGTAACGGCCATAACTTCCACATTTTCCACCCGATTTCGATGAAATTTTCAGGGATTATGTGGATTAGGTTGTAGATGGTCCCCTATGAAAATCATCATCCCCGGACTGATAGAAGCGACTGCGCATGCGCAAACGTGAATTCCTTGTAACAGCCGTAACTTCAACTGTCCCCCAGTGGTCGCGGGTTCGAATCCCAGCCGAGGCTAAGTATTTTCTTGATCCAATCACACACATCTACTCACTCAATTTTTCATCCGAATTTGATGAAATTTTCTAGGATTGTCCAGATTAGCGTGTAGATGGTCCCCTATGAGGGTAGTGGAAGGTACTTAGAGATTGGTGTTTTGAGATTAACAACTCTGCATCTGATCATCTATATAATCGGGTTATGGATACGAGGAAGCTATGTGCCACACCCACTTGTTTTCGATTTCGATCTTTGCTGGTTTTGTGAAATGTTGCATCTGAGGACTATAGATTTCACGATCTCAGCGCTTCAAGCGGCCACACATGAACTATCCCAGGTTGACGTCATCCTCCCAGTTTTTTTTTTAAACGTTCATATTTTCTACATTGTTTTGTTTATTCGTAAATTAGGAAGTACGGGCTGAAAGTTTGCCATAGCGGGTTTTTTGAGGTGCTGAATCCGATTTTGGGGTCAAAAATAGGGAATTCCGACATGGTGAAATTCCTCATTGGTTTAAAGATATGGCGAAGGTCCACGACACTGGCAAAAGAAAAGCTGGTACTCAGGATTCAGGAATATCTCGAACTCAACGGGGGCGTTGCTGCTCAGTCATACCTTCCTTCAGAATACGTAATTAGCGTTATGACTTCACAATATTTGGAGGGGGTTTCTAATATGAGAAAAAATTATCAGAGCGAACTCGCATTGCAATAAACTCGTCAGGAACCAAATCAGGTAGGTGGGGAGCTTGTTTCGTTTCCACTTTTTCTGTCCCTTGGAGGAAAGTTACTCAGTTAACTACTACTTACACGTACGAAGTACAATTTCATACTTACTCCAAATTTACAAGCGTGTCAAGCCCAACGATCTCCGTAATTTGATTACCGTACAACTCCAGCTCAACTAACGAAGTAAACGATTCTAGATTTTCAATTTTCTTGATGAGGTTCCATCTAAGGTACAATCTCTCGAGGCAGGTCATTTTCTCAAGCTCGCCAGCAGTGATAGCACCGATCCTTTGGTAATTCATATCCAGTTCCTGAAATTTCACATTACTATTCGTAAAAAAACAAATTAAGCAGGTGAGTCAATATTTTCACTCTACGAGGAGTAGATAGGAACAAGCATGAAAAACAATACTCACGGGAGAATCAACGTCTACCACAACTATTTCTCCATAAGGGCCTTCTTCTTCAACGCCATTTTCTACATTAAAACAGGAAAATGTGTCATTGTTTTGGGAAAAATAATAATTGATACACCTGCAAATCAGTAGTTTAAGGCTAAAGGGGATGACAAGTGTGCGAGAGAGACAGCTATATCGGGAAAAGAGAGAGAAAGGAGCTTAATCATTTTCCCAAAAGTTCTCAGCTATCAGTGGACCGATTTTCATTCTGTAAACTTATTTGGTTTCCTTTCGTCGTATTCTAAGTTTCTGCCATGTCAAATTTCTCATAAAATCTATATTTTTTGACGAAACACCACAATTAATCTTTTGGTGATTCACTCATTGACCAAATATGCGGGCATTAGAATAAATTTTCCCAAAACCGAGATACCCGGCATATTCTAGCAGATGTCCTCAACATATGGAATCCATCAGAAATCAAAGATATTGAGAATTAGCGACCGAAAGAGAAAATGAAAATCAAAAGGGGTGAACTTCAGTCAGGCAACCCCCCTCGCCATTCAGAAGACAACAAACCCGCCCGTCAGCTCATCCGCCACGCGCCGGACACCGTTCCAGTACTCATCTAATTATATAAAACGCCAACCGTACGTACGTACGTACGTACGTACGTATGCACGGAGGGGTCGTGGCAGAGGGAGAGTTGTAGGCTGGAGGGGTTGGGGGCGGGAGGAGTCGGAGGCGAGAGGAGTCGGAGGGGTTGGGGCGGGAGGAGTCGGAGGCGAGAGGAGTCGGAGGGGTTGGGGGCGGGAGGAGTCGGAGGGGTTGGGGGCGGGAAGGGTCGGGGGCGAGAGGAGTCGGAGGGGTTGGGGGCGAGAGGAGTCGGAGGGGTTGGGGGCGAGAGGAGTCGGAGGCGAGAGGAGTCGGAGGGGTTGGGGGCGGGAGGAGTCGGAGGGAGTTGGTGGCGGGAGGAGAGTCGGAGGAATAGTCTTTGCCTGCTTTTAGTAGGCTTTTCAACTAGTAAGTTTTATAAAACGCTTGCCAGGTGGGTGTGGGACATAGCTTCCTTGTATCCACAACTCGAAAGTATTGATACTCTTATAATTGGGAAATCATCAAAAACCCGATTTTGAGAATATCACCCCTATTATTCACTAATTAATAATAAAATCGTATGCCAAGTAGGTGTGGCACATAGCTTCCTCGTATCCACAACTCGAAAGTATTAATACTCTTATAATTGAGAAATCATCAAAAACCCGATTTTGAGAATATCACCCCTATTATTCACTAATTAATAATAAAAACGTATGCCAAGTAGGTGTGGCACATAGCTTCCTCGTATCCACAACTCGAAAGTATTGATACTCTTATAATTGAGAAATCATCAAAAACCCGATTTTGAGAATATCACCCCTATTATTCACTAATTAATAATAAAAACGTATGCCAAGTAGGTGTGGCACATAGCTTCCTCGTATCCACAACTCGAAAGTATTAATACTCTTATACTTGGGAAATCATCAAAAACCCGATTTTGAGAATATCACCCCTATTATTCACTAATTAATAATAAAATCGTATGCCAAGTAGGTGTGGCACATAGCTTCCTCGTATCCACAACTCGAAAGTATTGATACTCTTATAATTGGGAAATCATCAAAAACCCGATTTTGAGAATATCACCCCTATTATTCACTAATTAATAATAAAATCGTATGCCAAGTAGGTGTGGCACATAGCTTCCTCGTATCCACAACTCGAAAGTATTGATACTCTTATAATTGGGAAATCATCAAAAACCCGATTTTGAGAATATCACCCCTATTATTCACTAATTAATAATAAAAACGTATGCCAAGTAGGTGTGGCACATAGCTTCCTCGTATCCACAACTCGAAAGTATTAATACTCTTATACTTGGGAAATCATCAAAAACCCGATTTTGAGAATATCACCCCTATTATTCACTAATTAATAATAAAATCGTATGCCAAGTAGGTGTGGCACATAGCTTCCTCGTATCCACAACTCGAAAGTATTGATACTCTTATAATTGAGAAATCATCAAAAACCCGATTTTGAGAATATCACCCCTATTATTCACTAATTAATAATAAAAACGTATGCCAAGTAGGTGTGACACATAGCTTCCTCGTATCCACAACTCGAAAGTATTGATACTCTTACAATTGGGAAATCATCAAAAACCCGATTTTGAGAATATCACCCCTATTATTCACTAATTAATAATAAAAACGTATGCCAAGTAGGTGTGGCACATAGCTTCCTGGTATCCACAACTCGAAAGTATTGATACTCTTATAATTGAGAAATCATCAAAAACCCGATTTTGAGAATATCACCCCTATTATTCACTAATTAATAATAAAAACGTATGCCAAGTAGGTGTGGCACATAGCTTCCTCGTATCCACAACTCGAAAGTATTGATACTCTTATAATTGAGAAATCATCAAAAACCCGATTTTGAGAATATCACCCCTATTATTCACTAATTAATAATAAAAACGTATGCCAAGTAGGTGTGGCACATAGCTTCCTCGTATCCACAACTCGAAAGTATTGATACTCTTATAATTGAGAAATCATCAAACAACCGATTTTGAGAATATCACCCCTGTCATTCACTAATTAATAATAAAAACGTATGCCAAGTAGGTGTGATTTTGATTTTGTAGAACTTTTTTTGTTCAATCTTGAGAAGTAAAAGTAATGGTTCCGCTACCTTGGCAGACTCGGAAGCAGAATTGTTTGCATGAGGTTGTGCCACATACCATCTTCGTACATAAAATACGACAGCATAGAGATACTCCTATATGCTCAGTAGGTAATAGAAACTTCAATTTCCAACTATCTGTCACAACCCTCCAAATTTGAGGTCAGACGATGATGACATTCATAGGGAACCATCCTAAGTCCCAACCACACACAACTCAGAAAAAAGTACTTTCGCGCATAATATTTGCGCGCAATTGACACTAACTTCCTTTTTTTAAAAAGAAACCCCCCTTTTGGTTTATTGTTTTCAATAATGAACCTTTGGAATCGACCAAGAAAAAAAAAATTTAACATCCCTTCAAAATTTGATGGTTTACGTTTCAAGGTACGTAGAATCCAAAAATCGAATAAAAATTTGGCCGTCCGTCCGCCGTACGCGGCATTTTTGCAACTTAGCATTGACCGATTTTGATGAAATTTGGTATGTAGGCTCCAATTGGGGTCTAGTTGTGCCCAGAAGATTTTGGTTGATGTGGGTCACTTGTAAGGGTTCCAAAATGAATTTTGAAATTTTGAAAACGCCCTAACTCAAAAAACTTTGATATAAAGGTATTGTTTTTCCTTCAATTTAAGATTCTATAGAATTTTTAGAATTTTTTGATACCATCCGGAGCTCTGTAGGACAAACCGTTCGCTCACTACGAGAATTTAAAGTTTGGACGTACCATAAATCAGAAACACGAGTGTGAATCGCAAGAGAGGCCTAATCTCCGTTCAAATGTTAGCTGACCGAATTGCGATCGATGTTTTCTTCATGTTGGAGGGTTGGTGGCTTTGCAGACGAGTGATCTATATAGAAAAATAAAACATAATAAACCATTGTATAATCATTTGCAGCGTTTTTATTAAAGATTTGGATTCTACGTCAAATTTCTTGAAAAGTTCATTCCCGAACCGATTTTTTTATAGCGCGCAACCTGGCTTTTTGAACGCTCCTAGTTTCGCAACTCCACAATTACACAAAAATTAGGTTTTGGAGAATCAAAATGAAATTAGTTGTAGAATCTATTCCAGAAGTTATTCACCCATATAATACCCATACAGTTACACCCTGTATAAACTTCCCAGCTCTGCGAAAATCCACTCGTTTAGTTCGCACAATTATTTAGATACCTACTCAGAATTTTCATATTTATATTATTTAAATGAAACATTCATTCTTCTGTGCAACGTTAGAAAAATGAATAGATATATACAAAGGTATTACAAAATATCAAGTATGAACATATTAAAAAAAGAAAAGTTGATTATTTATAGTCTTTTTATTCAACATTATTAATAAAAAAAGGTTTTTTTAAATTATGATTGGATAACATAAATATCCCACTTGAGTAACTATGTAATGAAAATTCATTTATCAATCAATTCATTTTCATAGTATATGATGAATATCACTCTATAAAATTGCTTATTCAGTATAACTTGGTAGGTAGATGTGGAAGTGAAATCGCAAGCAATGTTACTGATCTATTCCGTGGGGGTCAAGGAGGGTCGGATTGAAGGGGAGGGTAACAAGGGTCGCTATTCAACCAACCTCATACTCCATTTGCTAGCAACCAATGAGTGTGCGTTATTTTTCATTTACCCTTTCCGTCTCCAATTGTCCAAGAATCGGATTTCTAACCAATCATTCATCAAGTATTAATGACAATGAATATGCAAGCTATCTCATTTTTTACTCAACGCCTTTAATAGCCCGAATTCTGCAATTTCACGATTAAAATAATTATAGTATGGTAAAAACTCAATGGTGGAAACCGAGATCTACTTATTCTGGATACATTCCCGTATTACAATTGGAAAAAATCTTTCGTGGAGGATGAAAAACTTTGGGAAAACTTTTGAGTGCGACGCTAGCGCCATCTCCTAAAAGAGAATCAAACTAAAGGGCTGTCCCCTTTAGCCTTAAGGTCAAGGTGGTCGGATTCAAAGGTTGAACGCAACTTTCTTCAATTCAGAAAATTTTTTAAAAATTGGACGATTTTGAACTATTCCACAAGTGGAGAGATTGACCACAAACAGTCTGGGGATGAATGAAAAACGTCTGAAACGCGAAATCCGAGTGAAATTCTGAATTTCCATCAAAACCAGTCCATAATTTCCTAGTTTTGCCCGGGACAACAAATCATCTAAAATGCTCTAAAACGAACAATTTGAGTGAAAAACATATAAATTTCAACGGCTAACATTCTAACAATTTGTAAAAATGAGATAATTTTGAAGCATGAATTATGTAACATTAAATTCGAGTGAAAATTTGAATTTGAAGGATTCAGATCTTTTCGATTTAAAACTACCAAAGTTGAAATTTCGCAAAACCTGAAAAATTGCAAGCGACAATTTCAAGAAAAAATTGTTGTATGTGTATTATTATTTTGTTTATTGTTGTTTTATATTTCTGATGGTATTCCCATGTGTATATTTCTTCTTTTTTTTGTATATTTCTGATGTGTATATTGTGTACATTTTCAGTTATTTTTTCTCTCAAACCAAAATATTTGGAGTTTCTGAACATTTTCTTTTTTCCCTAATAAAGGTTTTTGATGAAACGACTGCTTGTCTACTTATCTATTCATTCATTTTTCAAATCCTTAAGATAGTAGGAACTATTATTTTCTCCTTCATGTTACTGATCGTGAAACAAAGAAAACATGGAAATTGAACCAGCAACATAGGCATCTAAAAAACATTTTAAATGTTCTAGTTGTCAGTTTTTAAACACAGTTCGGAAATAGCTTCATTATTATTATAAAAACAGAAAATTTGATTACCGTCATAAACATGCAAAACGTGTTCAGGTCATAAACATGCAGTACTTGGGCTTCAATGAAAATTCAGCAAGAACCAAACAAGTCACGTTTTGCAACAGGAGGGGGAAAATTCAGGAAAAGGCCTTTCACAAAATTCAGCAGGTTTAGAATTTTCGATTTCGGACTTGTCTTGTTCTTGTAGGAAACCCCTCAATTGATAAAATAGCTCTTAAATATAAATTTCAGTTTGAAAAAACGGGTCATAATTCCCTGGTTTCCCCGATACCGGGATTTGCAGACCTGTGTGGCAGATACGAAACCAAAATTGTTCAGGGAGGTCCTAAACTTGAAAGCCGGAAAGAAATTTTAATTTTTAACCTTGAAAAGTGGAAAAAATCTTGCTACCTTGGTAGATTCGGAAGCAAAATTATTCAAAATACCTACTCCAAAACCAAAAATTCCAGTAAAAACTATGTTTTAACCGACTAGAATGTCATCAAAATCAGATCACTATTTCTTCATCATCCCATTACAAGGAGTCAACCACAGACAGACACATAATCTTACGACGGAACTCATGCTCTAAAACGAAAAAAGTCGAGAAATGATGATTGTTTCTAAAGTTCTAAAGCACAAAAGTTGACATTTCCATCAGAACCCATTCATGTACTGTTCGCAGATAGAAAGAATGCGGCTGGTCAATTTCCGGAAGGGTAGGTATACCTGCTATCATAGACGACTACCTGTTCCAAAATCATAGGTAGCCTCTTGAGTCGTGCTGGGGAAAGGGAAGAGCCTCAGTAATTGTAATCCAGGCATCGAGCTACTCGAGTCGCTCAATCCTTTCACTTCATCATCGGTTGGTAGTCAACCTCCCTCGGTCTCATTTTTCTTAGCTTGAATGGCAGGTAGAAAAAGAACTATGTTTTTGTAATTGTAATACACATGGACACCTCACCAAACCATCCACATTCTTTCAATCTGCAAACAGTATTAGGTACTAACTTTGCCCTGGACAAAAATTCGAGTGAATTTTCCCAAAATGTCGTCACAACTTGCTCGTTGAAGCACATACAAATTTCTATAGCGGGGAAAGCGGTAAGGCGAACAGAGACTGGCATGCCGGAGGACTCGGGTGACGTCACGCCCCTTCCCAGCCGTGGAGCGTGAGCACACCTCCTCTCCTGTACTCACCTTAGGCATATCCAGATAATCAACGAAAACTTTGTTCCAAGTAGGGTTACCGGCTGAACCCCTCCCAAGTTAGTTCCACCCTTCCCCGTGATGTCTGTACGATATTTAAAGGGGAAAAAATATTCCTACATTGTCAGATTTGTTGTCTGGTACGATAATCAGAGCTTACCTCCATTTCTTCAAAAATGTCGCTTACCCCCCTTTTCTGCCCAGCCATTCAATTATATAAACTAAATTACTAAATTATACATGACTAAATTATAATACTACATAAGTGGTACCAGTGAATACAAAAGGGTTAACCTACACTAAGCTAGAAGTGAAAACCAAGCTTGAAAGTCAGATTAAAGCTTACCAGCATCATTTTGAGGAGCTGGCTCACCACTTGCTCCACTGTTGTCAACTGGAGGCGTCTCAGTTCTCTTTTCGTCAGTTTCATCTGCAACAAAAGCCACCACTTATTTCAAATAAATGACCCCCTCGTAAGTCCGAATTCGAATGAGCTGATGTGGAGGGAATTAATTGTTATCTCTTGTAACGATCATGTAGAGTTAATCATTCCTGCCAAAGCATCAGCTAAGTAATTTTTCTCCATCTACTACGGCCGTTCGCGTGGGCAAAAGTTTCTGCTTTCCTCCGATTTACTATTTATGAACTGAGGGTTGAGAGCTCAACTGAGTGAAAAACTGACGCATCCCACACTCACGCAGTTTTTTACTCAGCTTTATGCAACGACAAACTGAGCAGTTAAACTAAGCGTGTACTTGAACCTTTTCATGATTTTATATAATAGAGAGTTTTTGGCAACCACTAACAGGCCCGTGGAACCTCTTCACAAAGCACGGAGTTCGTGGGTGACGATGGATTTGCCTCCCGACATCAGCGGGCGACGATGAAAGGGTGCCCCCAGTCACCCGTTCCTCGAGGCCCACCGTGACGAGCGCTTCCTCCTTCAACTGGGTAGCATCCTCTGTTGCTCGCGCTAGTCTCCTCCTAACGGGGCCAATGAGATTTTGGCACCAAAAACTCTCTATTGAGTCCGAAGTGTCAGTCAACTGAAACCGTTCCCCAGGATTAAACATTTTGTAGTAGGAACTGATGGGAACTCATTGAGAACTTTACTGATTATCCAGTAAACTGAAACCAACGCTTATTCCGACTCTTCATGTCTCAGAACGTTACCATTCAGAATATCTGCTTAATCGGTTAACAGTTCCGGAGATTCAAGCTTAAAATGGGTCCTTGTGAACAGGCTCCAGCAGAATTTCGTAAATTCAGTCTAGTGGAACATGCAATACTCAGTTCCATGCGATAAAACTAGGAATGAACTTATCTGAAAATTGATAGTTAGGTACATACCAGAGAATAAAAATGAACATAGAATTTCTTTACCCATGGCGTTCAGGAGAATTCAATACTGGATCAAGGTAGGAGGAAGCGTCAGCAGCCAGGAATCATCAATTCTAGGAAGGACCTTCAAACTGGTTTGTGAATCAAAGTGCCGTCAGACCGGCAAATGAGATCAACGTAAGAGTCTAGTCGATTCGTCCCTCCTGTACGACCACGAAAAAGACACCAAAAAGGCAAAAACGTAAATAATAATCAATTTCAACAAAATTCACCAAAATTTAGACCACAATCTCACAGAAACACACAAGCCAAACAGCGATTTTTGACTCCTTCTTCTTATCGCCAATCGTATCGCTTGTTTTATCACTGAGACGAAAAACGGCATCGAAGTGATTCGATTGCGATACTCTACTCCTTTTGATTCGATTGATGAGCACTTCAATAAAAGATAGGTACAAGAATAAATTGTAAAAAATTAAACAGGAACAAAAACTGGTGGGACTTGATTATATTAAACTTCCAGTCAACAAAGTGTTAGGTAAACAAATTAGCAAGTTTTTGGTTTAAAACAAAATTGCAACCGGATTGAGACATCGATTGTTCAATCATCGATAACTAACGGTCGGTCGGTCGGTATTCACTTTTATAGTGCCGGCTGTTGCCATGGCGCACTTGGTACTTGAGGTGTTTTCATACGGCAATGTTGTTCTCTTGTATGTATTTATATATTTCTTCAATTAGCTCCGGTTGAGTCGTTGGCGTGAGGCATTTTTTGAGTATTTCCTGGAATGATGAGGCTTCGTATTTGTCGAAGATGCGCGCTCTGGCCTCCTCCTTTAGCTCGCATTCGTTCAATATGTGGTCGAGTTCATCCAATCCTTTTCTGCATTCACATATTGGATCTTGCTCTATTCTCATCAGATACCTGAAGACTGGAAACTAACAAACTCGTTTCCATGCATGAACCATGTTAGTATGCACATCCATGGACTACCTAGTATCCAAGGTCTAGTAGTAAAATCCATGCATCCAGTGAGATACCTTTTATGTGCAATTACGCGCCCATTTATTGATAAAGCGTGTTCTTTCGAACATTGATAAGAATTGTGTTTGGAATGAAAAACGATGTATCCTGTACACAGAGTAACGGAGACAAGCTAATCCTGTATGATCCTGTAAAAGATCCTGTATTTCAATGAGTCTAAAGTGCTCTACAGTGTAGTAGTAACTACCTATCTTTCAATCTCCTTATTTCGTCAGTACTAATTGTTCTTCATTTTCATTCTTGTAATAATTATTAGGAAGTTGATTTACGAAAATCAATTTGCCTCAACGCCTGAACCTGTTCAAGAAGTGTAAGGGGTATGTGGACTTGTTACCAATGAATCTTCTTGCTACTTGCTACTCTTAACCCGGGAACACTACACTTATTTTATATCCTTTTGTCACTAAACAGGAGTCATTGTGACTCCCATGAGGGTATTTCAAATAGATAACACCTATATATGATGGAAAATAATTTTTGTTAGCTTCTTTTCGTATAAATCTCATTTAAAAATAGTTTTGTGAACATTTTAAATCAAAATGTGTCTTATGCATAGAAGCAAAAACAGCCAATAGGTAATACAGTTTGTAGGTAGGTAACGTGTTTACAATTAAAACATCTAGGTACGGTACCTAATGTATCAAAAGATATGAAAATAACAGTCTTTTCTTGACTAAACGTATTATTATATAATAGGCATGTACCTAATATTTGTATTTGCATTTGCATTTGGGCCTCACTCGTTCGATTTCCATGTTTTTGTACTTTACAATTATGTCTGTAATATCTTTAGTGAAGAAAACGTTGAAGCATTCAATTGGCTCTTTTACCAGCCGCGCTCTATTTACACTTCCAGGTTTGATATGAACAATGTTCTTTTCTCTTGCACGTGGGGTTGTTGGTAGAATAGGATTGGTCGCCCAGACGAAATCATTCTTACCGCAAACATTCTCAATATCCCAATCAAAGACGAAATCAGAAGATTTATTATTTTTCTGATGGAAGGAATATGAGGGATGGTTGCTATTTTCATCCATTTTTCGCCTTTCATGCATCTCAAATTCTTGAGATGTTGAGGGCTCTGTTGATGTTGGAGGTTCATCGAGCTGTGATGCTTCGATCGTTTGGATTCTACCAAGTAGCTCTTCGTCATCAATTAAGAAATCTTCCGACAGAGGTTCATAATCCGAATCAGAGTCTTCATGATCTTCAAACTCCACAATATCTTCAGCCTTTTCATCATCCGAATCCAGTATAATTTCCCGTATTTCGCTCTCATCCCAGTTTTCCATTTCTCTTCTCTCCATTTTTACCTGAAGGATAAAAAAGATATTGTAAAGAACAGCGAGAGAGGAAAAAAGTGAGGGAGGTAGACAGTTTTACAAAGCCTTCCGTCATTGCATAAGGCTTGTATTACTAATGAAGAGTCAATATGACTCACAAGTTCTAGGCTAGAATTACTAATAAGGAGTCAGGATGACCTACCTTCATTACCTGAGCATCACTAATGTAGGTCGGACTGACCTACAAAAAATTTACGTCAAACACTAATGTAAGTCATTCTGACTCCCTAGTTTTTAGTAGAAAGCTACTACTCACCAGCAGACGAAGATGTAGGGTGCTGCTCCTGTCACATCTCACTTGGAACTAGACTGTCTGAGTTGACCTGGACGCCTATGGACTTGGAGCGCACTCAAGCTTCAGGACAGTGAATTAACATTTCTATGGGAGTCATACTGACCTATATTAGTGTTCCCGGGTTAATATGATATCATCATCTAATTCCTCCGATGTTTCAGCTGCAATCCACGAATTATAATATAAATATTCATATTAGGTATATTGTGTATGGCATAATATGAAAGTGTAAATATCATAAGAACTTAAGGACGGTGCATGAAGACAGTAGGTTGAATTTATTATGTAGAATATAACATCCCAAGCACACCACGTGCTCCAACTCCACCAAAAACATTCCACGAACTTATAATCTTGAAATAGTCGTGTCGTAGTGCTTTAGTAACTAGGAATCACTCAAAGCGTTGACTTGCGAGTTTCTGGACGGTATCACCAACTCATCTAATACCAGTAATAAGCAAATTGCGGGCAGCCCTAAATAAATGGAAAATGTCTGAAAACTGTAATATAAATGGTTGTCCTAATTGTCAGCTCTCACTCACAAAACTACCATAAGATTGTGTGAATAGAAGCAGTGGGGTGAATTTGTTTATCGAAACGTGACATTTTCATCAATGTCCTTACCTAATAATTGTAAAGATTTAATCTTTTCTCAAAAATATATATCGTCCCCTTTATGCCAAAACCATGAATGTGCCAAAAATTGATTTTTGAGTTTTTCTTCACAAAGGATTGGTATAGACCTCCTTTACTTATTATAAATCGATTGAAATGGGTCAGATGTTCATTTTAGGCCTTAAAAGAAGGAACTTAATCCATGAATGTGTTCTGTACGTTTCCTTAGTTACGTCAAAACCATGAATGTGCACATGCATCACTTTTCCATTGCCATAACAATGAATTTATCCACATTCATCATTTTAGCATAAAGCCAATATGTCGCAAATTCACTTTCGTAGCATCAATTTGGTAGTTGGTCGCCGTGTTTTCGGCCTCTCCAACCCAGCCAATAATGATTCAGAAAGATATTTTTCCTCCGTACCTAATAGGTACTACCTATCGCCTGTCGTGTTTTATCTTTCTTCTCGAACCCCGAGAAGAGGACGACCGGCTAGGAGGCAGTCAGCAAGTGGGAAGCATTCAAGGGGGTCTCAGTCGGTCGACGTTCGTTCTTCGTTCCGGGTCAGTAATTCGCCAAATCGAAGGGGCAAACACTTAAAAAGTTGTAGTTAAATTGGAAATGTTAAAGGATTTTAGAAATTCATCAGTGCACGGCCCTAGGGAATTGAGAAACTGAAAGATTGCCGCTGGATTCATCAAAATCGAACAATAATTGCCAGATAAATATGGGAATTACTGTTTATTCAGTAGTTTTTCCCATTGTTCTCTGTCAATTATTAATCGATTTTGATGATTCCGGCGGAAATATTTCAGTTTTTCTATTCCCTAGGGCCGTGCACCAATGAACTAATAAAATCCTTTAAAATTTCCAATTTAAGTACAATTTTCTTAGTTTTTGCCCCTTCAATTTGGCGAAATACTGACGCGGAACGAAGAACGAACGTCGACCGACTGAGACCCCCTTAACCCTTAGTAACTGTACCCTCAATAAATAATGAGAAAAACAAATGTGGCAGTAGAATGGAAGATTTTTTTGAGAAATCCGATTTGCCAAAACCATGAAAGTGAAATGATCATCCTAAATCTGGTTTGCCAAAACTACGAATGTGGTATAAAGTGAAGGGGGGGCAGTCTACGGTCGTAAAACTATTTTTCCTTAGCTCATTGACAGGTCTGATAGCAGAAAGTCAAAGAAAAGTATCTCGAACAATAAACTACCTTCTTTAGTTTCAAAACAAAATTTAAAAATCGTTTTTTCAATTTTGCTCGAAACTAAGAAATTGCACATTCACAGTTTTGGCATAAAGGGTACGATATAACCTTAGGATTATAGACTGGTACGATTGAAAAAAATGTTGCTAGGGCCTTTGCTATAGGATAGAAATAGAGCGGAATTTTGGCTCAAATGAGGTATTTCACTGAATTCTGTTGTATTTTTTCTGAATAGTTTATGGTGTAAGGTAAATGAAAATTGGGTAGGTCCTTTTGCAAATATTGTGATTATCTCCCTACACAAGTTGCTCGGACTAGAAGTATTTCATACTTGTTTTCCCCCTTTATTGACCCCACATTATTTCATACCTGTAAAATTACTTTTACTTTCCAGCGACGAATTTATGATCAATCCGGAAGTGACCCGAAAGTCGTGGTTTTTGTTTGACCAAAACCAACTACTAAAATGACGGGAAGAGGAATAGCACGATCGAGTTCTGTTAGGGGGTGAGTATAATCATTCTAGAGGTATGATTGAGGAAATCTTATTTTTAACGCTGCTCTATCCTTCTAATGCTTGTGTTCCATGCCAGTCTCATAGTAACTGATGATAATGAGAAAGCACTAGACATTAAAGATTTTTCTGCAAGATAACTGCTAGCCCGTTGATGCAATAATAGCTTCATACAAAGGAACATGCTAACTGCGCATGCGCACATTACCTTGGAAACGAGCTAACTAGCCCGTGACATAGAATATCGCCAGCCCATGTAAACGAGCTAAGACTTAAAGCCCTAAGGGCTCGTTAAAGCCTTACTCCTTGTTAGCATGCTGTAATGTTAAGATAGATAATTTATTTGTATGAGGATCAAGGAATCATGAATGAAAGACTAATCACAACAAGAGATGATGTGGAAGTGATGTAATGGAGGTTAGTCAAGTGTTCTGTTTGGAGAAGCAGTCCTGAACGGTTTGGAGGAGCCCAGAGGAGTTTGGAGGAGTCCAGGCGCCTCTATCCCCTCCTCTTTCCAGTTCTGGTTTGGTTCCAAACTGGTTCCAGACTGCCTCTCCGAACAGACCCACATTGTTGCCAAACTTAGTTCACTAAAAACCCCTGTGTGTCCCCAAAAAACTAACTAAGTCATGATAACGCTGATTGGGAAATCAGGCGGTCCTGCCTACTCAGCTATTGACGCCATTACTTATGCTATCAAGGAAACCTCACGGCATTGTGGTTTATTTGACGTCTTCATCACCAACGACGCCCTATTCAAATCTCCCGTACAGCTCTCTTCTCAATCTGGGTGAACCCAATGCGAGGAATCCCCTAAAAGCCCAAAATACTTGTCTCCTTGTAATTACCCATCTTTGGTATGATGCAATGAATTTATCCTCCATCTTGGAAAACAGCAAACGGTGCACACCACAGGAAGAGAAAAGTCAAAAATTTTACTACAACATTCTTAACGATTGACAATACTAAGCAATTAGTTTTCCAACAATGCCAGCTTCAGCGTCACTCTACAGGAGTATCACACACAGCCTAAAACACAGGAAACAGAACCTAAGGTTTACCATCACTAACAAAGAGGTTAGCATCCACGAATTTCTTCATCAGACGCTTAACCCATTTTTCCTTTGCTTCTCACCATGGTAGTGACCAAACTTTTGCAGAAAAGCTGCTAATGCAAGGACGGGAAGAAATAATGCAATCTGATTGGCTGATTTTCCCCAATGGAGAATGGTGGCCGACATCTTGACAGTACAGCAGAAAGTCTGTTGGCAGTAGAAATTTGTGTACCGTCTTCTGCTTCCTGCGCGGTGAAGGTTGCACTAGGGGTGGCCGACTGTCTACAGTAGCTAACAATCAATTGTTTCGATGCGATTGATGCGTTGAAAAGTTGAGACAATGTATTCCCAGAATTTTTGCAGAATCCCAACTGTGATAATTTTCTAGAAACATTTTTCAGCTGGCATTCGTAAAAATAGATGAGCATGAGGGTAAATTAAAAATTCCAAGAACAATATTATTCATTTGTCGCAAAAAAACTATTGAAACTATCGTTGTTAAAACAATTAATATTTGCAATCCACAATCATCCACTCCGAGGTTCCACACTCGCGCTCAATTGTTTGTGTATTTTTTTGCGCTGTCCTTTTTCTTTGAATTTTTTATATTTATGAATTTTAACGAGGAATGATCATCACCCTTTCAACCCTGTCAACAGAGTCAACTGTCAACAGATCAGAGAGAGGTTATCATGTCAGAGTCTTCCAGAAGGAGGGTTATCATTCCATCCATGTGAACCTTCCGCCGACTTTTTTTCTCGTCTTTCCGCCGGTTTTCTCGTCTTTCTGTCCTTCTGTTGTTCCGACCTTTTTGTCCCATGTGAATCCAGCTTCACTCGTTCAACAATCAGCGGATGTTCAGTGCATAGAGTCATGGATGCTATTAACTGGCTAGCATCCAGTTTGTTGGTCTAAACTCTCCGCAAAATGTCACACCCAATAGATCCCTGAATCTACATTTTTCTATAATATATATCAGTTGCTCCAGACACCGTAAGACGACATGAGACTTGTTAGATCGGAGGAAAATGCCAAAATATGTTGTCAGGCATTGATCACTGACGTATTGTTTAGTCAATTTTTACTTCAAAAATATATTTACTACTTGCATATTTCTAAGTTCCCTGTCATTTAGAGTTTCTCAAATATCTACATTCGTAATGTGCAACGTTGTTTCAATAGATGCGGTTCAGTACGAAGAGCAACAGTAGCAAGATCGTCATCAGTTACTCGTCCCCAAACTGCTGCTAGTTCATCAAGCACTCTACAGCTAAAGTAAGTATCTGCCTGTCGAAGATAAGAATAATATTCTGTCGAAGATAAGAATAATAGTCAGTGGTTTCCTAATGACTGAATATACAGAGTGACCCACCAGACACCTCCTAAGAAGTGTGCCGAGGGCGTACGGAAGAATTTTCACATGGAACATATTACCCCCGAAAAACGTTACGCTGGAGGGGTAACAAGACAATAACTCCAAAACCTCAGTTTCTGGTGTTAATATATTCAATTTATTAATTTCATTTCAATATATATTTCAATTCAGATTCAATATATTTAATTTTTGAATCTGCATGTTTTTGCGAATCTCGAAAATGGCCACGTTGAGCGATTTTAATTATTATCTTCAATAATGAACCTTTGCAATAGAGCTAGAAAAATGAACAAAAATAAACCCCCCTTTAAAATTTGATGTTTCAAGTTTCGAAGTACGTAGAATTCGAAAATCGAATTAAAAACTCGGTGCTTCGCATCCCGCCGTGGTGGGGGGGGAGACCCCCTGGACCCCCCAGATGCTATCTACTTGATGCCTGCGGCATAAATGATAAAAACATGGAACATGTTTTAGCCTAATTTAGTGCAGAACCTTTAGTCGTTGGTAGGTATAATACAAAATTTATATTATCTCTAGCAACATACTAAAATGCATTGAAAAGCTCTGCATTTTCCGCCTCGAAAACAGGAGTGTTGAAATGGCGCGTGACTTTCCCGCGTCCCCCTTCCGTGTTCTCATTCCGCGTGACACTCCTGCGTACCCCTCCAGCGTAACGTTTTTCGGGGGTAATATGTTCCATGTGAAAATTCTTCCGTACGCCCTCGGCACACTTCTTAGTTACCTTTTACCGATTTTGATGAAATTCAGTTTACGGGGTCCAGTTGTGCCGCGAAGCTTTTGGTTGATGCCAGTCACATTGTAAAATGGTTCCATGAGAACTGGGAAAAGTGCCGCGTATGGCGTAAGTGGACGGTCGGAAAGTGTTAATTCGATTTTTGGTTTCTACATACCTTGACACGTAAACCACCTCGGACCTAAACCACCGGACGTAAACCACCTCGGACCTAAACCACCTCGGACCACCTTCATACCAAGACCTCGGACGCGTCGGACCTCTGCTTATCGCTCGAGACTTCGACGAGTTCATACCTCCTGCTATTTCCTGTATCTCCGCTTATCAACTCTTGCATTATTAGGTGAGACTACATCTATATCAAAAGTTCAGCTTTTGCTGTATAACAAACGATGGGGGACAAAGAACCTAAACCTCCTGACATTATTGATCAGGAAATGCTAGATGGAGAAAAGCTTAAAGAGTCAAATACAGCGAACATGAAGTTCTACGTAGGCGATTCGGGACCCTTTTACATCATATTGGAAAGTGATAATTCAAATGAAAATGGTATTGGTAGATTGCATCCAATGTCAATAGGGAAATTATTACACGAACAACATTCGAACATATCCAAACATATACTGAAAATAGGAAAAGTTGGAAGAAATCGTATTCGAGTAGAACTTGACAACTATGTATCGGCTAACAAGCTAACTGAATTCGAGATATTAAAAACAAAACAATTCAAAGCCTACATACCTAATTACCTTCTTAAACGAAGCATAATTATTCGTGGCGTAGACACAAGTATTACTGAAGAAGAAATAAAAACGCTTGCTCGGGACCCATTAGGCAAACCACTGAACATTATTGATACGAGTATTAAACGCATGACTAGATCAGTGATAGACGAGGCATCCAATACTTCTAACCGAATTCCGACTCAATCTGTGAAAGTTGTTATTCGTGGCCAAAATATTCCACCTTATGTGACTATTCTTTATGTGAACTGTCGAGTGAGCCCTTTCATTCAACGAGTAGTTCAATGTGTGCAATGTTGGAGATTTGGTCACTTTAAAGACCAGTGCAAAGGGTCTGTGCGATGCGAACGTTGCGGGGAACCTCACGACTTGTCATCATGTCAGAATACAATAAAAAGGTGTGTTCATTGTAATAATCCACACTCTGCCTCGGAGAAGAAAATATGTCCACAATTTCAAAAGGAACAGGCCATAAAGAATGTAATGAGTTCACAAAATATTTCATATGGAGACGCAAAATCCTTTGTTTGTGGAACTTCTTATGCATCAAATACATCTGCACCCAACATCCGTGATCAAATTGAATTCCCAAACTTGAGTTCTGAGTCCATTCCATTTCGACCATATAACACCGGGTTTAGGGCAAAAAAGCGAGTCATGTCGACCATTTCTTCATATGATCAATCGGGATACTCAAATATTATAAAACAAACAACTGAGAAGAAAAATCAAGTCGGTGGTATGATACCATTCAATCCACATAAAACACCACAAACACTCGAACCGAATTCATCCTCAGCCGACACTCCTCAGAATCTGACTGAAATGATTATATCCATAATTTCTAGCATACGACCTCTCATGAGTAACAGCACGGACGATGAATTATTGAAAGCAATAGTTCAGGACAAATTGAAAATAAGAACAAAATTGATATAAATAATAAAATTATTTTAGTAAATACTGATAAATAATAGAAATACAGTCTAATATACCAAATAGCAAAAACGTTTGAACACTATAGAAGTAATAAAAATTAAATTTAACTCATCATGACAACTATGAATGATCTAATTGTTCTACAGTGGAATGCACGTTCACTGGCCCCGAAAAAAGGAGAATGGGGTATTTCGGTGGGTCGGAAATTCAGGTTTTTGACCTCAAATTTGGATTCAGCACCCTTGAAAACCTATATACTCCAACTTTAAGCCCAATGATACTATAACATGTGGTAGAAAAAGTAATTAAAGAGATCACACGTTTGAAAAAGGCGGGCCGCTATAAATGCACACACACTAGGCAAGGACTACGCCGCGGACTGCCCCGCGCGCGTGTGTGAGTAGAATGTTGTAGTATCCAAGAGGGGTTTCTGTGCATGGATACTTTTTCAAAGACAGTTGGCTAGCTACGTCACGATTGGCTAGCTACGTCACACCGTTCAAATCTTCAACTTTCCTTAGCTTCTCTGATTTTTTAAAAACATTTTCTCGACGAACAGACCCGATTACCGTTATTCCTGAGCCTTACTCTTTTGGAAAAAAAATAAAAAAAATTGACTGAAATACCCCATTAGAACAATTGCTACTGTCAAAAAGAATATTAGTGGCCTTAATAAGTGAAAGCTGGCTTAAACCATCCAGTACCTTTCGCATTAGAAAATATAACATCATACGACAGGATCGTAATGATGGGTGGGGTGGAAGCGCTCTTCTCATTAGAGAGGACATTCCATATGATGATGTTTCGTCTAGCTTAACTCAAGTCGAAGATATGCAAGGTGTCGGAGTTAAATTGAAGCTGGGAACAGGACCTGACCTATACATCGTTGCTCTGTATAACCACGATCGAAACAACTTGAGTGCACAAACATGGGAAACACTATTCGCTTCAGTTCCTCACCCGAAAATCATTGGCGGGGATTTCAATATCCACCTGACCTGCTTGGGATCTAGTTTCACTGACAGGAAAGGCTTAAACCTCCTGGAAGCAATGGATGAATCAAATTTAGTCTACCTCAACACAGGAGATCCAACACTAATCCCTCGAGTCAACTCCTTTAATTCATCAGCACCTGACGTTACTCTATGTTCACCCAACTTGGCTCCACTGTTCCAGTGGGAAATAGAGGAGGATCCTAGGGGTTCTGACCACTATCCGATAGTATTGAGTTCCCCAAACTTTTCAGTCCCTGCACAAAGGGCCCCAATACGAAAGTGGAAAATCAAAGACGCCGATTGGAATGAATATCGGAACATTCTCAACTTGACACACGACCCGTTGGTTCAAGTGGGTTATGAGACGCTTATATCAGAAATTAATTATGCAAGTGAAGTCGCTATCCCGAAATATAAACCACTTTCTACAGCCAAAGCGAACGCAATATGGTGGACCGATGAGTGTCAACGAGCTCTTCAAGAGCGAGAAGAAGCGGCCAGAAATTGTAGCTCCTTCTTTACTAGACGAAATTTTGAAATATATAAGACTAAAATTGAAGCGTTCCAGCTAATTATCCTTCAAAGCCAAAAAAACTCGTGGAAATCATTCTGTGGGGACTTAAATAAATCTACTCCTATAACTACTATTTGGAATAAAATAAAGATGATTAAAAATAGAAAGACATGCAATAAAACCCCTACCCAAGAAGGGGAATGGATTGAGGACCTTCTAAACAACTATGCTCCTGCCTCAGTACCAAATCTTATTAATTTTGAAGGGGAATTTAACAACAGTCCTACGAATCTTCTTGCGCCTTTCAGTATGTTTGAATTAGAAGCTAGTATGAATAAAGGATTAAATACAGCTCCCGGAATCGATGACATAGTCTATCCTATGATTGCCAATCTTCCTATGACTCATAAACGGTGTCTTCTGTATATCTTCAACGAATTTTGGAGTCAAGGCGAATGACATAGTCTATCCTATGATTGCCAATCTTCCTATGACTCATAAACGGTGTCTTCTGTATATCTTCAACGAATTTTGGAGTCAAGGCGAATTTCCGGAAGAGTGGAAACATGTAATCGCTATCCCGATACTCAAACCGGGGAAAAAACCACACGTAGGTATGGTCGTCATACCGACTCATATCTCTGACCCCTTGTCCCCTGAAAACGTTGGAACGTGCAATCAAAACGCGACTGGAGTGGTATGTTGAGTACAATGATCTGCTCCCACAGTCACAATTCGGATTCCGACGGGCTAGAGGAACATATGACGGTATTACTAAGTTGGTAACAAGTATTCACCAGTCTCTGATTAGTCGAAAAATAACACTAGCTTTATTCCTCGACATATCTCGAGCATATGATCATGTATCATTAAATGTTTTAGCAGAAAGAATGCGCATTTTAGGTCTCCCTGTGAAATTCTGTGAAAATATAATAAAATTATGTGATTCTCGATCAATTTAAATTAGAGTCAATCAAAAACTATATGGACCCCGAACGACCAGTCAAGGACTTCTACAGGGAGGGATTTTATCACCTCTTTTATATGCAATTTACATTGGGGACCTAGAGGATATTGTACCAGATGGGGTGGAAATCATTCAGTTCGCAGATGATATATGTATATTCCTGGAATGTAACGACATAACGGATGGTATAGACAAGTTAACTGAATTTATGGAAAACTTCAATATATGGTGCGAAGGAAAAAACCTACATGTGTCTACTGAGAAATCTGTTATTGTACCATTTACTAGAAAGCGGAATATGCCCATCGGTAATAATATTGTATTATGTGGTAGTGAGATAGCAGTCGAACGGAAAGTAAAATTTTTGGGGCTGTGGATGGATAAATCCCTAACATGGACCTCCCATATTGAACACGTATTGAATAGGTCAGACCGCTACTTCAACATACTCAAAATGGTTACAAACCTCAAATGGGGAGCAGATCAATTGTGACAGTATCAAGAAAAAGTAGTAAAAAGACAATTTTGAAACCATGGATCACTGAAGGCATACTACGATCGATTCGAAAAAGAGACAGGATGTATAGTAAAGCATCAAAACAACCGTACAACACATCCTTACAGGAAAGGTATAATTCATACAAAAAGACAATTAACAAGCTTGTCAAAAATATGAGAGAAAACTATTTTATTGATAAATTGAACAGAAACGAGGGTAATATGAGGAAAAGATGGGAAATCATAAATGAGGCGGCCAATCGTATATCTAAAGAAAAAAACAGTTTCCCTATCCAGGACTGGATCCGTGAACATAACAACGTGAGAAACGAAACTGATGCTGCGAATGTTCTGAATGAGTATTTTACAACAATTGGAACTAAGATGGCAAATAAAATAGAAGAAGAACTGGTCCCGCGTCAAAATGACCCCTCACCTTCACACCCACACTCAATGTTCATCTTCAAAATTCAGCCTGATGAAGTAATAAAAGCAACAGAATTACTGAGAGGAGGTTCGGCGCCGGGCCCAGATGGGATACCAACCCTGGCAATTAAAGCTGTTATAGAACATATTGCCAAGATACTAGCTCATCTATTCAATCTATGCATCCGCGGTGGAGTATTTCCGCAATTATTCAAGGTCGCCAAGGTGATCCCATTATTTAAAAAAGGGGAAAAAACCGACCCGGCAAATTACCGCCCTATATCGTTAATTAACGTAATTGCCAAGATTTTTGAAAAAATACTGAAAAACCGACTAGTCTCATACCTGGAAAAAAACCAAATAATAGGGTCACAACAATTTGGATTCCAACGTGGTACCAGCACACAAGATGCACTCTTCAAGATCACCGAAGATATAAATAGCAGATTGGACAACGGAGACAAAGTAGTACTGACGTGCCTCGACGTAGCCAAAGCATTCGACACCATATCAAAAAGAAAAATGGTTGAAAAACTTGAGAAATACGGTATTTGTGGTATCGCATTGGATTTTTTTAAAAGCTACATTAGCAATAGGGAGCAAGCGGTTTACGTTGGAAACTCGAAAAGTAACAATGCCATCATCACGGACTACGGCTGTTCACAGGGGACCTCTATAGGTCCTATACTTTTCCTGCTTTATGTAAACGAACTGGCAACAAAACAGTATTCGGGAAACATCTTTATGTTTGCGGATGATGTGGCACTGGTTAATTCAGGAAAAACATGGAAAGAAGCACACGAAAAAGCAGAGACGGATCTAAAAATCATTGGACAGTGGATGATAGCAAATAAGTTAACAATAAATACTTCGAAATCCGTTTATATGAATATTTCAAGAAAAGGTGCTCCCAGTTCCTTGATGGAAGAGTCATTGAAAATGCATTCCTGCTCAGATCATTCTTGTAACTGTCCATCATTGACACGAGTAGATGAATTGTTATATCTTGGAGTGACAATAGACCACCGCATGAAATGGGACATCCACGTGAAAAACTTGTGCCAAAAACGCTTGCATACGAGTCTGCAACACATTGAAACATTTTCATGCCCCCCCCCCCCCTCCCCTCCCGACACATGAACTACATCTAGGTAGGTACTGTAAAGTACCTACCTACCTAACAACTTCACTTCTGATGGTCATAATCATCATTGTGGCGACTTGGGACAAATATCGTTGCAACAAATATCGTTGCATCAAATTTCGTGACGATTTTTTTTTTATGTGCCATATGAAAGACATGAAAATGTCAAAACTGAGAAAATGTGCCTTTGTGATTTACCGAATTAAATTTCTGTCCAACACAATGATTAGAAACATTTATCAAGCATTGTTTGAGTCAATTATGCAATACTCGATAATAATATGGGGCGGTACATTTAACCCTTATTTTCCCACTTTTCAGAAAATCCTTGTTTCAATTTATTTTTTTCGTAATTCGAAGCATTTTGGTCATCAATGACACAAAAAACATTTGGAAAAATTCTATGAGCAACAGGTTGCTCATAATCAACGAAATAAGAAAGGTATCTTACCGGATCCTCCAGGAAGGAGGGGTCCTACATTGGATTCCTGAAAGACACTTCAGGAATAGGGTGTGCAATATTTAAGCATTGAAAAACAAAGATTTCGTCAAAAATATTCTATTACTTTATCATTACAAGCAATTCCTTTCCAAAATCGTCTCAACTACAACCTAAGTGAATAATAGTTACTAGGAAACTAATTTTCTGGAACTTAGATACCGATTCTCAAACCAACTGGTAGTAAGTGAGTAAGTACCTCAGTCTTCAATCAAATTCGAAATACAACTCAAATTACAAACCGGTGTAATCATATTTTATAGAGTAAAGTACTGAAGGCACTAATTTCTCTCGAGCATCCATTCAGTTCACTATAGAAATCGAATACAATGACTGAAAATACTAATCAGACTAGCTCGAATTTCCAAGAAAATACTGCAATAATTGGGAAATTATTTTGAATATCATCACATTTTAGAGTAAGTACTGAAGCACCAATTTCTTTGAAGTATCCAAAAAGTTCCCAATAAATATCAAACGAATCCCTAATAGAAAGTACTAGGTAAGAGTTGCTTTAATTTTCAAAAAAATCGCTAATAATTAGGGAATTATTCAAAATTTTTCAAGTAAGTACCTATCTATAGATCAATAAAAAACAATTTCTTACATGGTGGGTTTCTTTGAATAAAATGAAAAAAACTTTAGGAACTATAAACGAGGGAACCATCAAGAAAAAACTCTGAGAACTCAAGACGTTTCAATCTCCTGTTGCAAATATATCAGCCGTCATTGTGGTGCTGTGGTTCAGTGTGGTTTTTTTTTTTCAAATCACAAACACACCTGCTCTCTATATAACTACAGGTGTACACCACAGGTAAGATCACGTTCATAAAATGTATAAACGTAGTTCAGTGTGGTATTGCACGAAGCAATTCCTGTTTGGTTTGAGGCAAAGTCCTGCGTGTAGATACGGGCATTTGCCTTTAGCATTGGTGGCTGGAAAGTGGTCAATTTTATCATAGCTCGCCAGGTTGAATTTTGTTCTACTGGTGGTTTTGGAGTTTCGGGGCCTCGATTTTTGCAGCCTCTAGTTTCAATTTCTTGAGCCCCATTTTTCTAGTGGGTTGCCTGTACAATTTTCATCTTCCTCCTCTTCCAGTAACTCCTCTTCTTTGTGTTCAAATCCTTCGAGGATTTAATTGACTCCCTCAATTATCTCGTGCCATCTAACTTCGCCTGGAAAAGGAATAAAAGGTATGGTTTTAGTGGACAATTTGGTCCATTTTCGCTCAAGATTCACAGGTATAAGGATTGTGATTACGATTTGAATAGGTTCTAATTTATCGACTGCTTGATACTGAATATAGGTGTGAAGGTTCTGACTGAACCTCAAGAACCTTCACACCTATATTACGATTTGATAGACAATCATTTCAAAAACACCAGTTTTGTGTGAAGAATGTGGTCAATCGACCTTAGTTAATTCGATTGTCACGACACCCCCACTCCTGAAGTATCTTGTCGGAATAAAGACATGTGAGAACCCCTCTCCTGAAGTATCTTGTAAGAAACCATTGGACCCCTCCTTCCTGGAGGATCTTACGAGATACCTCAGAAAAACGGAACTTACACCGGTTTAGCCCTCTAATTAGGCAAAATTGTTAATCCTGCGTCATCTTGAGTACTTTCTACATATGATTCAAGAAGAAATATATCACAAAAATTTATACGATACGAGTTACGTTGCCAAGAAACTTACCTTTCTCGATGGTGCGTCCATGCTGGAGGCGGGATTGTTGTAATCTCAATATTATCACTTTTATCGATGTTTAAGCTATCGAACCTTTTGCAATCGATTCTTGAGATGTCAAGGTAGCCAACATAATCACACTCGTATTAGAACTTAATTTGAACAGTGTTGGAGAACGCTCCAAAGATTTTCTTCCTGTAGGATACTTCAGGACAATAAGGGTTAAGTACCTAATAGACAAAATATTTAAAATCCAAAAAATGACTCTAAAGGTTCTTTTTAATAAACCAAGACGTTATGCCACTGAGGATCTCTTCAGGGAAGTAAATCTGTCAACTATTCAACAACTTTACGTGAAAAACATGTTGAAATTCATCAAAAAGGAAAAAAACATTTTTTTCAGCGATGTGAGATTACGCAAAAATCAGTCGTATCGGTTAAAACTTCCAAAAGTAAAAAACAAATTTGCTCAGATGACCGCCAAGTATATGGGAATGAAAATAATAAATAAAGAATTTACCATCATAAAGGAAATCTTATTGACAAAAAATAAGAAAACATTCAATAAGGAGATAGATAGACTGATATTGGATAAACCATTCGACTATTTCACAACATAAAACAATATAAATACAAAACATAAAATTAAGTATAAAGTTTAAATTCTTTATAATAACATATTGTCAAATTATTAAAACGTTGTATAACAAGATATAAATATATAAAAATGTATTGGGTAACAATGAATATATTCATAATAATAAAACAAAAATAAACGTACACTACCAACCTACTCCGTGCTGGGCCACAGTTTTCTCAACTATCCAGCACGGTCATCATTGTAAAAATAAATAAAAAAAAATGTATTTTCTTTTTTTCATCTTTTTTCTCACTCAGATGACTCAACATCTCTCAGATCCGGAGGTGGCTCTAATTTTCTACAAGGCGACGATCCGCGCTATAGTTGACTACGCATCCATATTCTATGGACAGACCAGCGACACAAACCTCTTGAAAATATCAAGATTGCAGTACAAATGTCTAAGGCAAAGTATGGGATTTCTGTCCACCACTCCAACAGACATTCTCCTAGCCGAAACAGGAGAGCGTCCCGTTCGGAATAGGTTTCAAATGTTGTCGGATCGGTTTATTATGAGACTGCGTACCCGTCAGAGCGAAATATTGAATAACATTTGTAGATTGAGTGTGTTAGACTTAAACTCCGAAATCATGCACATTCGGATGACTCCCATGATCATAAATAGTTTTACACAAGAACATCTAGACCTCTCAAGCATCTATAGCTCTCCTCGACCACCTAAATTCATGCTGAAGTTTGAAGAATTAATACAGCCAATAAGTTACACACGCTTCATCTACAAGCCAGACGCCAGAACGGGAATAAATGAACAATTAAAGGAATTTTTAGCAACCAGATGGCCACACTGTAACCTTACATTTACAGATGGATCAAAATGTCATGAAGAAGTAGGTTCTGCCTTTTGGAACGTCAAGAAAAACTATAAAAAAACGTTCAAACTCCACCCGCAAGTATCAAGCTATCATTCCGAAATGGTAGCAATCATAAAAGCGGTAGAATACGTTATTGATGAACATGATGGGGGAGAAACAAACGTGGTTTGCTCCGATTCTCTGAGTGTCCTCCAAAAGATCAGTGCGGTTTCAACCTTAAGAGTTTCAAACGGACTCACTGCCATTCCTACACGTATTATACCTATGCAGATCCAATAACATGAACATAAAATTACTATGGATCAAAGCTCATGCAGGAATAAAGGAGAATGAAGAAGTGGGCCGTCTCGCAAAACAAGGAGCTAAGAATGGACAACAGCTTGACTTAAGAATGGAAATAGAAGACCTCATGCCACATCTTGCAAAACACTATCGATCCACATGGGAAAAAGCATACTTAACTTCAGCGAAAGGGAGCTTTTATAAGGCGATACAAACGAATATACCACGCAGACCTTGGTTTAAGTATAGCGAAGTTAACAGAGACTTCGGAAGGATGATTTCTCGAATAAGATCGAACCACGGCATCTGCGACGCTTACCTCCATTCCATCGGAAAGAAAACTACGACAGAGTGCAGCAGGTGTGAAGACCCATACGGATCATTGGAACACTTAATAATGTCATGTACGACATTTGAAGAGGAAAGACAGAGACTATTTTCGAAAATTACCACTACAGGAACATGAATACTCTGTGTATACGGAAATTTATAATTTTGTGAACATATGTAATGTGTATATTAAATTATATTAACTATAGTATGGCTGTATAAGAAATTAATGCCAAATAAAAATTTAAAAAAAAACCACCTAACTTTGAGTTTGTTTTTGTTGCTCGATTCTGAAGATTCATTAGGTATTAAAAATAATAAACAAAATCGAGGAGGTTGAAATTATAAAATAAAAGTACCCCAGAAATTATGGTTTTAGAGGGGGGGTGGTTGTTGTCTGGTGGGATACCCTGTATTTGAGTGCTTGTTGATAGTTAGAATTGAGGGTTGGGGTGCTTGAGAGTCTCGTGGATTCATGATATATTTGATAAACTACTGACAGTCTCGACGATGGTGGTGCTGTACTGAACTCCCCTGCAGAGGCCTCCTGTCTTAATTTAAAATAATTGACAAAACCAGACTGAAGTTTGTGTCCACCAACTTCTTGTACCTTGTAGTCTACCTCTTGCCTTTTGAGCTAGTTTATCCGTTTGTCAAATGTGTGCGCTCTTACTTTTCCAGTTCTGGTCCCAGGAAGGTTCGGTCCTTGACGCCTCCTGCCCGTATTGATGACACTCGTCTTTCGGCTGAACCCAATGATCGCCAGGCCTCCACGCCAGAGAAAGAACATTCTTCCGCCTCCCCTACCCATCCAAATTTTCTTGATGATTCAAATATGTCCGCTATCCAGAATTCCTATAGCGGTGCAGGTACTACCATGTCGTCGTTCATAATACTCCTGAAATGAAAACACTTCCAATCGATTTATTTTGATCATTGGTTTCTGTGCAGGATTTTTTAGTCTTGGTTGAATGTAAAGATCAAAACCTGAATTTTGAAAAATTATGATCACATTTATTTATATTTTAATTCATTAAGAACCCTGGAAAAAGTCGAAAAATGACCCTGGAAAACTCAGGGAATTTTTTTTTGTGGAATCGCTGGACACCCTGTACTTGTTCTTGGTATTTAAGTCGACATTTTATATTTATTAATGTTATTAATGGCTGTAGTAAACAACACCACTTGTTTTTTTTTTTTTTCAGTTCCAAAAGTGAAATCGAAATCTCGAAAAGATATGATGGACGAGGTGAGTACCTAACAATTATCTTCGTCATTTATCTATTTATTTATACATTTTTATTGAAGTTCATTTGACAGAACTTACAAGCTTTGGAAGGAGGAAATATACGTCTTCTGCTCATTAAGATGTCTTCACTAAGGGAGTCACAGTCGGTCGTCGTTCCTTCCTCGTTCCAGGTTAGTCTAATCTTACAAACCGGCGCTAAAATTTTTACCTAAATTTGAAATTTTCACGGATTTTTGAAATTTATTAAAGCATCTACATAGGGAATTGAAAAACTAAAATATTGCCGCCGAAATCATCAAAATCGAACATAATTGCCTGAGAAAAGGGAAAACCCCATTATTCAATGACTGATGTCACAGTTTTTCCTCTTTTCTGTGGCAATTATTGTTCGATTTTGATGATTCCAGCGGCAATATTTCAGTTTTTCAATTCCCTGGGTTGGTGCACTAATAAATTTTGAAAATCCTTTAAAATTTCAAATTTAGGTACATCTTTGAAACTTTGAGCGGAGGTTTGTTAGAGATTGGGCTAACACAGAACGAGGAAGGAACTGCGACCGACTGAGACTCCCTAAAGAGGATCGAAATTGATTGCTAAGTCTCTTATCAGTAGTTACACATGTACCCATAGATTCTTCTAAAAAATAAAAAAAATTAAAATCCACTGATCGCTATTAAGAATAAAGCAAGAAAAATAAAGGTAAATTAAATTTACCTTTCTTTTTCTTGCTTTATTCTTAATAGTGATTAGTCGATTTTTATTTTTTTTATTTTTTAGACAAATAAATTTAAAAAATTTTGTATAATTTTTTTGTATAATTTTTATACAAATTTTGTATTCTAATATTCACATTTTCAGCGCAAAAAAGTTAAGGAAGACAAGGAAATAAAATGTTTAATTGCTGAAATGGAGGCAGTTCTCGCAACAGCAGAACTCTATGAAGAACAAGAAGCTCGCAAACGTTCTGGCGACGAGGTACTTATAACAGTTATAAGATTAAATGAAGCAAGACGGTAGTATCACGACCAAAAGGTAGAGACGGTAGCCGTCTATTTGCGGCTGAAGAAGGTTAAAGTGGGTCAGAGAGACTGAATGAAATGAATGAAAGAAAGTTTATTCCAAAAAAAAAAAACAAATAAAGAAATTACAAAAAAAATCATAACTGTAAATTAGTACGGCAACACAAAGGAAAAATTATAGTATATTAATGCAATGGAATATACCCCAGGAACCATAGGGTACGACCCTGTGCGGTTCGGGGGAGTTGAGGTAAACAAGTAATATTACCTATTACACCATTTTTACAAAAACGACCCAAAAGTGATCAGATGAAGAATAAAAGGATACAAAAATTAGAATAAATTTCTATGAACCCATGTGACAATTCCAAACGAATTTGGATAGAATACAATCATTATATAGGTAAAGATAAACACCATAGAAGCAAAACAGCAGACAAAATCATGACACATAAACACTAGTCAGTAAATTGGAACAGTTTATAGGACCTTGGGTTATCAACCATGTGAAAATTCTAGTTTTATAAACGGCACGCGAAAAATTTCCAGGTATGGTCATGTCGGCTGGGAGAGACCGCAATATATTAGGCATACTGAAAAATATATGCCTTGAGGTACACCATAAACGAGATTGGGGAGCTGGTATTACCGCCTTAGAAGTGAGGCGAGCTGGGTATATGCTATGTCTAGGATACACGAAGTAATCGGGGTGTTTGTGAAAAAAAGTAATAGCTATTTTAACATACAGTTGTTGAACTGAGAATACCTGGACAGCTTTGAATAGGTCAGAGGTGGGGAACTGGCACAGTTTCCTAGCGATTACTTTTAGGATTGATTTTTGGACAATACAAAGCGGATGTAGGATGGACGCTGAAGCCCCACCCCAACCTAAAATACCGAAGCTAATGACACTTTGCACAAGAGCTTTATATATAGTAATTAAATTTTTCTTATCAAGACATCCCCTCAATCTAATCGTTTTATCCTCAAGACTCAATAATCGATTATTTTCGATATCAAACATAACCTTCTCAACATAACCTTCTCTGACCCAATCAGCTGGTCGTGAAGGGGCGCCATTTGCGCTCCTATCCAACAAGGTTATTATGTCTCCCTTGTGGGTTAGATGTCTGACAAGAAATTCCATACTCAGTATGTGTGTTCCCTCTCAGGTGACAACCTGAGAAGGTATGAATATAAGATACGTCTCTGCGGTGGTTTAGACCCCTTTGAGCTGAGTGTTGTTGAGTGTGACGACGATTTTCCTGACATAACTCGCGAAGATCTCGTGGAGTATCTTGTATTGAAGACGGATTTCATATCCCTGAAGCAACTGAGAGCTGCAAATCTTTGGATGCGCACAACTTTGTTACTTCAAGGCGCATGAAATCCGTCTCATGCAAGGTACTCCCAGGTGACAAGGTGGTGGTGTTTGGAAAGGTAAGTAATTCAAATGTTATCCAATTATTATTAGGTTAATTGAAATAATAACGATGTATGCCATGTTTTGGGCAGGTAGTAGATTCAACAAGGGTCGTTTGATGAAAATAATGTTATGATAGCATCCCCTGCCCATTGCTAAGTCAACATTGTTATGAAACTTCGAAAAATCATGGGAAAAGATCTAAAATCTTTGTTTACAATGATGGGAATTCAGTCAGTTCATCGAACATGGTTGTCAGGAATGCTGGGAATCAGCGACGCCAAAAGGCTAATATTCTTATTTTTTCGGAAAGTTCTCTTGTCTTTCCACACTGTTTCTGATCACTTTTGGCAAACCAAAAAATTAAATACCGCTTCCGGGACGAGAAGAGCAACTAATAACCGCATAAATTGACATAATGATGAACCGTCCATAAAATCTTTGTTTACAACGGAGTCAACATGGACGCCTTTCAGCGAGATTCAAATAACCGTTCGATTAGTCGAAGAATCGATACATATATTCTGTGTGACGTCACACGGATAAAAGCAATAAAAAATATGAATAAATTTACGGAGTTTCTGAACCATAGAGCTAATATGATACTCCCACCTTAAGTCTTCGTCTATAGTAATTCCTAAGTACTTTGTAGAATAAACCCGTTCTATTAGTGGACAATTGCCGTCACACGCACACTTCATGTAGTCATTTCCACGTGACATGTCTATTTTTAATATCTATAAATCAATTAAGCTCTTTGAATCTTTTTGGAACCATGTACATGTATGCTGATGATACATCGATTTTATGTGAGGGGGATGATTGGGAGGAGGTGTTTAGGGATGCAAATTCTGACATCAACAAAGTCTTTGAGTGGATGTGCTCTAACTCCTTGAGTTTAAACGTTAAAAAAACCAAGTTTTTGGTTTTTTCCAAGTCCGCATCCAAACATAAGTTGGAGCAGCACAGTATCATGATACATACAATGATGATACATGATGTATACAATGTATGTATCATGATACTGTGCTGCTCCAACTTATGTTTGGATGCGGACTTGGAAAAAACCAAAAACTTGGTTTTTTTAACGTTTAAACTCAAGGAGTTAGAGCACATCCACTCAAAGACTTTGTTGATGTCAGAATTTGCATCCCTAAACACCTTCTCCCAATCATCCCTCTCGCATAAAATCGATGTATCATCAGCATACATGTACATGGTTCCAAAAAGATTCAAAGAGCTTAATTGATTTATAAATATTAAAAAGAGACTTAAGCTGGGTTCACATGAGTGCAGTCAACGTGGTAGTGCAACGAGGCGGTTATGCGTTCGGACGCGGCTGGCGTCTAGAGATTCATATGGGCGCAGTTGCGTGACAGCTTCCCGCCTTTTCGACTTCTATTTTCCCTGCGCTTCAGTTGAAATCCTATCTGTTTTGAACCCTAGCGGTACCAATGTACCTCCTCATCAAGGGAGACTGGGGGGGTACATCTAGTAGGTACATTTTTTCTGTTCCTACGATGTTCCATTTCATTTTTAAATTCATCAAAGATACAATTTTTCACCCCTAATATTTTGGACTGGTAGTTATCTTTTTTTCAATCTTTCTCCAGTTAAAAGTCGAGGAGATAAAGTCGGAAATAGCCGAAAAATTGGACGCCATCAATTTCTACACCTACTGCTGCAAAACTATTCCTTCCCTCATTCAGGCGCAGGAAGTGGTCGATCGTGCAAAGGAGAAAAAAGAAGAACTTTTGGAAATAATTCACGGCTCAAAAGGTACCAAAATATTGATTCACTGTTAGCACTAGATCAGTCTTACTCATCAGAGATCTGAGAAGGACGTTATTCGGGGAGATACTTTGATGTTAAGGATTACTAAATTTCAACAAAAATACTTTATATTCGATTACTGTCCATTAATTTCTGTGGTTGCTGGTAGAAAGGGGTGGTGGTTTTGTGCTACTCAGCTATACTAATTCTTTTCTATTTTTCAATACTTAAGCACAAAGTATTCAAATAGGTTTGTCAAAAACAAATGTATATACATTTTTGTATGGATTTTTGAATCCTTGAAATCAGTTAAAAGGTTAAATTGAGTGGTTATCATGAAGTGGTTATGAATCCTAGGCTGTTATGAATTATAATTATTTACGTATATCAATTGAAGTGGTGAATACCATGCTTTGAAATGGTATTTAGTACCTTCAACTGTATTAACAATACACCAGTATTTGAGGTGAGTACCTAAAAGTAGATAAAACACTTTCATCGCATACTCTGCTCCTGTTTACTTCACCATGGTGTAGAACACTGGTTCGGTGCCCACTTTGAGGTCTGTCAGTTAAGGTTGTTGTATGAAGGGAGGTCTAGACTTGTTCCTGAATATTCATGGATATTGCTGTGAGCACAGCTTGCAGATTTGGTCGCAATTTTCAAGTTTTACTTCAAGTTCTAACCACATTATATCTAACTACAAGGCTCACAGTTATCTGCATGGATATTTTAAAACAGATTTAGGGTACCCTCAACCTCTTAATATTCATCTCATGCTATCAAATTTAGGAAACTGTAACTTCCATGCTTTTGCCTATTTCCTTCATTGGTTGAAAATCAATGCCTCTATCTATTTACGAGTTGGAATATGTCTTGAGCTCTTTAGTGTGAGTTTTGAAAACAGGGCGTGGGCATTCTCCATTCTAGCTACATGGAAGCAGTGAAGGGTGGAATGAGCATCCATTCCCACTACTGTTCCACTGTGGTGAAGACTACTGCTCTGGAAGATTGTTTTTTTTTTCAATAATAAACCTTTGGAATCGACCAAGAAAAAGTAATTTTAACCCCACCTCTAAATTTGTTTAGTTAACATTTTAAGGTACGTAGAATCCGAAAATCGAGCGAAAATTTTGCCATCCGTCCACCGTATGGCGGCACTTTCCTTAGTTCCCATGGACCGATATTGATGAAATTTGGCATGTGGGCTCCATTTGGGATCTAGTTGTGCCCCGAAGCTTTTGGTTAATGCCAATCACTTCTAAGGGTTGACATTTTGAAAACGCCCTAGCTGAAAACCTTTCGATATAAAAGTATTGTTTTTTCATCAATTTAAAATAAAATTGAATTTTTAGAATCGAATGTGACCACTCAGAGCTCTGTAGGACAAACAGTTCGCTCCCTACGAGAACGGGGGTTGGGCTTGTGATAAATCACAAACACGAGTGTGAATCGCAAAAGAGGCCTAATCTCCGTTCAAATTTCAGCTGACCAAAATACGTTGTTCGTTTCTTCGAGTTGTCCTCAGTTTTGCAGCCAGTAATCAAATTTCTTATTGAAGGCACCCACAACTCTTATTTCTTCGAACTGAGTGTGAAGAGTTTATTTCTTCCAAATAAACTTGATTGTGAAGTAGGCAGGTAATAACAATGGCAAAACTGTGTTCTTTGCAGACGAGTGATCTACAGGGTGTAACACGAGTGGTTCACGATCTTTCTTCCACGTGTTCTACAACTAATTTCCGACAAAAAGTGCCTCTTGACATTTTTTGGTATCCCCTCTCAAAATGCCTTTTTTTCACTTTTTAAGTGAAGTTGAGATGGGCAAACGACGAATAAAAAGCAAAACTTGTCAAAATCATGAAATGACGGGTGGACACGGGGTCCTTTGATGGGAGGACTCTGTGCTGAAGAAGAGTAGTAGTGAAGACCCCGTAGTCTCCCCGTCAAACCGTCGATTTCGTAGAAAAAAATGCACGTTTTGCCGCGTTTAAACAGAAATTATTCCCTTAAATTCGATTGTAAAATATTTTTTGATTACACAGTTGGAAAGCTGAGATTTTGGCGCACTTTTTAGGAAAGTTTCACAATGGGGTATTTCGGTGGGTCGGAAATTCAGGTTTTTGACCTCAAATTTGGATTCAGCACCCTTGAAAACCTATATACCCCAACTTTTAGCCCAATGATACTATAACATGTGGTAGAAAAATTAATTAAAGAGATCACACGTTTGAAAAAGGCGGGCCGCTATAAATGCACACAGCCTAGGCAAGGACTACGCTTTTGACTACGCTGCGCGCCTGTGTGAGTGGTGTTTTGTAGTATCCAAGAGGTCCCGCAAGGGTTTCTGTGCATGGATACTTTTTTCAAAGACAGTTGGCTAGCTACGTCACGATTGGCTAGCTACGTCACACCATTCAAATCTTCAACTTTCTTTAGCTTCTCTGATTTTTTAAAAACATTTTCTCGACAAACAAACCCGATTACCGTTAATCCTGAACCATACCCTTTTGAAAAAAAAAACCCTGTGTTGTTGCCTGTAAAGTCGGTATACGGGCGAAAGTTTTACGTGACAACGACTTTGAGTGGTAAAATAATTTTAATGTTAATATTCATTCGTATAGTAGGAAGAAGGATAAAATAAAATTCTTTGTCAAGTTGCACAGAGTAGGTATTTCCCGTAGGTAGTAGGTATTTCCCATGGGTGGGGGGGGGGAGTGAGTGCCAGGGAAGGGGGGCGGGGCGCTCCCGCTCTTGTGAGCGCCGGGGAAGGGGAGGGGCCGCCCGCCTTTAGGGAGCGCCGAGCTGCACCCCCTCCGTGAGCGGAGCGTAACGCAGTTTCTTGAAGTGTCTCCCGGTAAACCAATTTATAAGACGTTATCACGTCAAAAAAGATAAAAAAAATTGACCGAAATACCCCATTCTGCGTCAAGAATTGATATGGTTACCAGGCGACTAAAAAAACAAGCGATTTCAAGATTTTGACGAGTTTTGCTTTTCATACGTCTTTTGCACATCCCAACTCCACCTAAAAAAATGTTATTGGGCATCAAAAAGATTGCAAATTTAACGCTCTTCCCAACAGATTTTTTAGAGTTGAGCTAATTCTTGAATTTAGGGAGTTATGGTAGATTTATTGAGCAAAGATCAAAAACACGAAAAAAATTCAAAGTGAAAAAAAGGCATTTTGAGTGGGGATACCAAAAAATGTCAGGAGGCCCTTTTTGTCGGAAATTAGTTGTAGAACACGTGGGAGACAGATCGTGAACCACTCGTGTTACACCATGTATAGAAATAATACACCTTTGCAGCGTTTTTTTTTTCTTCAAAAATTCCGCACTCATTGACGATCTTCCATGAATGAGGTGTTTTTTATGACCACGTGGATGATGCTTGGAGTTTACTGAACCGAATTCGACGATTTTTTTGTTTCAAACAAGAGAGAACAGATCAAACTGCAACTGAGGTGAAACATCTTACTCCATCATCTCGTGCATGTATTATTCTCGTTTCAGACAGCGCACCAATCACAGGAGATGAGATTACCAGAATCGGCGAAGATTTGAAAAGCCTCAAGGGCTCTGTGGAAAGATTAAAAACCTCACTGTTCACCAAACGAATCTCTCTACCCATGGGTATTAAACACGAACCAATCCAAATTACTAATATTAGTGATATTTTGAGTTTGCTGCCGAATACTTTAGTTCTTTAACCTTGCAGAGTTCCAATAATTTGTTATTCACATTTTGATGTGTTTTATTTCTATTCATTTCTTCAAAAGAAGAATGAGGAATTTCACCATGTCGGAATTTCCTATTTTTGACCTAAAAATCGGATTCAGCACCTCTAAAAACCCCCTAAGACAAACTTTCAGCCCGAACTTCCTAATTTACTAATAAAAAAAACAGTGTAGAAAATACGAATGTTTAAAAAAACCGGGAAAATGACGTCATGCTGGAATAGTTCATTTATGGCCGCTTGAAGCGCTGAGATCGAGAAATCCATAGTCCCCAGATGCAAAATTTCATGAAACAGTAAAGTTCGAAATCGAAAAACTGAAGAAAAAAAAATAGAAAAAGCGAGATGGGGAAAATTAGATTTCCTCTGTTTTTGTTTGATAACTTTTCTCTTAGAAAACACGATTTCGTCGTCCCAATGGGCAACACTGGGAGGAGACGGCGATCCAAACAGCCCAATCAGCGAGCTTTCCCGCTGCACGTCTGTTTTCCCGGTTAGTTTTGAAATCAAAAATTTTGACTGTCTCCCAAAAATAACAGGAGACTTATTTTCCGAAATCAGCCCGATTTTCACCTATCCCACACCATTAACTATCCAGGAAAAATGCAAACAGAAATCGGTGAAATTCCTCATTACCTCTCTCGTGCCTCGTTCGATTTTATTCCCCAATCAATGACGGAAATTATTTTCAGATGAATTGATCAGTGCATTGAACGAAGCTTCTAAATTATTCATAAGAATGAACAATCCAAGACAAATGAACCGTATATTGAAAAAAGTTACCAAATGTACAGCCCTCATGGAAAAGTTGGTGGGCAGCATGGATAGGTGAGTAACGAATATTATTAAATTTATCTTATTTTCCGGTTATTTGTTCCAAATTACCCGACAAAAATAGTCAGGTCGTGTTGAATTAAGGGGGTCTCAGTTGGTCGACGTTCGTTCCTCGTTCCGGGTCAGTATTTGGCCGAATCGAAGGCACAAAAACTTAAAAATTTGTACCTAAATTTGAAATTTTAAAGGATTTTAGAAATTCATTAGTGCACGGCCCTAGGGAATCGAAAAACTGAAATATTGCCGCTGGAATCGTCATAATCGAGCAATAATTGCTGGACAAATATGGGGAAAATCGTTGATTCAGTTATGTTTTTCCCATAAAATGTAGCTAAACTTGAAATTTTCAAGGATTTTAGAATTTCATTAGTGCATGGGCCTTGGGAATTGAAAAACTGAAATACTGCCGCTGGAATCATCAAAATCGAACAATAATTGCCATAGAAATATGGGAAAAATATGGGAAAACCGTTTATTTAGTAGTTGTTCCTATTTTTCTCTAGCAATTATTGTTCGATTTTGATGATTCCGGCGGCAGTATTTCAGTTTTTCAATTCCCCAGGGCCGTGCTCTAATGCATTTCTAGAATCCTTTAAAATTTCAAATTTACGTACAACTCTTTAAGTTTTTGTCCCCTCAATTTCAAGAAATCGACAGTGAACTTGCAAAACCATATAAGTCGTTTCCCAGAAATTTTACAGGAAACGAGAAAAACTTGCTTCAAAGTGGACTTAACACGTTGGTTCATATTTGTTGCTTTTGACGCATAGAGAAGAGATACTTAGTCGAGTTTTTGCCAGTTTGGCTCCGTTTGATGGATCAAGGGGGTCTCATTCTATCCAAATACCTAAAGTCGTTTTCCAGAAATTTTACAGGAAACTAGAAAAACTTGCTTCAAAGTGGACTTAACACGTTGGTTCATATTTGTTGCTTTTGACGCATAGAGAAGAGATAGTCGAGTTTTTGCCAGTTTGGCTCCGTTTGATGGATCAAGGGGGTCTCATTCTATCCAAATAGCAATAACCTTATTTTTGAAAAAAATCGGACTTACATGGTTTTGCAAGTTCACTGTCGAAATACTAAGAACGAACGGCGACCGACTGAGACCCCCTTAGGGTGCGTTTATACAGCGGCATTTTGTCGCGACAGCACAAAGAATCCAATGGAGCCGTTTATACTGCGACGGTAACGTTCGGCGACTGCCGCCGGGTCTCTCGACACCGAAAAAGTGTCGCTGCATGCTGGCGGTAAAGCGACTGTCGCCCCACCCCAGCGGCAGCCGCTCACTCCTTCTAACACATTGAACCTAATGGCAGTGTTTTACTGCGACGGTAGCGACAGGTCGCCTCTCTTCATGTTTCCTTTCCAATTTTTGTTTTCCACCGTTCATGATGTCTACGGACCACGATAAGTTGATTTCTTGATGAATGGGCTCACCTCGTTTAGCAGTTCATCGAAGGAACTCATTGTCTTTCGGAAATATAGCTGGAAAACTTTTCTTCGTATTTCCTGATTTCAATATAAAATTTCATAAAATTTTCCTGGTGAGCGCTGACGTTGAAGGGGTGAACTGACCATCTTCGCCGCCCTCTGCCCTCACTTAAAAGCCCCTCTGCTTCTAGTACTCCAACTAACAAACTCCTGTTCATCATGGGAGTAGAACAACGACTGAGCTGGTGCAGAGGGGATGTGGGAGAGTGCAGCAGTGGGGAAGGGGGTCGACAAACCCCTCAGTATAAACGCGAGACACCGACGGTATTGTACCGTCGCGACATAACGCCGCAGTATAAACCCAGCCTTGAAGTAAAGGGTAAATGTCGTGTTGTATATGGTGGACTTGAAAATATTCGCAGTTAACGAGGCTGCTGAGGTAACTACTTCTTCAAAAACGTACTTCGCTGAGGAGAACCTCATTGTGTATTGATTTTTTTCAAATAATTATATATAAACAGTTTTTTTTTAATCCCAGGATGGAAGAATTGTCGGAAGAGAAGATTCGAGTGAGTGTCCATCTAGCTTCACTGAAGACATCAATGATGTTATACAACATGGAGAAAAAAGGAAATAGTGTCTGAAGCTGCTGAACAGGTCAGAGCGCTTAGTAATTATAATGAAATTATTGTGATGATAAATTAAATTAATTGAATGAATGTTGTTCTAATTCTTACGGCATCCTTAGGTGACCTGCAAAACACCTGCTGAAGAAGTTGAAGAAAGTTGCTTGAAGGTGGCCGTGGACTCAGCTCTGTCCTGCTCTGGCACTCGCCCCGACGTCAGAACCTGCATGCCTTTAATTATTTTCCATCCCTAGAGCAACTACAGTTTTACAACATTACATTTACATTATTATTTTCGCAGAAATAAAGTTTTTTTTACGTTGGTGAAGGAATATCAAATGAACAGTTCTAAACGATAGTTTTAAATTACCCACTCGTCTTGACAGACTTTTTATTGTTGACATTTTGGTTCTGTTTTGGATTTTATATGCCGTTCCAAGGGGAGAATTCTCGTCTGGAGTGTCAAAAATTAACATGGAGAAATTGTTCAAAATTGCCAGGAACAAAATAAATAGATTTTGGTTGTAAGTAACAAATAACAAATTAAAGTAAAAGATGAAAACCAAAAAGAAATTGAAATGTTCATGAAGAGTAACAATTACCTACCTATTAGAGATGGGTCGCTCAATGAAGAACCGGCTCTTTGAGCCGACTCTTTCAGAAGAGCGAGTGAACCACGGGTCAGTAAAAATGAACCGCGGCTCTTTGGATCTTTTGAGATTCAGTAAAAATAAATGAACGGCGGCTCTTCTAGTTTCGGTTCTTTTGAGATCGGTAGTGTTCAGGAAAATTCGGACTTCCTTTTCTTCAGCTCACTGTTGCCACCCCGTACGATAATTCAGAGGGAAAATAGATGTAAGTCGATCAAGTAATACAATTTAGCAGAGTTTTATCGTACCACCACTTATGCGTAAGGTATTGTATTTGGTCGGAAACTTTACCGTATTCTCCCAGTGTTTTCTGTGATCCACTTTCTGATTCTTTCCGTTGTTTTTTCTCCCTGTTTGATTTTTACATCATGATTTTTTGTGAGGAGCTTTCTGATACAAGTTTGAAAGGCAAGCAAAAGCACATCCTTATCTTACCATTATTATTAATATTGAAGTTTTCATATTGGTTTGTTTATTTTCTTTCAAATTGGTTAGGTATATTATAAAAATGTTATACTGAGGATTTTTTTAAATTGTGGTTTAGTCATAGGAGGCATAAAAAATTCGGACTTCATAAATAGATACCTTCATAGATACCTTCATAAATAGATAGAGGTACATGTTTTACCAAAAAACTATATTTTTATTTCTTACTCATTCATTGCTTTAATCGTGTTCATAACATTGTTTTTCCTTGGTTTTTTTTCTCAAAGGATTTATTGAACAACAGCGCTTTTTGGGTTATTATTTTCAATAATGAACCATTGGAATCGAGCAACAGAAAAATGATCTCTTTCCGCCCTCAAAATTTGATGGTTTGCGATTCAAGGTTATGTAGAATCCAATAATCGAATAAAAATTTCCGGGCAGAACTAGAATAAACCGTTGTCTAATTATTTGCAGCTTTTTTCATCGCATTTTCATCTCTACCATAAATATGAGCGCAAAAGAGCCACTGATCCGTTTAAAAGATCTGGCTCTTTTGAATGAGCAGAGCGCTCAGAGCCGTTCTTCTTGGTGAACCGTTTTACCCATCTCTACTACCTATACCAAAAATGAAGAAGGGCAACAACCAGCTGAAATTGAACATTTTCTTGGTGCACTTTGAGAAATTGAGTGGATAAAAAATAGCCCCTCCCAGAAAAATCGACTTAACCGTGACATAAATTAGGTCGATCTGTTGAAGAATGGCTGTGACATACCTAGCCATCACTGAAGCTTCTTCACTCAAGATGCAGAAGAATAGAGAGACAATATAAGGTACCTATTTGCTTGATATTGACAATTTTTGGATTGGGTTAATCAAATTAAATTGAGACGATCATGGGGAGAGGGGGGTCGAAAAAATCCACAAAATATTTTTAGGTAGGTAAGTACCTACCTATCTAGTTATCTATATAATGTATACCTCACTTATGATATAAAATGGGAAGCACGAAAAACATGCTCATTGAGCTATTTAGTCTTGGAAATTCACATTTAGCATTTTGTGTAAAACTCCTAAAAGCTCAAGTCTGAGTGAACGAGGGGCCCATTCCCTTGCTGAATTCCTATTGAAGTAGAACTTAGTAGACATTAGTAGGTACTTTCAGGAAGTTTATCTCTGTGCTAGTGGTGAGCCAACTACGACAAAACCTTTTTTAGGGGATGTGTTTAACCGACAAACAAGCCTCCTTAACATGCTGGTGGTTTCTAAGAGCTGTAGTGAACCTGTGTTTAAAAAGTAAGACCTTAAATAAGTTTTTCGCATGTTGGAAGTCAAATTTTTAGAGTAAGATTAGGGGTTTTGCAGCAGAATGAAACTACATTGGAAGTGGGGCTGGATGTAGCAATCGAAACTAGCGATGGAGACATTCAAACTACGTGTAGTTTCACATAAATCATCTTGGAATAGCGCTTTCCTTATCAACCGTTGGAAAGATAAGGGCGTGGTCAGGCCGGCGACCCTTCCCCCACCACTAATGGAATCCAGTTCTACATCCATGATTCAACCTCCATACCTGAAATAGAAAACAAGCGATGACGGCACACTCTAGCTGCATTTTCTTCGACATGACCTCCAGTTGTCTATTGATGAGTCAGTCGTGGTGGGGGGAGAACTCAGTGATAATAATTATCTGTGCAAGTGATACGTGCGAATCCCGAATCGAGTGAGTGAATCCGTGAATGTGGACGAATTTTCGTTCATTGCATGTCAAACAAGGTTCGTTTCAACTTGTAATTATTTCTCCAATCAATTGAGTAAGTCGACGGTAGAAGTACAAATTGGTTCCCCGAGTAGTCCTAGCAAATAGCAATTCCCTGCATTTAGCTGCCCATACATGTCATACACCTTCGTCACCCTCGTCTAAGATCCTCCAAAAGTTCAAGTTATCTGTTACACGTACAACATGTTCTCTGTACATCATGAGTACTACATAAACTCTTAACAATGCTCACTAGACCCATCTAGAAACTTCAACTTCTTCTTCGGAGGGTTTAGTAAGTAGGTCCTGTCCCGTTGGGTCCTACCTGCCGAGTTAAGCCTATGACGCTATCAGTTCATATTATTTGAGGTTTGAGTACTCGAAATTGTACATAATCGGGTTTATTCGACCCTGAGGGCGATGGATCATAAATAATATCACCCTCCCACTCGACTCAGACGATGTCGGAAAACATCCCTCCGTTATTGATTTTTCCACACTGTAGCCATAATCGTAGATAGGTACCCTTGGTGTGTCTTCTTTTTATCCATCACACGACTGTACCTGGAGAACATTTTTATGAAAATGAGTATATACATTGGAACAAGTTGATCTTTACATGACTAAAACATAGACATAGCTAGATAACTGTCGATTTTTTGTCCGAAAATTATTATTAACACTTAATAATTTAATCAGTGTGTAGAATGCAGCAATGAATTTCCTAGTATGAACTTCACAATCGAGTTGGTAGTTTGATTCACAATGATTGAATATGATCGATTTATTACGATCGAGTTTATTACCTATCTTGCGGTCAAATGTGGTAAAATGATTTGATAGCAATGAAATTCATAAGCAATAATGTTGGAACCATTCCCCAATTACCCTCCCGGTTCGAGGTACTGAGCCACCAAGTCGTCTTAAATCGGTGTTTCAAAAAAAAATCACGTTTGGTACTTTATTCGGTACCGAAGAAATTCCCAAAAAACCATTTTGAATGTGCCTTCGTCAAGTCACATTTCGTTTTTCTGAAATTTCGCAAGCGTAGAGGCTCTTGCTCGTCTCCTGGGTGAGATTTTACGTCTCGTCGAGAAGCCTACACCCAGTTTTTCCTCCAAATTTATGGATGAAATTCTTAGGGTTTGTCTGCGGAATACCTACTTTTTTCCTTGGTTTACGATATAAATGGTACATTTACTGAAATCAAAATCGTAGGTAGGAACCATAATTTCATCTTTGACGGACAAATGGAACCAAAACAAGTTCAGCGTTGCCAAATCTTGAGCCGGGCCTTCTACTGAAGCCGGCCAATAGTTCGAATGAATTCGCATTCGTGTTGCTGTTAAACGCGAATCCTTGAGATAGTAACGTGCTAGCAAAATCTCAACGTTTTCCGCAGTTTTAGCTCGCCAATCTTCCTTGGTATAAGAATGATCCTTGGGTTAACTTAAGAGGTGATAACGCGTAAATAAATACAGGGTTAAGATGGGCATAACTTCAGGGTTCGATTCTGCAAGGTATTTCCAACAAAAAATGTCTCTTAGCAATTTTCTTTTAACCCACTCAAAATCCCTTTTTTTCACTTTAAAGTTTTTTTTCGCGTTTTCGACCTTACGGCACTGATAAGGTAATAACTCCCTTATTTCTCCTGAAAATTCGATTCTTACTACACCGTTAGGAAGAGCGTTAAATTCCTAAGCTACCTAGTGCAAAATCAAAATCTTTCAGCAGTAAAATAGTTTCAAAAAAATCACATCTAAAAGCAAACTTTAAATTTTTTTTGTAACTTGACTTTCTTTGACCAAAGTTTTCACTCTAAATCCCTGCCCATTTTGATGGGCGCTCTTCGGAGAAAACATCCTCAAATAGTCTGCTTTCCAACGGTCTATCAATTTTTCTTTTTAACATTCAAATTGGAAGGGTAAATGAAGCTTGAATGCCAAAAAACGTGTGTTTTACAAGAAAATCCAGTGTTTTAAGAGGTTTCTGGTCCCCCTCGATCTCAAGATTGCTTGACAAGTTTGGCATCATTTTCTATGTAATTTTTCACGCTGAATCCAATGGTGATACTTCCGAATGCTAGAAAGTGGATTTTTCGAAGAAAACCTTCGTTTTTCGTACATAAAATGCGCATTATTCGTAGATATAGTAGTGAACATAAAGTAATACCTTTCTACTCAACAAAAACTTCAATCAACTAGAAATTCGAATTTTCTTCGAAAAATCCATTTTTTAGCAGTCGGAATCATTCGGAAGTATCACCATTGGATTCAGCGAAAAAAAATTACATAGGAAATGATACCAAAATCGTCAAGCCATGTTGAGATCGAGGGGGACCATTAACCGTTTAAATCAATGGATTTTCTTGTAAAACACGTTTTTTGACATTCAAACTTCATTTACTCTTCCAATTTGAATGTTAAAAAGAAAAATTGGTAGACCGTTGGAAAGCTGACTATTTGAGGATGTTTTCTCCGAAGAGCGCCCATCAAAATGGGCAGGGATTTAGAGTGAAAACTTTGGTCGAAGAAAGTCAAGTTTCAACAAAAATTTTAAAGTTCGCTTTTTGACTTGATTTTTTGAAACTATTTTATTGCTGAAAGATTTTGATTTTGCACTAGGTAGCCTGGGATTTTAACGCTCTTTCCTTCGGTGTAGTCAGATTTGATTTGCTTGAGAAATAGAGGAATTATGACAATATCAGTGCCGTAAGGTCGAAAACGCGAAAAAAAACTTTAAAGTGAAAAAAAGGAATTTTGAGTGGGTTAAAAGAAAAATGCTAGGAGACATTTTTTGTTGGAAATATCTTGTAGAATCGAACCCTGAAGTTATGCTCATCTTAAGTGTAGAAACCCTGTATAGTTTCGAATACTGCCTGGTTTCGAAACCGCAGCTGTAGTAAAAAGAAAGTAAATACAATATTTGATGAAACATAATTTGTTTTTAGCAATTTTCAATTGTTGTAATATTCTTTGGTCACAACAAAACAATTTTTTTAATGTAAGGGTGACCACCACTCCTACTACTGTACTGACTGATGGATTGTGGTTTAGAGGCTTTTTTGGTTTATTATTTTCAATAATGAACCTTTGGAATCGACCAAGAAAAAAAAAATTTTAACACCCCCTCAAAATTTGATGGTTTACGTTTCAAGGTTCGTAGAATCCAAAAATCGAATAAAAATTTGGCCGTCCGTCCGCCGTACGCCGTCCGCCGTCCGCCGTACGCGGCACTTTTGCCACTTAGCATTGACCGATTTTGATAAAATTTGGTATGTATGCTCCATTTGGGGCCTAGTTGTGCCCCGAAGATTTTGGTTGATGTAGGTCACTTCTAAGGGTTCCAAAATCAATTTTGAAGTTTTCAAAACGCCCTAACTCAAAAAATTTAGATATAAAGGTATTGTTTTTCCTTCAATTTAAGATTCTATAGAATTTTTAGAATTTTTTGAGACCACCCGGAGCTCTGTAGGACAAACCGTTCGCTCACTACGAGAATTTAAAGTTTGGACGTACGATAAATCAGAAACACGAGTGTGAATCGCAAAAGAGGCCTAATCTCCGTTCAAATTAAAGCTGACCGAAATGCGATCGATATTTTTCTTCATGTTGGATGGTTGGTGGCTTTGCAGACGAGTGATCTATATAGAAAAATAAAAAATAATAAACCATTGTGTAATAATTTGCAGCGTTTTCTAGATGGTTTTGCACTGTTACTACTGATATTTTCATTAGCTTGGGTACATATTTACACCTACCTTCATTAGTTTGGATTCTGTCTTTTCATGAATGGGTATTGACTCTGAATCAAATAATGGGACTCCCAGTCAATTTGAACCGAAAATAGTAGTAAATATTCGTTCTCCTGTGAAGAGCTGAAACTCAAGTAGGTAAAGTCGTAAATAAGATCAAATATTTCGACAGTAACAATGTAAAACCGCATAAGTTGCAAAAACGAAATTTTTCAGGAGGCGTTAAAAACTTCTAAATGACTCAAAAATATAGGTTCCTTTAAAATTTCGTAAAAAGTTTGTGTAAAAAATGTAAGTAAAAAAAAATTCGTTTTTTTCAAATTACGCGGTTTTACATTATTACTGTCGATTTTAACCGAATTTTCATTCATCAATTACTAAAAATATATGTTGTGGTAACAAAATAGGAAAATTTAATGGTCTCTCTTGTAGTGTCTGATTTTTGGTTTATTATTTTCAATAATGAACCTTTGGAATCGACCAAGAAAAAAAATTTTAACACCCCCTCAAAATGTGATGGTTTACGTTTCAAGGTTAGTACGTAGAATCCAAAAATCGAATAAAAACGCTGCAAATTATTACACAACGGTTTATTATTTTTATATAGATCACTCGTCTACAAAATCACCAACCATCCAATGTGAAGAGAAGAATGAAAAAAAAAATAAATAAATTAAAAAAAAAAAATAAAAAAAAATAAATCAAAATCACCAACCATTGATCGCATTTCGGTCAGCTCTAATTTGAACGGAGATTAGGCCTCTTTTGCGATTCACACTCGTGTTTTGATTTATATATATTTCAATATAAACCCTTAAATTTTCGTAGGGAGCGAACGGTTTGTCCTACAGAGCTCCGCGTGGTCTCAAAAAATTCTAAAAATTCTATAGAATCTTAATTTGAAGGAAAAACAATACCTTTATATCGAAATTTTTTGAGTTAGGGCGTTTTCAAAATTTCAAAATTGATTTTGGAACCCTTAGGAGTGACCTACATCAACCAAAAGCTTCGGGGCACAACTAGACCCCAAATGGAGCCTACATACCAAATTTCATCAAAATCGGTCAATGCTAAGTGGCAAAAGTGCCGCGTACGGCGTACGGCGGACGGACGGCCAAATTTTTATTCGATTTTTGGATTCTACGTCCTTGAAACGTAAACCATCAAATTTTGAGGGGGTGTTAAAAATTTTTTTTTCTTGGTCGATTCCAAAGGTTCATTATTGAAAATAATAAACCAAAATTTGGCCGTCCGTCCGCCGTACGCGGCACTTTTGCCACTTAGCATTGACCGATTTTGATGAAATTTGGTATGTAGGCTCCATTTGGGGTCTAGTTGTGCCCCGAAGCTTTTGGTTGATGTAGGTCACTCCTAAGAGTTCCAAAATCAATTTTGAAATTTTGAAAATTCAAAAAATTTTGATATAAAGGTATTGTTTTTCCTTCAATTTAAGATTCTATAGAATTTTTAGAATTTTTTGAGACCACGCGTAGATCTGTAGGACAAACCGTTCGCTCCCTACGAAAATTTGAGGGTTTATATTGAAATATATATATATATAAATCAAAACACGAGTGTGAATCGCAAAAGAGGCCTAATCTCCGTTCAAATTAGAGCTGACCGAAATGCAATCAATGGTTGGTGATTTTGATTTTTTTTTATTTTTTTTCTGATTTTTTTATTTTTTTTTTTTTTTTGATTTTTCTCTTCATATTGGATGGTTGGTGATTTTGTAGACGAGTGATCTATATAAAAATAATAAACCGTTGTGTAATAATTTGCAGCGTTTTTCGTTCCTCAATTCAAAAAAATATATCCTCCGAGATGGATAGTTTTCTCGTATTTTATGTTCTAGAGCTTTCTGAGTCCTGTTTCGGTCTGTCTGAACATTATGTTCGAACAAAACTATATTACTTTAGAATTTTTATGCAATTTCTAGGGATTGAGTGGGTTGAACCCTGGTTAGTATTTATGAATTGCTTTGCTTCTGACCAAACGGGAATTGAAACTCTGGTTTCTCAGTTTTAATAGTTCAAAATCACTCAAGTTCACTCAGGCATGTAGCATTAGGCTTCAAGGTAGGTATTAGAGGATTCATTAGTGTTCTGGTCGATTTATTCGATGTCGCTCAGACAATTTCCGTCTTGACATACTGTATGAGTCCAATTTTGAAGAAATGTATAGGCAAAGTATAGTAGATACTTGGGCGTAAGGGGGTCAGCTGTGACCGAGCGAGCTACGGCATGTGTCTCTGGAGATGGGACTCGGACCGGTTGCGGGGGCCGTGAGTTCGAGGCCCGCCTCTGCGGCATATTTTCGGGCAAGTCGGTCGCAGTTCCCACTCGTCTCAACCCAGGGCGATGAGGCCAATGGGAAGCCATGAGCGAAATCATCAGAACAAATTCTGATCTTCCCTTAGGAAGACAGCTGAACGTCCGCGACGCCAGGAATGGCAGTCGGACGAAAATCCAACCTGAAATGGTTGTTTACTTTACTTACTTGGGCGTAAGGCCCTACATGGTCCCCTTCGAAGGGTGACGTCGTCGTTTCGAAAGTCGCATTGGTGTCAAACGCGATTTTACCCAATTCTGCTCTAATTTGGAGGAAAGGTAGTTGGGATTTGGTTCAAGGTGGTCTGTAGGAAACTCGCCACATATTCTGAAGGAGACTATCAACTTTATTGCGAAGATCATGTTAGTATTAGGGAGTTTTCAGTGGACCGACTCATTCGTTTTCGCTCAGACTATTTCTGTCTGTCCATGTAATTCGAGGAAGCTACGAGTACATGGCCCACCCTAGTTTTTGCTAGTGATTTTCCATCAATTTCTCACGGTCCAAATTTTCGCAAAAAGTTTTTCATTTTGCTCCATAATACTACATTTCTTTGTGAGGAAGCTGTACTGCTCGTCCAACATGACAGACGTTTTGCTTCCGTGACTACCAAGGTGGTCGACACATTGGCATTGTTTTCACTTGTCGAGGGTGAAAAAAATGTCCGCCAAAATCAAAATTTCTACAGCCGTTTTACGTTTTAGACCTTCCTGAACAAATTTTTCCCTCGTCTGTCAGTCGGTCCTCAAATACGAGAAATGACCAAACTGTAGGAAGATATTGTCCAATTTTGATGAATTTTTCAGGGATTGTGCGGGTTGGCGTGTAGACGGTCCCATATGAAATTCGTTGCCCACGGATTGATAGGTTACTCACGCGTAGACGTAAAACCCTTGTACCAGCCATAACTGATACATTTTCCATCCGATTTCGATGTAATTTTCATGGATCTGGTGGGTGAGACTCTAAATGATTCCCTTAAATGTCAACGTCATTTGATTGCATTTAGAGAGTACTAAGAACCGAGTTGTGGATACGAGGTGCCACACCCACTTGGCAGACTTTTAAAAATGTACACTGTAAGGTTGTGACTGTAAGGTATGTTGTGACTGTAAAGTAAAGTAAGTATAGTAAACAACCATTTCAGGTTGGATTTTCGTCCGACTCCCATTCCTGGCGTCGCGGACGTCATCAGCTGTCTTTCTAAGGGAAGATCAGAATTTGTTCTGATGATTTCGCTCATGGCTTCCCATTGGCCTCATCGCCATGGGTTGGGACGAGGGGGAACTGCGACCGACTTGCCCGAAAATATGCCCCAGAGGCGGGCCTCGAACTCACGGCCCCCGCAACCGGTCCGAGTCCCGTCTCCAGAGACACATGCCGTAGCTCGCTCGGTCACAGATGACCCTGAGATGTTGTGACTGTTGAGCTACGAATTGCGATGGTTAAAATAATGCTTGATCAATGCTTCAAAAGCGAATAGCAGTATTGATCGGAAAAAATGTCATTCGACTCTTCGCCTGATGAGTTGAGAAATAACTTTCATTCACCAGACAAATTGTGTTACTTGGTGATTATCGTTTTGTTTCCTCGGGCGTTCTCGTAATTTCATTTCCGTAGGATAGTCGACTCTCCTTATCGAGGGAACGCCTAATTCCGGCTGCTCTATTGGCATTCAGATAACCTTTAAATGTCGGTTGAAAAGGTCCGACTAGACCTCCATTGATTGCTTCCATCGCTTGTGTTTCAGATGGTTCTGGTGAAGGAAGATCGCGATCCCTTGAGGATGCCGTCATCTGTGGTCGAGGTTTCTGCTCTCGTGCCATGGGGAGACTTGGACCCGGTCTACGCTCCTACTACCTACAACATCAACGCCTCGTCGGAGTCTAGCCCTTTCCCTGTCAACCCTACGCTGAATAAGAAGATCATTCTTTGGTATGTTCATTTTTTCCCATCTCTACCCTCCATAGCCCCAAGTATCAGCCGAACATCATGTAGTTTCGTTGTTAAGCTTACGATCAGAGCTTCAATTTGAATACAATAAGTCCGTCAAACGAGAAAGTTTGGCTAATACCGACCGTTTTCCCTGAGATCACTAACCACGGCTTCTCCACTTCTCAAGTTTTTCATGTTCAGGAGTCGGTCAAAAATATTCATTTTTAGTTAGGAGGTACAATACGTACTGTATCACCAGATGAAATATCCGGAAACCCTCAACACAACATGAAACATATTCCCAACTTCCTCCTGCGCTCATATAAGTCCCCTCACAAATCACTACTGATGAAATGTGTAATATACGTAATGTGAAATATGTAATATACGTTGAACGATTGTAATAAAAATACATAAATTCGACCTAAAAAAGCTAAAAACAATGGACTAGACATTAGTGTAAAACAAACTTATCAGGCTCTAGAATTGAAATTACCTCTTCTTCGTAGATCTCCATTTGATAAAATTTCGAAGTACGAGTAATTCTCTAGTACAGGGTGAGGTAAAAAGGACGGACGTTTTTCAAAAATTCATAAACTTGTTAAGAATCATTAAAAAAAAATTATTGGCATTTTCAGAATCTTCAAGTCAAAGCATTTCAGAATTCCAAGTGTGGAAAAAGGCGTCAGGCATGTGGTGACCCTGCTCAGCGATGCAGCGCTGAAGTCGTTCCACGAAGTTGGCTTCTACTCTCCCGAGCATTAGTCGGCCGATTCCGGCAGTTTCCTCGCGAATAGCTTCCTTCAATTCTTGGAGGTTTCGAGGCTTGTGAGTGTACACCCGTGTCTTGAGGTGTCTCCACAAGAAACAGTCTCGTTTGGACAGATCCGGGGATCGAGGTGGGTATACGGATACCGATCCGGCGTGTTTGGTTCCAGCAAGACGGGGCAACAGCCCACACTGCAAACAACTCAATGGATGTCATCCGCCGTCACTTCCCAGGTCGAGTGATTTCCCGATTTGGGGACATTATTTGGTCACCTTGATCCCCGGATCTGTCCAAACGGGACTTTTTCTTGTGGGGACACACTCACTGGGGTGTAACTCACAAGCCTCGAGATCTCCAGGAATTGAAGGGAGCTATTCGCGTGGAAACTGCCGGAATCGGCCGACTAATGCTCAGGAGAGTAGAAGCCAACTTCGTGGAACGACTTCAGCGCTGCATCGCTGAGTAGGGTCACCACATGCCTGACGGCTTTTTCCACACTTAGAATTCTGAAATGCTTTGACTTGAAGATTCTGAAAATGCCAATAATTTTTTTTTTTTAATGATTCTTAACAAGTTTATGAATTTTTGAAAAACGTCCGTCCTGTTTACCTCACCCTGTAGTACTATGTAAGTACTCGTAGTTACATTCTATCGTTTAGAATAGGTTCTTAGAAACTGATAGAATTAGGGTTTATAACGGGTAATACATCGTGTCTTGTGAACTTACTTTTTCGCAGAGTGACAATTTTTGTATGTTCATTTCCCTTTATTTTGAAAAGGGGAATGAGGAATTTCACCATGTCGGAATTTCCTATTTTTGACGCCTAAATCGGATTCAGCACCTCGAAAAACCACCTATGGCAAATTTTCAGCCCGTACTTCCTAATTTACGAATAAACAAAACAGTGTAGAAAATATGAACGTTTAAAAAAACGGGGAGGATGACTTCATCCTGGAATAGTTCATGTACGGCCGCTTGAAGCGCTGAGATCGAGAAATCTATAGTCCCCAGATGCAACATTTCACAAAACCAGTTTGAAATCGAAAAACTGAAGAAAAAAATAGAAAAAGAAGATGGGGAAAATTAGGTTTCCCCTGTTTTTGTTTGGTAACTTTCCTCTTAGATAACACAATTTCGTGATACCAACGGGCAACACTGGGAGGAGACGGCGATCCGAACAGCCCAATCAGCGAGTGTTCCCACTTCACGTTGAACAGGTCTGTTTTCCCGGTTATTTTTTGAAATCATAAATGTTGATTGTCTCCCGAAAATAACAGGAGACTTATTTTCCGAAATCAACCCGATTTTCATCTATCCCACACCATTAACTATTCAGGAAAAATGCAAACAGAATTCGGTGAAATTCCTCATTCCTAGAAGGAGTGGAGAAAATTTATTAAAAAATGCTTATTCGATTATTGTCACTCTTTCCAAGATACGTAGTCAACTAATTTATTGTCTTTAGAATTGTCTGATAGTGTAATAAAATTCATTTGGTATGTGAATTGAGTAGTTGCAGCCAAGAGATTGATTAGGGAGGAACATTTTCGTTGTGGCGGAACTATACTCGAGTATATATAATATATGTATATGAACTCCGGTTATATACAAATCGGTTTATGTAAGTACCCTTCACTGCGAATCCTCGAACCCAATAATTTTTACGCCAAGAACAATCGATACGAAAAACAACACTCAATAGTGCCATTTGATCCTACACACATAATTTAAAAGAAAGATGAACGAGTACTTTTCGTTATTTTTGCAGGGAAGGTGATATAACTCAGTTGAGGGTCGATGCCATCGTTCATTCAACCAATGAAAATTTTAGTGAACGCTCACCTCAAAGCGATAGCATTCTCGAAAAAGCTGGGCCAGAACTGAAGACCGAACTGCTTGAAGAAATACAGGGTAAAAGATTACATCAGTGAATTTTTTGTGCGTCAATTTCAGATTCCGGAATTTCAAGTCAAATCCTACAATAGGACTCTAGAATAACGTTTAACACTAGGAATACCCAAGGGAAAAAATACCCTAAAAGAAAATACCAAAACAAGTGAAATCTCTGTCAAAAAACACCGTGAAAATCGAGGGAAACTGAGGATGTCACCACCTTGGGGTTTCCTCCTGCAACGACGCAAAACTGACCGAATTCACACTGCTGTGCTCTGGCAAAGTGTAAAAGAAGTAGCTCAGCAAATAGTATCAAAGAACGTCATCAGGTATGCGCACTTTGTATGCGCCCTTGTAACCACATGGAACGATCCACACGTCGCCCAACATATGTGATTCAAATAACATAACTAGGTAACTAATATAGAAAAGAATTGTAAAAAGTGAGTAAAATTGCTCCTTTTGGTCACTTTCGTGTCTGTATTTTTCCCTACTCCAATCGTGCACTCCTGTGTTGACCACGTAAGCTATAGTGTCATTTATGCTTCCAGGGGTGGCACTACTGTTGTAAGGGGCACAGAGGTTTCCTGTGGTTAGGGAGCTGGATACATCGCAACATGGTTGCCCCCCATATTCAGAGGGCCACTACATTTGAAATGTCCATCTTCCTTAAATTTTCTAAATTTTTTGGATTCTTTTTCTAGCTGCACATTATGGTTGTCTTCCTTATCAACGAACCCTCTTTCGAAAAAAATAATTGAAAAGTGTGAGGCAAATTTCCCATTATTAGAATTGGAGGCAGGCTTGGATGTTTCCGTTATAATATCCACACAATGAAGACTACTATTGCATGAAACTCAAAAGTAACTAGCATGAGGAATTGAGAAAGTCCTAGGAGGAACTGAAGCCATGTTTTGAAAAAGACCATCGTACAAAACAAAATGTTGCCAAAACCATGAACTGCAGATAGAAATTAAAGTTGACATTTCAGTGATTGTATGAATGTCAAAACTGCCTTAGGTAATGAAGAAGAAAAGTGGTTTTTACCCTTTATACGTTCAGCGCAAGTGAAGGTTGGAACTCACTCAATGCGGGAACTTTTCATGGAATTCGTATGATTTACGTCTGAATTGACTTCTTGTAATGACATACTCTTAGCTATGATAGTTCTCCAATAAAGGACATAAGGGAAACCCTGAGTGACTCATCATGCCAAGTAGGTAAGGTGAGGTACAGGGAACAAACACGTCACTTGATGTCACCTTCCTCCACTCTCCCCTTACCTTGTTTAACCAATATAAAAGGAGGACTCAGGGCTTCCCCTTCATGCATTCCCTTCATGCCTCTGCTCTCATTTCACCTAGTCTGCCCCCAACTAGGCCTAGGTAAATGTGCTGCCTCCCCCCGGTTGGCAAGCAATTGCGCCGAGGTACGTAGCTGAGCTGAAGTCCTTAAGCACTCCTGCACGCGGTTGGCGGTAAAACGCGCCGGGCAGAAAGTGCTGTCCCGTCCTTTGTCTTCGTTGAGTAGGGACCAATAAAAACCGACAAGCCGATGTGAAGCCATTCGCCTTCACACGCCGACACGCCGTCTTAACACTTCTTTAGAGTATTCAATGTTAAACTTGTACGCTACTACGTTGTTCTACTCTTCCATTTACAGAATGCAAAACGGGCGATGTTGTCGTCACTTCAGGATTCAGTCTTCCTTCAAAAATGATCATCCACGCCGTAGGCCCCATTTACAGTATGAAATTTCAAACTGCTTCTGAAAATGCCTTACATAATTGTTATAGGTGAGTTTAAAAATATGTGTGTTATTGTATGTATTTATTTAATTTTTAACCTTTAATTCTCCGTTTATTGTTAACCGACATAATTGTTATAGGTGAGTTTAAAAAAATGTGTGTTATTGTATGTATTTATTTAATTTATAACCTTCAAGTTCGCCGTTTATTGTTAACCGACCTTCCTAATAATTTGTTGTATTTTGCAGAAAAATTTTAGAAAAAGCTTATGAACTGAAAATTAAAACGTTGGCTGTCTCTGTGATTAATTCCGTAAGGAGAAATTATCCTCCAGATGAGGGCGCACATGTTGCTCTAAGTAAGTGATTTTTTACTACATTATTACATAGTTACATGATACTGTTGATAATTTCGATGCAGGAAGAAAAACTCGAAAGCTGCGATAGGATTAAGTTCTATGACATTATTTCAATATCATTATTCACACTCAATTTGCCGTTTAAGACTTTTCATTCATACTCAGATTAACCTTCGAAAAAATGATTGGAACAAGAAAACCTTATCAGAATGGGGTATTTCGGTCAATTTTTTTTATTTTTTATTTCAAAAGAGTATGGCTCAGGAATAACGGTAATCGGGTCTGTTCGTCGAGAAAATGTTTTTAAAAAATCAGAGAAGCTAAGGAAAGTTGAAGATTTGAATGGTGTGACGTAGCTAGCCAATCGTGACGTAGCTAGCCAACTATCTTTGAAAAAAGTATCCATGCACGGAAACCCTTGAAAGACCTCTTGGATACTACAAAATAGTACTCACACACGCGCGTGGCGTTGTCCGCGGTGTAGTCCTTGCCTAGTGTGTGTGCATTTATAGCGGCCCGCCTTTTTCAAACGTGTGATCTCTTTAATTAATTTTTCTACCACATGTTATAGTATCATTGGGCTTAAAGTTGTAGTATATAGGTTTTCAAGGGTGCTGAATCCAAATTTGAGGTCAAAAACCCGAATTTCCGACCCACCGAAATACCCCATTCCCTATTCAATTCCCCACGTTTCTTCAGCCAATAACACTAGATTACAAAATTTAGGGGTGGTCTGGCTGCCTCGTTCTTTCACCACTTTTCTTATGGAATTTGGTGCGCAGAATCCGAATCTGACGTCAGTTTTTTTTGTTTATGTCGAGTTTCTAGTTCTCACTTTTCTTCATTTTTTAGTGAAAACTCTTCTTGCTCAAATCTCCTCAAAAAGTACTCAGACTTATAGGAAATTTCATGTAGAATCCGAATATGTACTTAGTTTTTAAGTGAAACTGTGTTGAACCCCCTATTTTCCACAAAACGTATCAAAAAACACCGGTTTTCAACGTTTTTTCTTCGGGTTTTCCCTTACATTTTGCTCAAAAAAAAAAATTAAGGCTAAACAAATTTTTCTCGGGCCTTTACTTTGTAGGGGGAACACCCCAGAGGAGAATGAGACCAATCGCAGCATATTAAACCCATTAATATCGAAGGAATGAGCTTTTTCATGGCACTGAGATGAAAATTCACAAAACCGTTACCTAGTTAATTTTTCTAGATAAGTATGTGCGTTCCTAAATCTGTTTTCCTCAAATGGATTTTCCTTTCTTCTACATTTTTTATGATTGTCACCTATTAAGAGTAAGATCGAAAATAGGTACTCAAAGGGGGAGTAAATTATATTAATTGGGAAACTCTTGTTTTGTTAAGTGATTTTAATTCAGTTTTACAAACGAAACACAATAAACTGCAGAAAAGTTAACGGTGTAAATCTGTTTCATGAAGGCTCAGATGAATCAAAAGTTGGTATAATGTTTGGTTATTCCTCCACCTCAGAGGTTTCATCGCCGGCATCTATGTAGAGAAAACTTCGCCGCTTGAGGTAAATCTCTTTTCAAGGTCCAACAATAGTCCGCCATCATGTGTACTTCCCAATACCCTTTGTACCGTTCTTCCATGGTATTATATCTTGGTGGAACCTCTGAGGTGGAGGAATAACCAAACATTTTACCAACTTTTGATTCATCTGAGCCTTCATGAAACAGATTTACACCGTCAACTTTTCTGCAGTTTATTGTGTTTCGTTTCTAAAACTGAATTAAAATCACTTAACAAAACAAGAGTTTTCCAATTATGATTTACTCCCCCTATGAGTACCTATTTTCGATCTTACTCTTAATAGGTGACAATCATAAAAAATGTAGAAGAAAGGAAAATCCATTTGAGGAAAACAGATTTAGGAACGCACATACTTATCTGGAAAAATTAACTAACAGTTTTCGTGAATTTTCATCTCAGTGCCATGAAAAAGCTCATTCCTTCGATATTAATGGGTTTAGTATGCTGCGATTGGTCTCATTCTCCTCTGGGGTGTCCCCCCTACAAAGTAAAAGCCCGAGAAAATTTTTTTAGCCTTAATTTTTTTTTTTTCAAGTGGCAAAATGTAAGGGAAAACCCGAAGAAAAAACGTTGAGAACCGGTGTTTTTCGATACGTTTTGTGGAAAATAGGGGGTTTAACACAGTTTTACATAAAAACTAAGTACATATTCGGATTCTACATGCAATTTCCTATGAGTCTGAGTACTTTTTGAGGAGATTTGAGCAAGATGAGTTTTCACTAAAAAATGAAGAAACGTGAGAACTAGAAAAATCTTAAAACTAGCAATATCTTGAAAATCCGACATAAACAAAAAAAACTGACGTCAAATTCGGATTCAGTGCACCAAATACCATAAGAAAAGTGGTGAAAGAACGAGGCAGCCAGACCACCCCTAAATTTTGTAATCTAATGTAATTTATGGCATCAGTTTTTTTATTCGGATCTCTAGCACCATCAGCTGGAAATCATTGGAAAGTTTAATTTGAACTATAAGAAAGAATTGAATGATGGAAAGAATATTCAAACTGCTCATATCGTGATCAATTTGATTGCAGGGACAATCCGCAAAGTGTTGGAACTTGAGGCCTTGAAGAGCGGCTTCCTTGAAACCGTAGTCCTTGTGGTGGAAAGCGCGGATTCTGGGATTTATGAGGTACTGTTGCCGCTGTACTTCCCTCGCAACAAGAAGGAAGAGCGTGCAGCTTTGCTTCAGCTCCCAGCAGGCAAAACATACGGCTTGTTCGGAGAGCCAGTCCACCCAGAGCGCCAGATACGCATCATCGACAATCCACATGTGATAAGTGGTAAATCCCTTTGACCTTTGAATGAAGTGATGTATGAATAGAGCTGATTTCTATGAAGAACTTGGATTGGTTAGGCTATGTTCTTTCTTTTATGGGTAAGTTAATAAGCCTACTCGCTGGAGATTGATCCCTAGTAGCATTGAGATGTACTGAATAATCGGACTCCATCACTGATCCATGGAATCCGTGGTTGAGGGCTGATACAATATCTCAAATTCTCACATCCACTTTCAACAAGATCAAGAGCACTACTTCACAGTTTAATCATTTGAAAACTCTGTCTAGGCACTACTCAGAGTTGAATCCTGTTGAGTAGAGGAGTAAATAACTACTATTTTGGTTTTAAGGAGAGCCGATCCAAACAGGATTTCGCTACCCCCTCCATCTGCAAGCAGATAGATGAAACCCCGAAAATCCTAGGAGGGTGATCGAGGGAGTGGAAGGAACTCACCACCCGGGATCCCCAGGGGAGCTAGTCATAACTATCAGTTCCTCTAGGTACCTGTTTGTATTAACACCACAGGTGAGGCCGAACCTCCTAGCTAAGGTTCTACCAACTAGACAGGTTGGTACCCGAGTTCATAACAGAACTCACATGGCGAGAGACATCTTCAGGGGACTAGCCCCTGAGGAGGCCATCTCTCCCCTTGTAGCCTTCTTGGTACAAGCCCATGAAGTAGGGTTTGCTCAACCACGACCACCACGAATCCAACCTCAACTGAGGGGCAGGCAGGTGACCGACAGATGACCGAGGTCGGTGCATCTGTAGCCTGGGGCTCCCCTCGCCCATGGTACTGGTAATTGAGATGAGTAAAAAGCCTTATACGGCATTACTGCTATCCCCGGAAGCCCGACCAGGTAACAGGCCCGGAAGCAGAGAATTTGTACCTGCTCCCTAACCGCACTACTCCTGTCAGAGGCATGTGCCAGAGCCCTAACATTAAGGGGGTACAGGAGAGGGAGGCATGACGCACGGCGGTACCCATAAATAGAGGAGTGATGGAACATGTCGGTTTTGGGTTATATACGCGTCTTTTAGACAGGAAACATATTCCTAGTTGGTGTGCCAATGTCTAGTAAGCATCCATGCATGCTCTAATGCACAGTTCCAGCCATATTCCCAGCTGTGTCGATTCGTTGAGGGTTCGATGGATGGATGCTCCAATTCACCTAACGAGGTAAAACAACGTGGCATGCACCAATTGTTAGCATGCCAGCTAATCAGCCTTATAGCTATCCTGTGAAATCTCTGGTGCGAGTTCCTCAGCGTAGTGACCGAATATTTGTGTTCACATTAGTTCTGAATTTTCAGTAGGTAACTATTCATGGAGGCGCAACTTAGGTCCGCATAACTTTAGGAGTCGATTCTACAACTAATTTGTAACAAAAAATGTTTCTTAGCAATTTTTTTAACCCCTTGTTTTTCCTAGTTTTTTTTCAATTTTAAGATTTTTCCGTGATTTTTAACTTAGGTTATCATATTGGTAGTAACTCTCTTAATTTGCTGGGTAAATTCAAATTTGAAAAAAATCCTTGGTAAAAGCATTAAATTTCCTATTGGTTAGATCCCTGACCTTTTCTTTAAGTCAAGGTTTGAGGCATGAAAACTTCCTCTGAAAAGGTAATTTTACCTTCTTTGAGAAACCTTGAGTTTTTTAATCGGAAATCAAACCATGAGAACCAATATTTTTTCAAAATGCAAGAATGATAAATACTGCGCCAAAATCCCAGCCTTTCAATGGTTTAGTCATTTTTATTTTTAAAGTGGGTCTTATTATATAAATTTGGGTTTGAATGTTGAAAAACGTGAATTTTTTCAACGGACCCCTCCCCACCCGAATTTTTCGTCGAACCCCTCATATCGTCCGGAGTGCTCATTCCGTTGAAATAATTCACGTTTTTCCGCGTTCAAACCCAAATTTATATGATAAGTTCCCCCTTAAAAATAAAAACGACTAGACCGTTGAAAAGCTGAGATTTTGGCGCAGTTTTTACCGCTCTTGCATCTTGAAAAAATATTGGTTCACATAGTTTAATTTTTTCCGACTGATAAAACTCGAGGTTCCCCAAATGGGGAAAAAAATCGAAAAAACGAAAAAATCTTAAAATTGAAAAAAACTTGGAAAAACAAGGGGCTAAACGAAAATTGCTAGGAGGCATTTTCTATCGGAAATTAGTTGTAGAATCGAAATTCTTCGGGTAGACGTTCTTATAGTGATACACCCTGTATAGAAACCGAAATATTGAAAAATCGGATATTTTGTGAAAATTATCAAGAAACACACAAATGGGTTGGAAATGCCTGGACAGAGTTTACAAGATTATGCCCGGAAACACACGTTTTTTTAAAGCATAACCCCCCTCCCCCCAGCGAAAAGGCAAAATTCGAAAATCCAGCGACGTTGTGCGCAACTAGATAGATTTCCGCGTCAAACAAAAGAAGAACCACGAAAATTGAAAACTAATAAGGTCTGGGCATAGTACCTACCCAAAATTTTGTCACACACACACAGACATTCACCTATGGTTTTTTTTTCGCAGATTTGGATTTAGAATGGTCGTGGGTGGTTATTTTTTTCTGTCGAGTATTATCCAACTTCACCCCAGATTAATCGTATAAGGACGCCCAAGTCTTACTGTGGGACGTCCTAAAAACGTGAAAAAACAAGGTGTTGAAAAAAATTGCTAAGAGAAATCTTTTTTTGCAAACTAGTTGTAGAATCGAAGTTATGCGGACTTGAGAAGCGCCTCCCTGTATTATCTGTTCAGTACTGATTTGTTTTCAATCACGTGGACTCGGTGATATTCGTCCATCCCTGTTGTTGATCCTTGTTGTGTTGTCTATAAGCTTTTGGATCAAGAGATGTTCGGTTATTCATATTGGCACTCTCACTTGTCCGTACTTCGTTATCTCTGTTTCTTTGGACCGAAGTGTTAAGATATCAACATTCCCTTTCTTTTTGCTTCCGAGTCTACCACGGTAGCGGAAGCTTTGTTTTCACTTTTCAAGGATGAAAAAAAAAGTTCTCCAAAATCAAAATTTTCACTCGCGTTTTGCGTTTTAGACCTTTCTGAACAATTTTGGTTACGTGTCTGTGTGTCTGTCTGTCTGTCATGAATTCGTTGTAACGGGCATAACTATACGAAGTTATTGCCTGATTTCTATGCAATTTTCAGGGATTGTGCGGGTTGGTGTGTAGACGGTCCCCTATGAAAATCATCATCCCTGGACTCATAGAAGCGACTGCGCATGCGCAAACGTGAATTCCTTTAACAGCCATAAATCCACATATTCCATCTGATTTCGATGAAATTTGCAGGGATGTTACAGAGTAGTGTTTAGATGGTCCCCTATGAAAATCATAGAGAATGGTTTTTCATAGAGGGATTCATTCATAGAGGGATGATCCCCTTGAGAATCTCAAGTCCTATACATTACATTACTAGGCCTCAATAGCTCAGAGGTAGCGCATAGAACTGTCCTGGGGTCCCTGGACATAGGGGGGTCCCGGGTTCGATTCCCAGCCAATGCTAAGTATTTTTTTGATCCAATCACATACATCTACTCACTTAATTTTTCATCCGAATTAGATGAAATTTTCTAGGATTGTCCAGATTAGCGTGTAGATGGTCCCCTATGAGGGTAGTGGAAGGTACTTAGAGATTGGTGTTTTGAGATTAACTACTATGCATCGGATCATCTGTATAATCCGGGTAAGGATACAAGGAAGCTATGTGCCACATCCACTTGACAAACGTTTTTTCATGCGTTTTTGAAGTAGGTAGGGACTTTTACATGGTACTAAATAGTTGAACCTTCTGTTGGCAAAATGTCGACATTTCATTACGAGAGTGGTCTGAATGCGTGGGTACTCATTTTGTGAAAGATTTGATTATTTCCTAGAAGGTTCGCAGGTTATTTCGTTCTTCACTCAAGATTTGGGACCGTCTATCAACTTTCGCTCTTGGAAATCATAATGATCGTAAGAAAGCCTGTTACTTCGCGGTCAAATCTACAATGCGTACAATCCCAGCAATTTTCACCAGTCCCTCAAATTTCAAAAATCAAAAATTCTATCTTCATTATTGTCTCAAACATTGAATACTGGAAACAATAATTTTCTGTTCTTATCGAACCTTGTGGTTTCTAACTACAATGAATGAACCAATATGATGGAGGTTTGCATTTCTATGTATTGCAGAGTGGGAAATAGCAACTGCAAGCGTGAGGTTGCCTTTACGTAGTGGTAGGATTTCTTGAAAATCCTTCTTCTGTTATGACTTGAGAGCCATCACTACAAGTAGTGTGGTGTGTAGTTACGTAGATACTTGGCCGTTACTTAAGAAAGAAAGAAGTCATTTTCAGCTGATCGAGGAATTAATATTGTTCGAAGTATTTCCACTTTAGGATGGTTTATTATTCTGAATCATTAGTTTGTTTACTTTCATTGTCAGCAGTTGTGACTAATCAACAGTAGCTTGTGTGACTAATCTCATAGGCACCTACCTATTCAACCCTATTTTCTTTGACCGTTGTTATTTATCTCTTGTGAGAAGGAAAATCCCAAGCCTGTTTGAAAACGATACGTTAAAAAACCTGGTCTGAACGGCCGAGGCTCAATGTGGACCCCACATATCGCCTCTACTCTTATCTACTCCCATAATACTCATTTTATCTCTTGTACGTAGGCGAACCACGTCATGAGACTTTTGTCGATGTACTCTACCCACTCCGTTTATGTTTTTATCACCCCCAATTCGCTTCAAGTCGCTCAAAAGGATTTACCTGTGAGCATTCAATCTAAAAATGTAGGTAGGTACCTAATGTTTGTCAATGACTCACAACCTACTTTTCAATCACGACGAAGACACGCATATGTAAGTGATAGTGAAGAAAGGTCCCCCAGCGAGCGTTTCCGGTCAAGTAGGCGTGTGGCGTCGTGGTAGTGGATTGGAGTAGGTACTTCCCGTTCAGCCCTCAAGGTCGGCCTTTGTGTGAGTGCGGCCAGTCAGTCTCCTGTTTACAAGCATCTCGGACCCCGTCGTCACTCCCGCACCAGATCGTACGTACAACAGAATCTCAACTGAAAATACCCCTCAAAATCCCCCCACTAACGAAACATCTTTGACGTTATTTATCCTTTCATTGTTTATGGGGTTTGGTTAGTTTTCCTCGCCACTATCTTACCTCATATTGTTTGTTTTTCAGACACAATAAAGCTAGTATCTATAATCCAAACTGAAGAGTGTGTTGTGACAACTTGTTAGATTCACCACCATTACAAAAATATTAAATACCTGCCACCCTATTTATCATTATCTATTAAAATTTATTATATTTTGGAAAACTCGAGTTGATATTGCCTCATGTTATTGTTGAAAGTTATTAAACTAGTGTACAATTAAAAAGTCCCAGTTCTTGGTTTTGATCGTTCTAAATTCAGTTCACTGTTTCCAAAGTATTTTCTCAAGTAGACTTTCAAAATTCCCTACTTTCGAATTCATTTCAAGACGTTCAAGGTGACCAAATAAGCAAAATTTCAAATTTGATTTTGGGTTGTAGTGGTCTTTAGTGTGATTCTTTAGGAGTTCCATAAATTAGTTTTTGATACTACCAACAAGTTGTCAAATTCAAAGCACTTCTTTTGAGCTGTGTGGCTACTCTCACTGATTTTTACCAATATCAGTCTTATCGGAAATGATGTCAAATACCACTGGTATCAAAAACCGGAATGAATGCTTCCCTTTTCTGAAATGCTTTTTTAACGAGATTTATCCCGAAAATGGTATCAACCATGGACCATGGTGTCACTAGTGTCACCGAAAACATCTCAGGAACACTACAGGTGTCCCAAAGTGTCACCGCACTAACCAGAATTAAATTGTAATTTTAAATTTAATGGACAGCAAAATTTTTTGGGGCTATTAGAAATCTCAGAATAGTGTTACGACAAAAATTTCCAAGGAACTCGATGAAAAATGTTTCAAAATTTTTGTCATAACATTTTTTGATTTTTAATAACTTACACAAAATGGTTTAAAAAATTCGACCATTATTTTTTAATTGCAATTTAATTTTCGTTACCCCGGTGTGCTGTAGAGTTCCTAAAATGTTTTCGGTAACACCATGGTTCAATTAGGGTTAAGAAAGTTCCATTCCAGTATGTGTTAATAAGCGAATTTTCGAGAAATAAATTTAGTCAATAAGTTATGTTTGTCTTGTCTACAAGGTAATTTTTTCAATACCTGCCTTAAAGAACATCGAGCTGACAAATTTGTATAGATACGCACTATTAATTAGTCTCGATAAACTGCTGAATGGAATCCACCTTGCTTTTGGGTTATCTTAGTTTCTGAGGTCGGAAAATTGGACAGATTTCACCATTTATAAAAATGTCCGAAATTACTACCTATTTCTTGACTCAAAAATATTTAGGAAAAAATGAACTTGTTGAGCGGGAAAAAATATCTCAGAATTTCACTTTACGATGTGGTTCATCTTAATCATACTTCTATTAAGGAAGTCTTCCAATGAATCTACTGAGGAAGCTGAACCATTGTTTTCACTTTTCAAGATTGAAAGAAAATGTTCTCCAAAATCAAAACTTCTACTTACGTTTCACGTTTGTAAGCATAACTTCTACATTTCCCATCCAAATTTAATGAAATTTTCAGAGATTGTGCGGGTTGGCGTGTAATGGTTCCCATGTGAGGGTAGTAGGTACAAGATTCTTAGAAATTGATGTTTTGAGATAAGTTTCTAGGCATCGGAGCACCCGTACAACCGGCTTATGGAAACGAGGAAGCTATGTGCCACACCAACTTCTATTTGTTAATTATGGGCAAAAGTTTTTGGAAAATTCATTCTCTGTGTCGCTTCAAGTAAGGTTTTAGTACTTAGTACATATTAGGTTCATCTAAATTTACCGCATGAAAATTGTTTTACCTGCTCGTCAAACCAGCGGGTTTCCCGTATTCGTGAGGTTTATTAGGAGTTTTCTGTTGAACTTCTACCGTTATAAGTCAAAGTGTTCCTTTCAATCAGTGCAATAAATTAGTTTTGAAAATTTGAAAAAATCATATTTTTCACTTCTATATTCATTTTACTATTTTTTATTATTGAATGTAATTCAAAATTCAAGTTAGGATCATAATCTTTTAGAAAAACTGACGCTTTCTCCTACAGTGTCCTCAATTTCAAATTTACAGAGAAGTTCCAAAAAGTTGAAAGAAGTAAAAGGTTAAAAACGGGAGAAAATCCAACTTCTCGTTGGAAATCAGTCGTAGACTTCGTTCTTGGTTTCGTGGTTCCAAAAGTGGAAACGTCCTGTATTTATGCGAGGTTGGACTAGTCAAGTTCAACTAAGTTTTTTTTTGCCCAGTTTGAGGTGCCCATCACGAATGAAAGCGACTAAACGATGGCAAACGAACGTAATTAGTCCCGCTTGCGCAACTTCCAGGGTGGCCGGTGTCAGTCAATTTTAACTTCTCTCACCGTAAACTTCATCGATACGTTGACAAGGTATTTCGAGTCTTTATGGAGGAATAATCGTGACTTTAGTGAGTTATAACATTACAGTTTCGCGTCTTTACTATGAAGATAGGAAAGCTTGGAACTCGTGCAGCAGGTATAGGTAAATTGGGGACCTCTAAAATCAAAATGTTTACTCGAATTTTGCGTTTCAGAGCTTCCTGAACTATTTTGGTCTTCTTTGCCTGTTGATATGTGGTCAATTCCACGTCCCTTATACATCTTAATCAATGTAAATTCATATTATCTATCCAAAACGTCTTTACTCCATCGTGTCCCATACCGACCTTGCCAACTTCAAATTCTCGTCCCCCTTTTACAACACGGGCTTGGGTAGGCTTAAAAATTAATGAATGACCGTGTAAGACTGTACCAAACCTGAAAATGGATGTGATGACTTGATTCAGCGTTGAAAAATATTGCTACATCATGTGCAACACTTGGGGTTTACCTACTTCTGAAAATACGCGCATTTCCTGAAAGCCTGTTGCACGCGGTCAAAAAAACCGATCAAGGAGGAATTGTTCATGACATTTGACGTAGAATCCGAATCTGCTATAAAAATGGGTGTTCCCATTCGATATTATGAAGTTTGCGCGCGTGCACAGTGCTCGAAAGTGATATTTGAATTCCTCGTAATAAATTACGAGGGGATTCCACTAGAAGTTGTTTTCTAACCCCCATATTGACGGATATAGAGTTAAGTGTCCATAAAGTCATGACCATCCTGTACAGAACTGAATAGAGATACACTACCCTACAAAAGCAAAAGTGAAGAGGAAATATCCATAACCCATAACCCGATTGTATAAATAGATCTGAATACGATACCTGCTCGTATTGTGGAAAAATGTAGAAGTTACGGCTGTTACAAGGATTTCAGGTTTGCGCATGCGCACAAAATACTTTCAATTTGGGGGCCATGATTTTCATAGGGGACCATCTCTACCCCAAATCCCATAATTCCTGAAATTTTCATCAAAATATGATGGGAAATGAAGAAGTTATGGCTGTAACAAGCAAATAAACGTTTGTTCAGGAAGGTCTGAATAGTAGACGCGAATGGAAATTCTGATTTTGGAGAACATTTTTTCTCAACCTTGAAAATTAAAAACAAAGCGTTGGAAGATTCGGAAGCAAAATAAATACCTGCATACTATATGTATAGAAGTGGATGGAGATACACTACCCTATAAGAATGAAGAGGAAATATACAGGGTGCAAGCCTAACTGGTCTGCCATACTGTACGAGTCAATTCTACAATTAATTTGCAACAAAAAATGTCCAATAGAAATTTTGTTTTAAAGGTTTTTTTCGAGTTATTTTAATTTTAAACTTTTTTCTCGTGATTTTGACCTTACGTCATTAAATCGGTCATAACTCCTTTAATTAGCTATGATAGTTACAATTTGAGGATACCGTTGGATAGAGCACTAAATTTCCTATCGGATAGGTCTCTTACCTCTTCTTTGAGTCAAGGTTTAAGACATGAAAAAGCCCTCTGAAAAGAGAATTTTACGTATTTTGGGAAACATCGAATTTTTTCAATCGCAAATTGAACTACAAGGACCAATATTTTTTCAAGGTGCAAGAACAGTAAAATCCACGCCAAAATCTCAGCTTTCCATTGGTATAATCAAAAAATATTTAACAACCAAATTTAGGGGAGAAATTTGTGTTTGAACAAGAACGTGCATTTTTTCAACGAAATCAGCGCTCCGGCCTACTGTTTCCGGAGGCCTCGCGGTCTACTGCGGCGCCCACCCACCCACTTCTATCATTCGACCCCTCAGATCGTCTAGGCGGAGCGCTGATTTCGTTGAAAAAATGCACGTTTTTCCTCGTTCAAACACAAATTTCTCCCCTAAATTTGGTTGTAAAATATTTTTTGATTATACCATTAAAAAGCTGAGATTTTGGCGCAGATTTTACTGTTCTTGCATCTTGAAAAAATATTGGTCCTTGTAGTTCAATTTGCGATTGAAAAAATTCGATGTTTCCCAAATTACGTAAAATTTTCTTTTCAGAGGGCTTTTTCATCTCTTAAACCTTGACTCAAAGAAGAGGTAAGAGACCTATCCGATAGGAAATTTAGTGCTCTTTCCAACGGTATCCTCAAATTGTAATTATCATAACTAATTAAAGGAGATATGACCGATTTAATGACGTAAGGTCAAAATACGAGAAAAAAAGTTTAAAATTAAAAGAACTCGAAAAAAACCTTTAAAACAAAATTGCTATGAGAAATTTTTTGTTGCAAATTAGTTGTAAAATCGACTCGTACAGTATGGCAGACCAGTTAGGCTTACACCCTGTATAATACAAATAAACCCCTGAAAATGTTTCTTGATAAAAACGAAACCGCTCGGATTTTTAGAACAAGAGGTTTGTCACATTTTCCCCTCACTTTCAACTCAAAATATTGATCAACAAATGACCGCAATGGTAAATGAATAATATATTTATACGTCCTGCCTACCGTTTGATTTTCAGACTGTTCGATTCGGATATGTTATTTTAGCTTGAAGATGAAAACTGAGACGTTGAAAGTAAGGAAGTTGTATCCAACTGAGGTTGCGGTTTTAGTGCGCTTCTCACGCCACACTGGTTGAAAAAATATCTCGAATTAGGTTGTAAAAAATCTGTCAAAATCCGTTATCTAGTTTGGTAAGACGTAATAAGTTGTTTGGATGTTTTAAATAATCATCATAAATAAGATTGTTGTTGAGCTGATCGCGTTCAATCATGAATTTTATAAAATTTCTATTAAGTGAGCGATTTCTTTAACTTAGCCAAGCTGGGAGTTCAACTACAGTCTACAGGAGTCGGCAAACTGGTCCACTCAGTAATATTTCATTGTTTTATTTCACTTCTTAATGGTTAACGCACTTCTCAAGAGAACAACAAAGAACTTCATGTTTCTTTCTGACACCTTAAACATATATCGAACACATGTTAGTTTACTTTAAACGTTTATTAAGAACGAACCTTTTGGATGAAGCCAAAACTTTACCATAGAAGTTTTCAAAGGCTGCCACAGCCATCGTAGACTTAGTTTTATCAGTCATCCCTAGCATGTTGAAATCCTTAACAGGGATGTCAGTTGTGTTCTCGCATCCCTTCGGTGAATCCCAACTAACAAAAAGAACAAATTATCGTCCGACGTCGGATCATTCACATATTGTTCATCAAGAGTTGCTTAGAGATGTTTTCTGATCGAGCAAAGAAGTAGTCTGTTCATATGAATGGATAATCGAGTATAGTGTAACCAACTCCTCCACGAGATTCATCTTTATGAAATTTGAATTTTCAGTTTTTGCGAATTGTTGCATAACTTTTTGCACTCCGAAAATTCGAGTGATCATCAACTGGCCATTTATTCGTGCAATTCTACAAAGAATCCATATCTGCAATAGAAATATGAGGGTAGATAGCATACTGTTTGAGAGAACGATGTGATTGTATGCACATTTGCAACGATGTGCGACTTTGCCAAATCATGTAGAATATGATTATTTATATATTTAGAATAAAGTGGAATAGAATTATATAATTAGTTAGTGTAAAACTGCCTGAGTTCTTGAACAGTACCACTAAAAAACGCCTGCCAAGTGGGTGGGGCACATAGCTTCCTCGTATCCTTTACCCGGTTGTATAGATGATCCGATGCATAGTAGCTAACCATAGGGGAATATCTACTCGACAATTCATACAGTCTATGAAAAATTTCATCAAAGTCGGGTGGAAAATGTAGAAGTTATGCCATTTATAAGGTTTTTACGTTTGCGCATGCGCAGAACTATTATCGATTCGGGAGAGATGATTTTCATAGGGGACTGTCTACACACCAACCCACAATCCCTGGAATATTTCATCAAAATCGGGTAGAAAGTGTAAATGTTGTCGCTATTATAAGGATTTCATCACAGACAAACACACACTCACAGACAGACAGACACGGAACCAAAATTTTTCTGGAAGGCCTAAAACGTAGATGCGAGTGGACAATTTTATTTTGAAGAACATTCTTTCTCATCTTTGAACATTCCTCCCGCTGTACTTGATTCTCAAGTATGTCACGTAATCTTCACTTGATATAGTGAATTCGTTCTAGATTTGGGGCAGTCGTTGATTTTTCGCGTGTGCTCCTGATGAACATGATGAAATCAGTGAGCATTGATTTTGTATGACCCGCTTTCTTTTAAACTGCTGGACTGGTTCTGATCTTCCTCATCATCAATTTGCAATATTCAGGGGAAACATTTAAAGGATTCTTTTCTAAAACAAAAAATCATGTGAGTTAGAGAGACGTGAGAACCCTACTCCACTTAGCGGGATACACAGCCTTTCGTTCTTATGAAATTTCTGTGGCTCTGTGACATTGGGAAGCGCCTGTTGCGAAATCTGCGTTTCTCCGAGTTCAAATAGACGCATCACTTCTCCGTTGAAATGGTGAAGTGGTGTCTGATCAACCTCTTCCCCTTCTTCTTCACAGTAGCAATGAAATTTTACCTAGCCATTACCTAGGAAGTAATTGGATTTCTTTTTCAAGTAAAAAACGCCGCAAATTATTACACAATGGTTTATTATTTTTCTATATTGAACACTCGCCTGCAAAGCCACCAATCATCCAACATAAAGAAAAACATCGATCGCATTTCGGTCAGCTAAAATTTGAACGATTAGGCCTCTTTTGCGATTCACACTCGTGTTTCTGATTTATCGTACGTCCAACCCTTAAATTCTAGTAGGGAGCGAACGGTTTGTCCTACAGAGCTCCGCGTGGTCTCAAAAAATTCTAAAAATTCTATAGAATCTCAAATTGAAGGAAAAACAATACCTTTATATCAAAGTTTTTCGAGTTAGGGCGTTTTCAAAATTTCAAAATTCACTTTTGAACCCTTAGAAGTGACCTACATCAACCAAAATCTTCGGGGCACAACTAGACCCCAAAGGGAACCTAATTACCAAATTTCATCAAAATCGGTCAATGCTAAGTGGCAAAAGTGCCGCGTACGGCGGACGGACGGCCAAATTTTTATTCGATTTTTGGATTCTACGTACCTTGAAACGTAAACCATCAAATTTTGAGGTGTTAAAAAAAAATTTCTTGGTCGATTCCAAAGATTCATTATGAAAATGATAAACCAAAACGTCTGCCAAGTGGGTTTGGCACATAGCTTCCTCGTATTCATAACCCAATTGTTATGAAGATCCTATGCATAGTAGTTAATCTCAAAACATCAATCTCAATACCTCGCACTACCCTCAATGGGGACTCTACACGTTAACCGGCTCTACACGTCAATCGCTGAACATTTTTGGAAAATGTAGAGTTATGGCTGTAACAAGGAAATATACTTTTGCGCATGCGCAGTGGCTACTATCAGTCTGAGGGCGATTATTTTCATAGGGGACCATCTACACACCAACCCGAAAAATTCCCGAAAATTTCATCGAAATCGGATGAGAAATGAAGAAGTTATGGACGTGGCAAGTATTTCACGTTTGCGCATGCGCAGTGGCTACTATCAGTCCGGGGGTAATGCTTTTAATGGAAATTCATCTACATGCCAACCCGATCAATCCCTGAAAATTCCATCGAAATCGGATGAGAATTGTAGAAGTTATAGCTGTGGCAAGGATTTCATGACAGACAGACACGGAACCAAAATTGTTCAGAAAGGTCTGAAACGTAAAATGTGAGTGGAAATTTTGATTTTGGTGAACTTTGTTTTTTACCTTGAAAAGTGAAAACAAAGCTTCCGCTACCTTGGTAGACTCGGAAGCTATAGGTACCTATATTGCGAAAATTAAGAAATTCTAAGATCAGTGCATAGCACTCATCTTGTTCTAGATTAAATTATTATTAAAATGTCCTTAATTTGATACAAGGAGGCAAAAATGTTTAATTTCAAGAAAGAGGAAGTTGCAGTAGTTTTCTTGAAATCTAAAAGTGTATGATTCCTTAGTGATGGCGTATTTATGCGATGAAGAGGAGGTGAGGTGGATTGTCAAGCCACGCGTCGGCACAATCACGGGACCTAGGCCACACGTTCTGCACCCCTCCGATCCTGAAGCCCCTGGCACGCCAATTAGCCTCCGACTTATTCAATAATATGCCCCCTTCGAAACTGTCTACAACTTTGCCTTAAAACTTTGCAAAGTCGACATTGTACCTTCAGCTTCGGTGCATCCTCTTGGCGACCGACCTCCATGTCTTCCCTCGACCGTTTGAAGTGGCGAAATTCCCTGGACGGGGAGTGCAAATATGAGAAACTCGGATGTGGTGAGCTTTCATTTATTGGTTGGATTGTTGATCGGGAGTTGCCTGTGAAATATCTTGGATCGGTGGGGATTTTGTTCGCTTAATTTTGGTTTTCAGTCAAGAGCTGAATTGTTCAATGAGGATTCCTCAGTTTCGCTGTGAATATCCATATTTATGCGTATCAGTTTGGACAATAGAACTCTTGCTATTTATATGAGGTATAACGTCATCAGTAATTCTTTGGACTGACGTCACTTCTGGTTGGTATATACAATTCAATTGCTGAGAACGATGACGTTATGTTGATACGATCAGAATGCCTGAGAATCATCAAGATTTGCCTTCGTACTTAGGAAAACCTTTCGTGATTAATTTTCATTAATTCATTCTGAGATGTGAAATCACCTCCAACTCTGATCGTAACCATAAACTGACATTGTACGGTTATCGTTCCAGCCGTTTGACTATACAAAATTATTTTATAATAATTTTTATTAATAATAAAGTTTTTTTTGGATATAAGAACATTATATTTAGGTTTTTTTTATTCGACTGAGCTGGAGACGGATGTACAATGTACTATTTATTTGAAAAGTGTATTCTAACATGCCAAATTCTCATTACTCTCTGTTGGAACAGTGAATGCCTACATGATTGAGCATGGTATTATAATGTATCCGTAGTTTTTAGTTAAACTCAGATTGCTGGAGTTTTTCAAATTTGGAGGGGCACCTGTCAGACGCACATGCTGACATTTACCTAACTCAATTTCTAACTTTTTTCTGCTCAAAATCCCATTTCGATTGGATTTTGAAAGGGGGAAAGATTTCCTCTGACGCCATTCAAGTCATACAATTCATCCCCACAATCCGTCCAGTTTCGGCTATTTCATTAAATTCAAGGCGCTATAGGAGGGGTGTCCGATGATCGGGATTAAGAGGAAAGTAGTGCAGCAATTTCTCAACTAATGACGTCACCCCACGTCCTTCTGGATGAGGAGGCTCCCGTCCTATTACAATATGTGACGTCACCAAAATCTTGTTAGCCATTTTACAGCCAACCTAAACGAAATTTTGTACCGAAAATTAGTAGTTGAGGATTTTTAAGTGCGCTGATTCGAACTTTTGGTCGAAAATGCGAATATACCGACACACTAGGATTCCATAATAGGAGAGAAGAGAATGTTGCGTGGATCTTACGAGGAAAGTGTCGTCATTGGTTAGAAAAGTGCGGTACTTTTATCAAACTCCCAATTATCGTATATAAACTTTTGGAAAGCTCTTATTCAAATTGCGAATGTCCCCTATTTTTGAATCAGTAGGTAGTGTATTCTAAAACATTCTCTAACATTTACTGTAGGTAGGATATTGTTTCTTTTGTGAATCTCTAAGATGAAAGATTATTTTGACCTATAAATCAAGCTAATCCGACTTGGGCCTTATCTGTTATAATTTTCCTGTTACCTGTTTACTGTCTGTAACCTAGATAAAAGGTTTCGTTATTCACCAGCATTTTAACCCATTCCTGCCACCTACCATCTAGAGCTACCAGTTCATACATTTCAAGTTACAAATTCAAATTTCCTATTTTTTGTATATTTTTTTTGAATCCCGACATAGAAACTTGAACAAGATGACTAAATCTTTTCGGAAACGTTGCAAATCCAAGTTTTTGAAGTTGACCCTCGGTCCTCGTAAATATCTTCTAGGGAAATACCAGAATCATGAATACAAGTTACTTCTAGATGGTAAGCTCTTTTCCTCAAAATTACTATCTGGCTCTCCTGATCAAAAATTACCATTCTTCACCGAACGTGTCAGCTGTCAAAGGAAATCTAAGTCCATTTAGGCATCCCCATCTGTAGGTGGTACAGTACGAGGTACCTGATATGGTCAATCATCTTACTGTCTCTAATTTAGTACTTATTCATATTCATAGTTTCTCTCCATGCTTAGAATGTAGAAGAAGATTCAACCTGCACTGGGAATCACCAGAAATGGCTAGATGAATCCGTCATTATAGTTCTTAGCAATTTTTACTATCCAGATCCGTGGTATCCAAGTGCCTCTCTGATTAAGAAGACATTCATACGTTTAGGTGCACTGAAACCCAGAAATTACTGATAGTATTGCTCAGGCGAAACTCTGTGGGTGACAACAGATGAATTGGAACAATTTCCATTTAAGAGTTTTTTCTTTTAACCTTTAGTCTTTGGAATATATTGAATTTGGATACCAAAAAGTGGGTATTCCAAGGTTTTATATGTTTTACGAAATCACACTTGATTGTGAAATCATGGTGAAGCTGAAACTTTGATTTTTCGAGAAATTAGTGCATAATTCAACCACCATAACTCAACCTAAGCTTCATTAGAAATAGTTGACATCAATAATAATTACTGTTTCTTTTTTTTCAGATTCTGACTGCTCTGTGATCGATCTCTCTAGTCATTTCGACGCGATGAATGATTCTGCTTTCACTCATATGCAAGATGATTTGGATCAGCAGCGTTTGTTGGGTGCGCGGCCGGACCCTCCACCTTCCATCTATCCTAGTGACTCCAAGGAGATTCACAATCAAGCGAGGTAAGTGATAGATGGATTTAGGTGTTTGTCAAGGAGTGGATTACTAGTATAGAGAAAACATTTTAAATCTAGAAACTACACACAGAGAATACTTCTGTGTGTCTGGAATGAATGGATCCGAAGAATTCAAGATTCTTTAAATATCTTTTAATATCTCATCAAATCCAGTGGATTAAAGTTCTAGGAGTAGTACTAGTTAGTCCATGGAAGATTCAAAGGACCAGGTATAGCGCCTCTCTTGAGCTATTCTGAACCCATTCTGCAGGGTCGAATCAATGCACACATTTCGGATCTTGGATTCCGTACATTGATGAAAGAAAGAAGAAAACCTGCAGGGAGAGTTAACATCCAGTATAATATCCCTGAGCCTGTCTGACTATTGGTTAGAAAGGGAAGAGGAGTTGGGACTTGTATGTTTGTCTGAATCCTTGATCCTAGTATGGGGTATAAAGTGGATCTGACCATGAAAAGAAAGAACTCGAACCTGTGAACTTCGACCATCACTCAGTGTCTGTCTCCCCTGACTGGACTTACAGACAACACATGGGTTCACTCATATACAAGATAATTTAGAACAGCAGCATGAGTTGTGTGCACGGCCAGACTCTCCTCTTTCCATCTATGCTAGTGACTCCGAGGAGATTCACATTTAGGCTTTAGTATGCAATGCATTTGCAATCCAGTGGATTGAAGTTTCAAGAGTGGTTCAAGTATGTCCTTGACAGATTTAACGGACCAGGTATAGCGCCTCTTTGGCACTATTCGTATGACCATCCCAATGTCTGGCTGACAGGACTTACAGAAAACTCAAAGGTCAACAATTACCATACAATTAACACAACTGCAAGAAATTTATTGAATAGATACAGTTTCCATTTAGAAATATTGATACCTAGTCATGCAAATATTATTTACTGTGGCACACATTTGCTCCTTACCTTGACATTGTTCCTGGGCTGATGATTCCTTCAAATAGATAGAATAATGCTTCGTCATGAGGATGAGTTCTTGACCGCGAGCTCATAAGATGGATTTCTGATGATGAAGTCAGATTAATGCATTCTACTTATCAATGAGTAATTTCAGAAAGTCGGAACTTCCAATTTTCGACTCCAAAATCGTATTCAGCACCTCGAAAAACGCCCTTCAGTAAACTTTCAGTCAGTGCTTCCCCCACGAATAAACAATAACTGTAAAAATATGACCATTTGAAAAAACTGGTTGCCATTCCATGATGACTGTACAAACCTGGAATAGTTCGTTTACTGATCGCTTGAAGCGCTGAGATCGTGCAATCTCACTTCGAATAGTTCTCATAGGCAACACTGAAAATTAAAAAAAGTAAAATCAACCATAGATGTCCGAAAATGAGGTTCCTACTTTTCTCTCCATTCCCCTTAGATAACACGATTTCTTGTTACTACAAGGAGAGGGGGCGGCAATCACAATAACCAATGATCGAGCCTCCCTGCGGTTCGTTGAAGAGATCCATTTTCCCAATTAATTTTTAGAATTATAAATTTTGAATGTTTCCCAAAAATAACAGGAGGCATATTTTCCTCAATCAACCCCATTTTCATCCACCCCACACCATAAACTTCATCACAATTCATAAATACAGGAAAATGAATATACTGAAGAAGAATATACTGAAATTCCTCATTGTACATAATTCTACAAAATAGTTTTATTATCACTAATGGCGTTTACTTACTAAATAGCTCTACAGGCCGGGGTGGGCTTTGGCTTGTCTAATAATATTTTGCCATCCAGATCTGCTCTGCGCTTTCAGCCTCCAGTTCCTTGCACCCAGCGTTCTCAGGTCCCCCTCAATATCCTGGAGCCAGCGAGTCCTAGGTCTCCCAACTGTCGAGTCCCCATGATCTTCGTATGCATGATACCGTGTGGCATTCGTGCTGGCCATTTGATCTGTCCGGCTTATTCTTGTTGGTTTTCTGAACGTGTGAAGGTTTTACAGGGTGGGGCTGTTAGCCCCACGCCCAACCTCCAACCTGGAGGGCCGGGTCATTTTTGATCAGGGTATCCCTCCCCTAGGTCGGCTGCTATAGAGCTAGAGAGCCCGACTTGCCCTCGCAGTGACAAAGCCGCTGCTTGTTAGATTTACAAGACGCCTTCGACTATACGAAGTGTGCCTTCACGGTAAGTATTTCAGCTGAGCCTCACTCCGATAGTATTGGGTGCTGCTGCCCTCCTCCATGGTCGCAGTTTAACGTCGTACCCTGGACCCTCACTAATGGCGTTGATGACGTTAATGCCGTTGATTTAGCCCTGAAGATGCTCGATAAATTGGCGAAACGTTGGTCTAAAACTGTATCTTATTCATCAGACCGACCCTCATGAACTCCATTAGTACTTCTTTACAATTTCAATTACTCCTCAAGTTGCTGACCATTTCAGTCAGAGAGTCATTAACATGCATTCAAATCGCCAGTTGATCGAATTCAAAACACATCAGCAACTTTGAAAATCTTCTGAAGTCTTCAAGTTGGTGGATGGAAAATTAGGTACTTTACTGCTAGTACTAAAATAATTGTATTGTACATTGTTATTAGAAATTACGAGTACTGAATCAAATTAATTGACTGTCTGACGATACAATTATTTTAATTTTGTCACAGAATCCTTCTTAGCGGGACTTACTCAATTCTCATACGAGGACTCCCTCATACGGGGGTAAATCACATCGCTTCAAAATTATAAGTATGGGAACATTATGCTGATGTTAAATGTAAATGTGTTTGATTCTTAAGAGTGACTCCTTGTTCAATGCTACCTGCTCAGCCTTCTAATGGCAGAGCAAAGAAGTGTTCAACAAGAAAGCCTCTCGTCCGTTGAAATCGACGTTCCTCAAGACGGATTTTCACGAGCTTTTGTGAACAGGGTCTTCCTATTCTCATGTCTTTTCTGTAGTTCATTACCTCTAAACCGGTTGGTTTTTTGAAAATTTGGAAAATATAGAGGTCGGAGATTTTGATGTAAAAAGCAGTAAGTTCCTACAATTATAAGGTAGGGAGTTCAACATGTAGGTATTGAGAGAGCGCTCAGGTGAGCTCAAAAGCTCGTTTCAACGAGATACTATATTCCAATAATATTGTTCTTCTTCTTCTTCCACGGTTCGACAGTCCTTTAAAGAACCTGGGGCTCCTCCTGAATACCATACTAGTCAGCAAAATCCAGGATTTCTTTTTTTTCTGATGAGTATTCCTATTACAATATGCTAAAACACCAGAATAATTTAATGTATTGCAGTTTGAGAAGAAGAAGGTGGAGAGGTGAGAGCGTCTTTATGAGGACGGCCCTTTTTGCAGTAAAAGCTGAACTGGAAGGGAAATGGTAGACAATATCCAACTCTGAGTTGGAGTCTGTTTCTGAAGTTGGTGAAGGCTCTATTTTTTCCGTGCAAATTTAAAGTAAAACAGAGAATCACCTTATACAGCTTCACCTTGTCTTGAAACTCCACCATTAATGGATGATTTTACCGATGAATTGATGAAATACGATTTTTTATTTCTAGAAGATGCGGGTGGAGCGAGCATCAGGTTTCTGATCTATGCAGAAAGTGATCGATGCAGTGCTGTGGTATTTAACGTACCATTGTTAATTTCTTGTAAATCTTGCTGTGGCTTCCTGGCCAGAACCTCTTGGAACTGAGCAATCTTTCTGCAAAAACTTAACGGAAACTTAGACAAAAAGACGTTTGGCATAATAGACAAGAATAATTCCAAGTTTCTTTTTTTCCACGATACATTGAAGGATGCTCATTGACGTCAGTTATAAACAAGGCTCTTATAACAGAAACATTACCAATGAAGTGCAGCTGGAGCCTTCTCTCAAATTTAAATTTATCGGGTCAATTGGTGGTTACCTTAAAGTAACCATATATGTATATGCGATGGTTTATTCTTGTACTGCTTAAATAATCACAACCCAGCTAAATTTCATCATCAAATCCATTCGAAGAACAAGAGAGTTTTACTACTAGGATTGCTTGGCTGATCTCAGTTTCTCTGAATGTTGTACAACTGCTTTGAGGAGTTTGCACCAAATCGTAACTTTCTTGGATGTTCAAGAAAGAATTTAGCGTTTTCACTCGCCCAGGTGATCTGACTCCCGCGCTGATTATTTAGTGGCTGTATACCAACTTTCAGCGTTCTCGGTTGGAGTTTGAGGCAGCTTGAGTTAGATTCATATCGTATACAACTGACCTGACTTCTGAAGTCAATTCTACTAATGGAGCTCTAGGACGAGGAGGGTAGAAGCTTGCATGCAAGTGACATCCTATACCCCTCAACCTTCTCAGTGAAAATACCCAGAAAATACTCTGAAATGTCAGGTGAGAAATTTTGACCTCTCTTGCTTTGAATTTGTTAATAGGGAAGACTGGTTTCAATCTTTGACCATTTTCAGTTCCATTACGTAAGGGCTGAACTAGACGTTCTTGATGTATTTTTAGAGCAGCACTCAGTCAAAGATAGAAATTGGTCTTCTCAATTGAAAAAATGAATGCAAGAGAGGTAAGTTTTTGGCTCATTCTGATAATTAGCTTTTGCATCATCAGATAGACCAACAAATACTCGGAGAGTTTAATTTTTTCAGACTCACCAGGAATCATAATATTAAAGGCATCTGTCACGAAAGTTTTCTGAAAACCTTTCTCTGCAAATCGCAATATTAGTCGCGTGTTCATGTAAACCTTTGTGAAATTGTAAATTTTTTCACAATCCCTTAAAAAAGGACAGATGGAGCAGCTTTTGAAGTGAGAAAAAGGTTAAAAACTAGGAATGTCTAATTGGAATGTTTACACTTTTGTGTGTAATTCGGCTCATTGGGGCCGCATCGTACGTCATGTTGCAGTCGCCAAGCAATAGCGCGTGTCTTGTCATCTAGGAACGGATTTCCTCGTAAAAAAGTCACTCTCAAACAGAAATCTTGCGAGGGTTTGCATCTTGAACAAAATCTTAACCAGCACACTAAGGAACCTCTCCCATTCTCTTGGGTTAAATGAAACAAATAAGGATTATTTAATTGATGGGTGAATGGAGTGATCGTGTTGTTGATGGAAAATGTTGGAGTCTATTTTTCAATTTTTTATTGGGACATGGTTCGGCGAAGCATCTTTGCCTTCTTCAGCATTTATAAAGCTAGCCTGGGGCTCATCTCATGGGCTACTGCATTTCCAATGTTAGTTATGACCATTTGTTCACCAACTTTGTTTTTTGTGTATCCATCCTATGTTTCTCTTCTCTTTTAATTTTATCATAAGCCAGACACATTGATCTTGCAGAGGTGACACCAGTCACCAGTTGAAAGGTTCTTGAGGATATCCAGTTCTCAAGAAAAAATTTCGATTTGCTTCCAGTTTGATTCGCATTAAAACACGTTTCTCCACCCAAAAAACATGTTCAGAATCTATCCACTGGTGTCACCTCTGCAATGTGTCTCTCTGGGGATGATCCCCATGGCAGTTTTATAAAGGCTGAAGAAGGCGACGATGCTTCGCAGAAACATGTTCCAATAAAAATTGAAAAATACATTCCAACATTCTCTATCAAGGATTGTTTTGTTAAACGAATGAAATTTTCCTCCAATAACTAGTTTAAACACAATGGGTAAATTTAAAACCAGATTTTAGAGATGATCTCTTTTAAAGTTCGATTTTTGTTTCCTCTCTACCGAGAGGGTAGGGAAGCCTTCTTGTATTCGAACCTCAAGTCAAAGTGGGTCCTCCAACATCAAAATTTCCTCTCGCATTTTGCGTTTTTAAAGATTTTTGGACAATTTTAGTATTGTTTAGGTCTGTGGACGAGTTCTTGTCACGGGCAATGTATGAAGAATCTCCGATTTTAGTTGAAGTTTTCAAGGTTTGCACTATGAATCGCATGCACTCGGACTTCATGAAACATTGATTCCAAAATAGGTATACATTTGCCAGATTTTACTCATATTATGAAGATAGTTTGAGACTTGTTCATTGATGATAAGGCATCTGTTTCAATATTGTGGAATATGTCTCTGTTACTCAATTTCCCTTAAATTTTACTTAAATTCCCCATACCGATTTTGATACAAATTTTGGCAAAGTTACTGGCAAGGTTATAGACCGTGGTAGATTGAATTACCCCTGAGAACTTCCGAAAGCGATTGATACGATATCAGATCAGTACGATGAAGCACGTTCTCTCTGGCTACGAGTCCAGCACGCTTTCAAGTGTATTTGAACTACATCATGCGGCTAATTCAGCTTCAGGACGTTGGATTTATTTTCAAGTTTTTTCGTACTTCACACTAGGTCAGTAGATTCCTGTTGGGTTACGACTCTAGAGATTTGGGGTATTAGAAGCTGAATTTACCTATGAAAGTTGATGTATCGACTGAAAGGGACAACTTCAGATGTAAAATAAAGGAGCTGGATGCGAATTAACTCTCAATCCTCGAATGAGAAGTGAGGTGGGTGTGGTATTTCCAAGTTATTAAAAAAACATCTGCCAAGTGGGTGAGGCACATAGCTTCCTCGTATCCATTGCCCGATTGTATAGATGATCAGATGCATGGTAGTTAATCTCAAAACATCAATCTCTAACTACCTTGCACTACCATCATAGGGGATTCTCCACGTCAACCGGCACAATCTCTGAATATTGATGGAAAATGTGGAAGTTATGGCTGTAACATGGAAATATACTTTTGCACATGCGCAGTGGCTACTATTAGTCCGGGAGAAATGATTTTCATAGGGGACCATCTACACGCTAACCCGCAAAATCCCCGAAAATTTCATCGAAATCGGATGAGAAATGTAGAAGTTATGTCTGTGGCAAGGATTTCACGTTTGTGCATGCGCAGTGGCTACTATCAGTCGTGGGTGGGGGTCGAATTGTCGGTGGGGGTCGGGCTGTCGAATTACGTAGGCACCATAAGTAGGTTTTGTTTTGTAAGAGGAGGGAAATGCTTTATGCTCATCTGAAAAGTTATGACTCAGATAGGTAATACTCAACTGGCCTTATGAACCAGCCAGAATGAACTACCAACTAAAACACCGAAACTTCTTTTCTCCGTTTGACCAATCCGGGAACTACTTGTGTTTTATTATTTCGGGGATTTCTTCCCATTTTCGTCGGCCTCTCGACCTACCAGTTCTTGTTTTGGGTATTTTTTAAATCATTTCCTTCCAATCATTGGATCACCTTCGTATCCTTCAGCACCGTAAACAATAACGTACTCACGGAAGTTTTAGATCTCTTTCTCTCCCATCATTCTCTCATTGACTATTTCTGTGTAAAAACTTCCTATCTTCTCCAATAAACAGTATCGGAGCCACTCCCATTCATTGCAGGAGAAGAGCTTGCTCTGCTCTGCTGAGTCTTCCTCTCCATAGCTGTACATGCATAGGTCGACCCTTGACCTTCCTATCCAGAAGAATGTAGGATTGTGACTTCAGCCTCTTCCTAATCAATAAATTATTTCTTATTCTGACCTTCATTGTAGTGCAAAACGATTATTTGCAAACAATGATGTTGTTATAAGTAAATTACTTAAAATAGGTATTTCCAATTCATAGTAGTAAATCAATACCGTCTTCTTCAAATTTCATTGAAATCGATTTCGTCCTCTTATCAACTAATCAGTGAATAATGCCTTCTTCTGTGTCCTGTCACCACCATGGTAGACACTCTTACAGTACTTGTAGCAGCAAAAACTTCAACTCCTTCGAAAAGTTGCTCAAACAATTCTTATTTCATCGATCTTTCTAATCCACAAGGTCGCGTCATCGCAGAGCCCAAAAAGCTACGTTAGGCAAGTTCTCAACCTCCAAAGTCTTCCCGTGACGGTCGTAATCTTGTGCTGATATGGCTTCATTGGCTATTGGAAAAATCAGACAATATTTTCGTCCAACGCGATGCGTTATATAGCAGGTGTAATCCTTATTGCGTAAGTGGCTAACTTAGTTTAGTAGTTGTGCCACCTAATAGGAATTCGCCATTTCTTTGCCATCCCCTGCAACAACCATTGTATTCGAGAGGAGCAGATTGGAGGCCAACTTATCCTTTCCCGAGTTATTGGATGAAACAGGAGTTCAACTTGACTGACGAAAATTGAAAGGAGTTTGGATTAAGTTGAGCCCATGGAGCTTAAGATTAACTTAAGTTCCAACAGATTCTTTTCTGTCCGATGTTATTCTTCGTGATGATGCTTTACTACCCACGCAACTTGGCTGACGTTTTAGGTGATTCGAAGTGTTTTGGATAACGTCATGACGACGTTACGGCTTGCATATTCAAATTTTCGCATCTGAGTTCTAATTCACGTTATTAAATTACAAGGGTTTTTCTATTCATAACACTGGGCAGATGTTTTGGTCGTCTCCCATTCGATCGTGTTTTTACAATCCCACTTATCGCGTGTCAACTCCGGTCGGTACAGCAGGAAATAACCGTCATTACTGATTGATTGAAAGAGATAAATTAACGATTAAAAACACGGAATCGATAGGACACGGAGCAGGTGTGAGCTGTACTGTCCCTCGACGGTCGACTCCGCTAAGTGGAACAAAATTCGAATCTACGATTTTTCAGGGAATAAGGCACAGATTCAGAATTTGAATTTTGTCTTACTTTTTGAACCACCGATTCTCGCAATTTTGCTTCCTTACTATCGAAAATGAGAAAGCTAAATCTTGTCCCTCGCCCCTAATGTCTGGGGATGGATCTTGGACCTGAAACTAAGCTGCCTGATGCTCCAGTTCTATCTCCGTTATTTGTGGAGAAATCCAAAAACTTGTCGAAGTAAACACCAATTATTTTTTGTGTGCTTGTCCCTCAATCTTCATCAAAACAACTCGGATTAGATGATGAGTATGTAACGACGAGTGTCAGCTCGACAACCAAAGTTAGTAATTTGGAAAAAGTGTAATTTTTCTCCAAAAAACAAGAATTATGGACGTGATAAAGTAATTGGGGAGTATACATTTTTTTCTTGCTCGGTTTCAAAGGTTCATAATAGAAAATAATGAACCAATTGATACCACTATGTGATTCACCGTACAAAAATGATGAAAAAACATGTATTAAAAAACATGAAAAAACTCTTGGGGTTCTCCAAAACCTAATTTTGGTGCAATCGTGGGGTACTTAACATTACGTGTACTTAACATGAAACCGTTTTGACGTAGATACGAGTATGTATTTTGGCTGGGGGTCAAGGAATTTTTTGCGACACTTTTTTTTGCCTCAAAAAATGCAACGCGATACCAGTAAACGAAATCATAGCAGCATATCGGTAGCTATGAAACAAGGTTCTCTAGAATACTGCGATGTATTAAGTGCAATATTACTTGCGATTAGAGAGTTTTTTAGAACAAAAATTTTGTTTATTCGTAGAAACAATGGACATATCCATGATCTATCGTTTTTCCCTCTAAGGGAGAAATTTCATGGCGTTTAACCTTGGAATGTGAAAACAATCAAAGCGTCCGCTCGGAAGCCGCTTTGTTCAAAATTTGAACTTGACGTGAAATTCCATGAATGAATTACGCTTTACTTGAATTTTTGATGGTTTTTTGACATGGATGGATATGTCTTAGTTCTGGGGGTCATTCCAAAATTTTCGACATACAAAACAATGCAACGTTTTTTTTTCTGATGCTGTTGAACGCAGGAAGCTGAAATTTGAGAGGCAGGGTCAATCGATACATACTTCTATACATCATCAAAGTTGATGATCACTGATCAGCTGAGTGAGCTCCAAGGCCATTTTCTCTCCATTTAGTGCGATCCGTTTAAACCAAATTCTTTGAGTTCTCAATTTGACCTTTGATCAAATTTTACCGACTAAAACCTCTCGAAACTGTTCTTTTCTATATTTTTCTTTAATCATCTAAATCTACAGTTTATCAGTTGGAAATGACAACGCCCTAGGAGCCGTTCTCTATCCAACTGATGAGCTGTGCGAATTTATAATTAAATTCACTTGCCATATGCGACGTCCCTAAGCTCTTTTCCTATCACTCTAACAACTCGTAATATTCATAGAAGTTGATTACCTGTAATAATTGGAATGCGACGTCCTACGCACTGATCCTACCAACGACCGGTATTCGAATTCTACCAACTTCAAATTGGAATGTAGACGTCCACTGCTCTGTCACTACCAATTCATGCAACAGTCTAGAGAGTGGGGGGAAGCATTTTTGTTTTGAGCAAATTTTCCTGGAGTCAGCGCAAATACATTTGAGGCCACTGCAATGTCTACATTTTCTTCAAAAATTCTAATTACCTTCAATGGTGATACCTTCATTTTCTTTCAATATTTACAAAAGCGCTGAAGCTTTTCCTATTAAGCCTGATTAAAGCGCACTGGATGAGAAATTCTGTGATGCAATCTCTGATTTACACCAACTAATTCCCTTGCTGCACCATCATCGAGCCTCCTCTGGTGATTCATCCCTCAGCGACCTCCTCCCCTCCTCGCGGGTGGCGGGAGGACGGCGGATGGCGAGTTCAGCCCTCCCCGACGAGCAGTCACCCGCGGCGCCTCGTCCAACCAACTTCCCCGAGTTCCCTCCGTCCTCCCTCAGTGGTGCTTGAGTTGACGTGCGCCTTCCCGCCTTCGCTCACCCCTGAAGAACTCACCTCCGTCGCCTTTTCATCCCCGATCGACTCACAAGGACGCATATTTTTTTGGCACAAATGATATGATTTTCTGACGATCGCTCATCATGGAAGTGGTCATGAAGCCTCAGCAACTGGCTTGTCCAGAACTTGAAGACATCACGTTCATCCTCGATGAGTCCCTCACGAGGTAATCAAAGCTACAGTATGAATATACGAGAACATTTTCAAACCCGCTGAAAATTATTACACTATGGTTTATTATTTTACTTCATAGAACTCGGCTGAATAGCATCGCTATCCGAAAGCTGTCGTTGCCTTCATCACGAAATTTGGTTGTTGGTTGCTAAGGAAGCCCAACTGAGTGACATGAAACTCTATTCAAAGAATTTGATCGACCGAAATTTGAACGGATATTAGGTCTATTTCCGTCAGCGAACGATAGTTTGTTATTCTCTCTTGCGTTTTTGATTTATTTCAAGTTCAACATTTGAGTTATCATAGGGAGCGAACGGTTTACCCTACAAACCTCTGGGTGGTCTCATTCGATTCTAAAACTTCAAGTCTATTTTAAATTGACGAAAAAACAATTTTAACTTTATATCGAGAGTTTTTGAGGTAGGGCGTTTTGAAAACTGCAACTCCTATTTTGGTTTATTATTTTCAATAATGAACCTCTGGAATCGACCAAGAAAAACAATTGTTCAACCCCCCCCCCCCCCTCAAAATTTGTTGGTTTACGATGCAAGGTACGTAGAATCCAAAAATCGAATGAAAATTTGGCCGTCTGTCCGCTGCACTTTCCCCACTTAGCATTGACCGATTTTGATGAAATTTGGTATGTAGGCTCCATTTGGGGTCTAGTTGTGCCGCGAAGATTTTGATTGATGTAAGTCACTTCTAAGGGTTGGAAAATAAGGTTTGAAACTAACTCAAAAACTCAAAAAATTTTGATGTAAAGGTATTTTTTCCATCAATAGGGTGTGCGCCTGGGTAGGAAAAACTGTTTATTGTTATTTTTAATATAAGGTAGACCTCATTCTGAGTATTTTGGTATTCCTTCCAGCGCGTGTAAATCTTTTCCCAGGAAGGAAAAAGAGAGATTTTCCCAGGAAAATTCTCAGGATGTAGTCTACTTTCGATTAAAAATCTAAAAAAATCAAGGCGCACCCCCATTTAAGATAGTAAGTATAGAATTTTTTGAGACCACGCGAAGCCCTGTAGGACAAACCGTTCGTTCCGTACGAGAATTTAAGTGTTGGGCTTACGACAAATCAGAAACACGAGTGTGAATCGCAAAAGAGGCCTAATCTCCGTTCAAATGTTAGCTGATCGAAATGCGATCGATGTTTTTCTTCAAGTTGGTTGGTGGTAAAAATGGCAAAGCCGTGTTCTTTGCTGACGAGTGATCTATATAGGAAAATAATAAACCTTTGTGTAATAATTTGCAGCGTTTTTATCTCTTAGAAGTGACTGACAGTAACCTAAAGCTTCGTGGGACAAGTGGGATCTAAATAGAGCCCATTGACCGAATTTCATAAAAATCGGCCCATGGGAACTAAAAAAAGTGCCGCTCGGCGGACGGTCGGAAAATGTTCTATTCGATTTTCGGATTTTTCATAACTTGAAACGTAAACCATCAAATTTTGAGGGGTTGGATATACATTTTTTTTCGTTTGACTCCAAAGGTTTATTATTGAATGAAAATAGTGAACCAATGATAGTACGTAGATGGGTAAAAGTATCCCTTTATCAGGAAACATTCGTTTTTTCACGATCATTTTGGTTTTTCCCAGTTTTTTAGAGAATTTTGAGCTACGAGTCCAACAGTTTAAGAAAACAGATTTTGAAATGTCTCTTGTTGAAAACCGCTGTGTCTTTCGAAATAAGTACTTTTCGTGTAAGTAAATTCCTATTAACTAGATAGTTGAAGGAAGAACGAAAATGTGGGTATCGTATTTGTGTTCGCGCATGCGTGGAGATCGGGGCAATACTATTCATAGGGGACCTTCTACACCACAGACCCTACAATCCATGAGAATGTCATCGAAATTGAACTGAAGCTTCATATACTTTGTACGACGGTTATCGGACGTGGGAGACACTGGACCAAAATAGTCCAGAACCTCCCTCGTGAGAAATTTGAGGAAATTCACGTTCGGTCTAGCGCAAACACTACAGTTGGTCGGATGACGTTGGAATTCATATGGAGCAAAACCACGTAAACCCAGAAAATTTCACGAGAATCAGATATTGACTGTGCAGTTATTTATAACCATGATAAGAATTCAGCTACATGCATACTGACACAAAACTAAAATTATACAAAAAGTTCTAAAACTCAAAAATTTGAGAAAATTTAGATTTTGGAAAACCTAAATCTTTACCAAGTACACGAATTCATAGCTTTCCTACCTTAGGAACTTGAACACATGTTTTCGTTAGAGTTGTTTTTGTTGACAGTTGAAAATCTGGCTGTTGTGTTTTGGATTAAAAACAGTGTTAAGTTGCGCTTGAATTTGTTAGTGTTATTGTTTGGTATTGTTGTCGTATTGATTTATTAGACTATTAAATTTTCACCTAGGAAATATTTTGAATAAAATGCTCAAAAGGGTCCTGTGTACAACATTGCTTAACTTTCTTCCTAATTTTTACGTCTACTGAAATATTTACTAGTTTCCACATCCTTTCTGACCGTTGTTCGAAAAGTGAAGGAAGCTGATCAGATGTCAATCAGACTCATTTGGCGGGGCTGCTACATTGTGTACTTATTTACTCAAGCTAATAATGCTGTAAGATTAATTTTGACTGATACATAAACAATGTATTGCAGACAATAGGAATGAAAATGAATTCTTCGCTAGGTTACGAGAAAATGATTTGCAAAATGTGTGAAGGATCTTGTAGACCTGCGAACGAAAAAGGAAATTTTTATTTTAAAGAAAAATAATTTTCTTAAAGCTTCCGATACCTTGGATAGATTCAGAGAAGCAACAACCGTTACGGACCATAAATCACAAGAAAAAAATCAATAAAATTCGTCCTACAACTATGAAAGCGGTTTGGTTTTTGATCATTTTTCCATCAAGCGTGACTTACGTATAGTTGTCGCAATTGGTGGATATGTCCGCTGAAAAACGTCTGCCAATGGTGCGTGGCAAAAAGGTTCTTAGTTCAACCTAAAACGATATTTACTTTTACTTACTTATTGATTAATGGTCCGACCATAATGCATGTTGTATCTGAAGGGCGATTCCCAGGATCTCTCCATGTTTTGAGATAAATCGGTAGATATTGTGAAATTTTGGTTTGGTGATATTACGTTTTCTCATGCGCACGGCTATAATTAATCTGAATGCAAACAATCGGGTGAAAACTGAAGGAGTTATGCTCATTATAAGGAATTCAAAGATTCACTAACAAGTAACCAAATTACTGTCGAGGAATGCCTCGTGAGATGTGAGGGGGAATTTTTATTTGGAAGATTTTTTATCTCCACGCTCAGAAGTAAACACAATACACCTTCAACTTAGTAGACGCGAACCCAATATTTCTGTTAATAAGGATAGGTAAGGAAAGAAACGTTACTGACTAACCAACTCCTCCAAGATGTTTCCCACGGAAATGCATAATTATAACATTACGAGTAGATCTAACAACATCTTGCATAAATGCATAAACCAGTCACCTAGTCGTTGACATCATCGACCATACAGGCGATATGGTGGGATCTCAACTCAGTGTATAATCTCTTCTGCCTGAGTCACAGGTGAGATGCGATATAGAATTGCGCCACTGCACACCACGCTCTCCTTCCCAACCCCCTCGCGACCTTGTTCCCCATCTGTTTCTACGTTTGTTCTTACCTACTGTTCCACTGGGCACTAGTGGGCGGTCAACCAACAATTTTACATCATCGACAAACTATCTCTATGTATTAACTGCCTTGCATTTGGAAGATATACACGTGATCCGACGCTTTCACACTACTTTTCTCATCCTTAAAAACCAGAAAAATGGTAATTCATTCATTATAAGAATTTAAAGAATAGGAACTGGCAATTCGAAATTAATTCTTTCGGTAAAAGTCATTTTTGAAGTTCCGAAAATTGCTAATGAAATCGTCAATTATTTTTTGTTCAAAAGGGGCTTGCTCCCTCACAAGATATACAGTCATTCTCTTTATCATTGTTTCAAAATTTCCAGGAAATTCAAGATTTCCATGTGACAAAAAGCCTTTGAAGTGGTCGTTTCTCTCGAGTAAACCAACAAGTTTCGATGATTTCTACGTTCATTTTCGAATTTTTCAACAATCAAAGGTGAAAACAAGCCTTTGAAGTGGTCATTTCTCTCAAGTAAATCAACAAGTTTCGATGATTTCAACGTTCATTCTTGACTTCTTCAAACTATCGAAATTGAGAAGAAGACTTTGAAGTGGTCGTTTCTCTCGAGTAAACCGACAAGTTTGTTTGATTTTAACGTTATTTCTCGACTTTATCCAAGAATCTCCAAGAGTCTCTTTTGTGCCTGTCTTGAAATCTTTGTAACGGGCAAAACTATTCGAAGTTATTCTTCGATTTCGGTTAAATATTCAGGAATTTAGCTAATCGAGTATTAAAATAATCACCTCTTACTGATACATTCTGCACCCTCACTGATTACTGATTCTACAGTTTCCAACCAATTTCGATGAAATGTTTAGGGATTGTGCGGATCGGAGTGTAGATGGAAATCATCGTCCCGGCCTGATAGGTACTTACAGATTGATCTTTTTGAGATGAACTACTATATTTCTGCTTTTTCATTTCAAAATGTCCTTAAAAACCTGAATTTCGAGATATTTTGATCACATTTGTATTCTAAATGATTTAAAACCCTGGAAAAAGTCGAAATTTTAACCTGGAAAACTCAGGGAATTTTGTTTGGGGGAATCGCTGGACACCCCGATCCATTAAAGTATCAATTAAATAAGTACTTGACAAATTTAGTACATTTCGGTCCAGTTGTTTAGGAGAATGGGGTATTTCAGTCAATTTTTTTTATTTTTTTCAAAAGAGTATGGCTCAGGAATAACGGTAATTGGGTCTGTTCGGTGAGAAAATGTTTTTAAAAAATCAGAGAAGCTAAGGAAAGTTGAAGATTTGAATGGTGTGACGTAGCTAGCCAATCGTGACGTAGCTAGCCAAATGTCTTTGAAAAAAGTATCCATGCACAGTATCCATACTACAAAAGTATCCATACTACTCACACACGCGCGCGGCGTAGTCCTTGCCTAGTGTGTGTGCATTTAAAGCGGCCCGCCTTTTTCAAACGTGTGATCTCTTTAAATTATTTTTCTACGACATGTTATAGTATCATTGGGCTTAAAGTTGTAGTAAATAGGTTTTCAAGGGTGCTGAATCCAAATTTGAAGTCAAAAACCTGAATTTCCGACCCACCGAAATACCCCATTGCAGGTTGGTTTTTTTTCGGGTACAGTCATTATTGAAATCGAAGATACAAAATAGTTGGTAGGTTACTTCAATATTACTTGAACCACTGGCATTGGTCAGTTACGGTGTTGTTATTACATCTGCAAAATATCGATTATTTCCATATGTTACTTATTAGTGGGTTTAGGTTACGATGTCATACTAATAATGCATGTGCCTATGAGCGTCTGAGACCTCGTGGACGGGTGAGTCCGGTTATTAATTCAGGTCTTATTGATCACAATGCTGTATCCTCACCGTCCCCCAGTAACGGCTAAGACGAAGTTGTTTCTCTGAGAAGTCTGCAGTGGAGAATTCAGGATGATCGTTCCTCGTCCTGTCACATTTTTTTGTGTGTTTTAACCTCACAATACCACCCCGATGTGACAAAATCTGGTTTTAGATGGATACAAATAATTGGAATGTCAAAGTCAGAATGTTGCTCCAGAAGGGCTTGCCATAGAAGAGTATTTTTTTACTGATGACTGTTCGTCCCTCTCTTGAGCAAGGTTTTTCTTTGCACACATCAGGTTGCAATAAACCAAATGTGATGGTTAAAATGTCTATTAAAATATGGACAAGGCATTGTAACGGCCATCACAAATTCCGATATCGACATCGCTGACAGTTTTCATAAGAACTGACCTAGGATAATGTAGGCATAAATGGTGCAGAGATGGGTTGGGTGAAAGGATTGCTAACTGTTAAATAATACTTTCCGTTATCTTATTCGAACAAGAATAAGGTTGTTTTCTTAATAAGTATAAGTTACCTAGTTCAGTAGTTCAGGTTGAATGAAATCTCTGAGCTGAATTCTGGAGCTTGAAAACAGTGGCGCTATGCCTGGAGCGCATCATAGAAGAATTCCGTGCTTTTATCATAAAGCAACCGAAGTTACGAGCGATTGGATCTACAGAAAGCAGGTCCACCTGTTCTGCAGATAACCTACTATTTTACAATCTGCCGTCTGGGGTCCAGATCCCCGTTCCAAATATTCATTATGGGACTTTGCTGAAGTCAGATCCTGTACCAGAAGCAATGTGTCACATTGTCACAAACGAAGGAATGTTCACCAAATTGCCAGATTGTAGAAAGGATCACCGAAGTAAAGAAGAAAAAGTTGGATTTTTTTAAAAATATTTCACTTAGGTTTTGAATATTCCGTTCTAGTTTACAAAATACCTACTGGTTTTCGTATTTCTAAAAATTCTTTTCAGTTTCTAACAATTCTTTTCAGTAAATCCAATGGTAAAGTAAAGACCCGTATGAAATACAATTCTGTATCGATTCGCACATTGGCTATATTACTAATTTCAAGTGGAATTTTGGGAAATTGGGCCAGTTACTTCATAACTACTGTATGAGTGAACTCTTTGTTAAACCATGTATACTCCTACCCACCAGTTATAACCAAATTTGTAGTTTAGACCTAAAAGAATCCTGTTGTCGTGATTCGGGTCTCTTTGCATGCAAAGTACCTGTGCAGGGTCCTTGAAGGGTTGATGTATTCACCTGACCCCTGGCAGTCCTCTCCAAATATAGCTGTGTTTGAGGTATCTGACCTACGGACTGCACCATTTTACAATTCCACGGAACTTTCGTTCGGATTTGAACTGAAGCTCAGATTCTACGTTCGGCTTCAACACTATCCTACTCATGTACCTTGAATAGGTACCCAACAAACCTTACTAGGGGCGTAAACATTCAGCAATCCTTGGCAAACAATTTATGCAATATTTTGTTAGACATCTGATAAATTGTGTACAACAATCAACGGAAAAGGTTTTTAATGCGACATCATCCCAATCAACGAAATCTGAACCTCTGAAACTCTTACGAGTTGTTCTGGAGTACGAATGTGTTAACGTATTATTGAGTATTACTAGGAAGGACAATTTTACGATGAAAAATTATAGTTTGGTACTTCGATCAAACCCTAAAACCTGGTCTTGAATTTCCCATATTTTTGGCAATAGACATCATGGAAAAAAGAAAGGATCGTCGTTACAGACAAGAAGTTGATAAATGTTGCTTGAATAAAATAATTTTACATCTATGTTCCTTTTAAACTTCCAGATTACTCGTTTAAAAGTTTTGCGAACTGATGGGATTGGTATTAGCCATTAGAACGGTTGGAATTTCCGCTCGATAATTTTAGCCTTCCCAAAATAACGCTCCGCTTTTTTTTAGCTAAACAAGTTGAAAGTGGAAAGTACGACTCCAATTTTCTTGTAAAAACTCAATTTGTAGGGTGATCTATAGAGCATTTAAATAGGCATTTTCAGTACGACGGATGAATTTCCGGAACACTTCACTAAGCAGTCATTTTCTGTATTCTGAAGCAAAATTGTTCGTTCCACAAAATCATCAGTCTGCCTCCTCACTAACTAATATACGAATTGAAGTAGGAGGTAGGTGCTTTGCATTCGTAACACAATTTTGTGTCGCCTAAAATCAAAAATTTCCCACTCATTTTCCTTTTCAGAGTTTCCAGAGCAATTTGTCGTACAAAACTATAAATCATGGTCCCATTCCGTTTAAATTTTCAGGGTTTGTGCGGGTTAGCTTTGGCCTATAAAATTCATAGGCCAAAGCTAACCCGCACAAACCCTGGAAATTTAATGACAATACCATCATTTGCCGTATGGTTCTCACAGGTACTTTTTTCCGTGATCTATCTGCCCAATTTTGCTCAAATTGGGAGGGCTGATTAGGATTGTCTCAAGTATAATTTCATCTTGACTCCCTCATTTACAAAAAAAAAAAAGTCTGCCAAGTTGGGTGGGCAGTATAGCTTCCTCACTCATTGTAACGTGGACGTATAGAATCAATTGGCGAAAAAATTATGATTCAAAGAGTTATTGAATACCAAAATATTGGCGATAATATGCGGGATAGGGTTGCAGGTATTAATGTTTATAATAGTGTTGTAAATAGTTGTGGTATATAAACCACTGAAATAAAAGAACGAAAGAGTGTAGGTATAAAATAAAACTACGAAGTTATGATGATAATGATTATTATTATTCAATACTAAAACTATAATAGGTGTACGTATTAGGATTATGGGTATTAATTTGTTATATACTCGTAATTTGAGTTTTGTTTAAAATTAAACGTAGAATTTTATTATTTTATTTAGCGGTCCACCGTCTAGGACCTAACTCACACAATCCCTGAAAATTTCATCGAAATTGGTTGAATAATTGCGGAGTTTTGGTTGTAACAATAAATTTAAAGTTCGCGCATGCGCAGCGGCTATTGCTTGGCTAATTTGATTGAAACTTATAGGGTGTCTCTTAGAAGTTAGTCCCTAACTAACCTCCAAATTTGAGCAAAATCGGTTCATTAGAAACCGAGAAACCGAGGTTCCAGGAAATTCACGTTTGCGCATGCGCACTCGCTCCTATTGGTCCGAAGGTGCTGAAATTGATAGGGGACCGTCTAGGACCTAACCCGCACAATCCCTGAAAATTTCATCAAAATCGGACCACAGGTTAGTATAGTTTTGCCCGGGACAAGGATTGACCACAGACAGACCGACAGTCAGACAGACACGGAACCAAAATTGTTCGGGAAGCTCTAAAACGCAAAAAGCAAGTGGAAATTTTGATTTTGGAGGACATTTTTTTTTTTTTTTTTCACTTCTTTCACGAATACAAAGCTTCCCTACCTTCGGTAGTGAGGAAGCAAAAAAAAAAGTCTGCCAAGTTGGGTGGGCAGTATAGCTTCCTCACTCATTGTAACATGGACGTACAGAATCAGTTGGCGAAAAAATTATGATTCAAAGAGTTATTGAATACCAAAATATTAGCGGTCCACCGTCTAGGACCTAACCCACACAATCCCTGAAAATTTCATCGAAATTGGTTGAATAGTTGCGGAGTTTTGGTTGTAACAATAAATTTAAAGTTCGCGCATGCGCAGCGGCTATTGCTTGACCAATTTGATTGAAACTTATAGGGTGTCTCTTAGAAGTTAGTACCTAACTAACCTCCAAATTTGAGCAAAATCGGTTCATTAGATACCGAGAAACCGAGGTTCCAGGAAATTCACGTTTGCGCATGCGCACTCGCTCCTATTGGTCCGAAGGTGCTGAAATTGATAGGGGACCGTCTAGGACCTAACCCGCACAATCCCTGAAAATTTCATCAAAATCGGACCACAGGTTGGTATAGTTTTGCCCGGGACAAGGATTGACCACAGACAGACAGACAGACCGACAGACAGACAGACAGACACGGAACCAAAATTGTTCGGGAAGCTCTAAAACGCAAAAAGCAAGTGGAAATTTTGATTTTGGAGGACATTTTTTTTTTCACTTCTTTCACGAATACAAAGCTTCCCTACCTTCGGTAGTGAGGAAGCAAAATGAATGGAGATGACGGAACGAAAGAATCAACATAATCGGGAACGATTTTTTGATTTTTAACGGGTAAACTACTGGTCTAATCTGAATATCAACAGTTTTTGAGTTTCCCCACTTGGTTCTTAGAGTTTCAGGTCATACGAATCTAAGAAGAGAGACTCAAAACGTGTTTCGATTCGAGATGTTGTAAATTTTGGATCTGTCTAACCAAGACAAAACTTGCTCTATTTGAAACAATTTTGGGTCACCTTCATTCGACAATTCCCCTCACATTTTGAAATCAGGATGTAAGCAACTATTACGAGTTTCTTTCAAAGAACAAGTCGGCAGGTTTGTTCCTAACGCGGAAATAACTAGCTCAACGTATGACACAATAGGCTTGCCAAAGATTAGTTTTAGTTTGCTTGTTTTATGATAATGAGAACCAGAAGAAGTATACAATCTAGTAATAGTTATCTACGCCATAAAAAATTCATGAATTATGAATATTTGTTACCTTGTTTGCACGATGATGATGTTTTCTCAAGAAACGAAAAATTAAGATATGGGGCTATATCAGTCATTAAGAAAGTTTATCCGACGACGCCATTGTAGTTTGTCAGTAGTTTTTCGCCTGGACAATGTAACTTATCGTAGGTCGGCATCTGTTCGATGAGTCTTTGAAATTGTTAAAATTAATGAAAAATTAAATAGTCAAAATCCTGTTGATCGTTTTCTGAATTAGGAGATCGTGTGGACGGTTTTCGCGTATTCGCTCACCTCCTGATCGAATCGTTACAAAATCAATAGTTAGATTAATCATCCAAAGTCTCACTTCCCCTACCCATCAGCACTATCCTCTAGTTTTTGGCGAAAATGGGTCATTCGATCATGAGATAGGTGATAATGTTTCAGGATAATCAAGATAGCAAAAAAAAAAGTGTTCGAGAGCTCATAATCAAAATAAATCGGGGAAATTCCATCAAAATCAAACCGTGATTTAGTAAAGTTGTGCTGGGAAACACGAACAGATAGCTCTAAAATGCGAAATTCAAGTTGAAAATTCAATTTTGGATGTGCCAAATTTTGTTGACCTGCTGTACGACAAATTTTGTTGCTTTTTGTTATGAGGAATCAAAAATCAATGTTTCAAAGTTCGAACTTTGCAACTTGTTTCAACGGCAGTCGAGTACCGATCGACTGTAGACGAGCAATTTTCATGATCAGATCGCCAACTAAGGCGGTCATTACATCACTCGCATGTCATTAGAGACACACCTACCTACGCGACTTAGATGGATACCTACCGCTCTAAACCACTACCGCATCGTAGAAAGATCCTTGACTAGTCTCGTTTGGGATGTTAGTAACTAGGTGTTATAATTACTGAGGCTGGAGAAAACGAGTTCACTAGAGTATACATTGCACGGGGTATTTGACCACATTTTTTGGCCTTCCCCCCTCCCCTTTTTTTTGTTCACCTATTTTTCACTGAATCGAATGGAACCATTGCTAGATCAACCGAATGGTACAAAATGAAGATAAAAATAGATACAAATTTATAAAAAGTGTCGATAAAAACTTTTCAACTTCTATACGTAATAATTTATTAAAAATTAGAAAAAAAATGCATTTACGCGCTACGGTACTAGCTTGCGTCTGTATTACGTTTGATTACAAAGAAAATTACACAACGGTTTATTATTTTGCTGTAGAGATAGAAGAACACAGCTTTTCGATTGATAATACCTACCAATCATATTATCGGGTAGAGTTGAAATCAAGTGAATTTTGACAGAAAGTTCCTACCAGCTAAACATCGTTATCCCGAAGTTGTCGGTCCCTTCAATTTATTTGATTCTTGGTTGTTAAAGAAGCACTACTGAATGACATTGTCCAACAGAGTAACAGAACTTGACCAAGAGAACTGCCATCTACCTCCTTCTGCTGGCACCCACAAGTTCTGATAAATTTCACATTAAACGCGCATTCAACTGTTTTTGATCGTCTGGTCGGTATTATTCGTTTCTAGAAATTGATCACTAACTTGAATGGATGGAAAAACGACACGAACATTCAGTCAATAGGTCAATACAGTCCCGTAGAGCTCTGGATGGTGTCATTAAGTTCTTAAAAATGGCGTCTATTTTAAATTTATGATAAAACCTTTCCTTTAAATATATCGCAAATTTTGAGCTAGCTTAGGAATGATTCCCCTCACTTTTTAGCCTTTAGAAGTGATTGAAAAAACTAAAAGCTTCGGGGCACAACTAGACCCTAAACGGGGCCGATATACCAAATTTCATCAAAATCGGTACGGCGGAAGGACTGGAAATGTTTTATTTGATTCGATTCAAAAGATTTATTATTGAAGATAATGAACCAAAATTCCATTTCACGCACAAATGGAGGGCATTTTAAGGTTGTGAACAAGTGTTCTTCCTAATATACGATCGTAGGTAATCAATGTTTGTTACGTTAAAAGAGTACGAGTATTTTTAAGATATACTGGCCGTCCTTCTGCAACGGGTTTTTATTATCCGGAGGTCTGAGGTCCGTTCACCAACATCAGTGGTGGTGGTCCGCTGCCAATGAAACCACTGAAAAAGTGGTTCACGATCGAGTTCTGATCACTTGTCTGAAACTAATCAGAAATACGACTGTTAATCGTCTTAAATGTTATCGTTGAAAATTGTGTTTCTAACAGCTTTTGGCATTTAATACGCCGAAATGTGAACGTGAAATCGTTGTGAGTTCTGGTTGTAGCTCTCGTCAGTTTTCCATGTTTCGGAGCGGTACAAAAAGCTACCGTTCTGAGTCAGCTTGGGTCGTTACTATCGCTGCAATATTCATATATGAGAAAACTTCCGCAACCCTCCATCCTCTTATTAGGCTTCTTAATCCTTAATTTAAACTTCGTTGGGGTTTTGTAAAATACAAAATTCAGTCATGAGCGATTTTTAACTGGTTATGGACCCAGACTTCTTGGTCTGATTCAAACGAGTCCCTAAGCCTGGATTGTATCCCTCTTGTATGCCCTCTATTGGTTATTCTTTCAATCTTATTCTCTGAAATCTATGATAATACAAATTCCACATTCATTTGTAAACATTCAATTAGCATCCGCCTTCTGCTTTTAGTACACCATCAGAAGTGTTTTAAAGGACTTGAATATCCAATTTCAGATATTTCGTTTCTTAAAACACCAACTCTGGGAAGTAAGTTGGGGGCGCTGGTATAGTATAAGTAGGTAGGTAACTTTAATATTTTAGGAAGTTTGCATCGGTTTCTTTGAAAATGTACAAATTACCCATATTGCATGAATGAAACTCGTCTTTAGCAGCCTACTTTCCATTAAAAACAAAATGTTTCTATTAAGTGAAAATTGCCCATTCTCTGCATTACACCACCGAGAAAGTAAAGCGTTTCAGTAGCTACTATGCTCCGTTGCTCACTATCTTGAGATCTCAATCGATCCGGACTCGTTCCAAATGCTTTCTGGCAACTCCCACGGCTAATAATCTCTTGCATACACGGTCTACCATTCAAGTAGTTATGAGGATAATGGAAATATCATGAACAAAAGAACCTTTGTGTGCGAGATAGTCATCAGGCTGATGGTTCTAGATGCAGATAAACCTACCCTGTGTCATGCTTCACGACGGTTTATATGCCATTCGTTGCTGTGGACGATTATACTTCTTGACCTCGGTTCGTCATGATGATTTTAAATCGTGTTTCCCATTTTCTGCTAACCTGCATCTTTTCCAATCTGGGTTTACCTTCTTTCCTCTGGGCTTCTCATCCTCACTGCCATTAGAAGGGTCACGCTATTTCCCGATGATTTATCACCTATCTTTCATTAGCGATCCAGTTTTAGTTGGATTCAGCCAACGCCCTTTCCCCTCCTTCCTTTGCTCTTCCCCGCCTTCCTCCTCTCAAAACCCCGCCCGCTCTTAAACCCTTCCATGCAAATTAGGAAGCCCTAGCAGGTATCTAAAGTCCTAACCTTGCCCTTCGTCCTTGGTGAGGAAAAACAGCTTGTCCTCGTTCTTTGGTTTCGTGTTCTTATCGGAGATTAAATTGACCGCTATAACTGATGACTTGGACGTGTTATTTATTTTATGAATCACAGTTATTCTATCTTTTCTATTGTCTTTCAGCATAACATTCTGGGTCATTTGGCATTTTGTTCAAATGGAGCAGTTGCATGATATTTAGCTTCCGAGTCTACCAAGGTAGAGGAAACAGTGTTTTCACTTTTCAACGTTGACAAAAAGTTCTCCAAAATCAAAATTTCCATTCGAGTTTTGCCTTCTTGGACAATGAGAAATTTCACCGAATTCTGTTTGCATTTTTCCCGAATAGTTAATGGTGTGGGATAGATGAAAATCGGGCTGATTTCGGAAAATAAGTCTCCTGTTATTTTTGGGAGACAATCAAAACTAACCGGGAAAACGGACGTGAAGCGGGAACGCTCGCTGATTGGGCTGTTCGGATCGCCGTCTCCTCCCAGTGTTGCCCATTGGGACAACGAAATCGTGTTTTCTAAGAGAAAAGTTATCAAACAAAAACAGGGAAAACCTAATTTTCCCCATCATGCTTTTTCTATTTTTTTCTTCAGTTTTTCGATTTCGAACTTTACTGTTTCGTGAAATTTCGCATCTGGGGACTATACAGGGTGTCTACACTTTCGATGGGCATAACTTCAGGGTTCGATTCTACAAGGTATTTCCAACAAAAAATGTCTTCTAGCAATTTTCTTTTAACCCACTCAAAATTCTATTTTTTTCACTTTAAAGTTTTTCTTCGCGTTTTCGACCTTACGGCACTGATATGGTCATAACTCCCTCATTTCTCCTGAAAATTCAAATCTGACTACACCTTTAGAAAGAGCGTTAAATTACCAAACTACTTGAAGCAAAATCAAAATTTTTTAGCAATGAAATAGTATCAAAAAATCAAGTCAAAAAGCGAACTTTAAAATTTTTTTTGAAACTTGACTTTCTTCGACCAACGTTTTCACTCTAAATCCCTGCACATTTCGATGGGCGCTCTTCGGATAAAACATGTTCAAATTGTCACCTTTCCAACGGTCTATCAATTTTTCTGTTCAACATTCAAAAAGAAAGAGTAAATGAAGTTTGAATGTCACAAAACGTGTGTTTTACAAGCAAATCCAGTGTTTCAAGCCGGTTTATGGTCCCCCTCGATCTCAAAATGGCTTGACGATTTTGGTATCATTTTCTATGTAATTATTTACGCTGAATCCAATTGTGATACTTCCGAATGATTCCGACTGCTAGAAAGTGGATTTTTCGAAGAAAACCTTCGTTTTTCGTACATAAAATTCGCATCGTACATAAATTAACACCTTTCTACTAAATAAAAACACCGACTTTCTAGCTGATTGAAGTTTTTGTTGAGTAGAAAGGTGTTACTTTATGCTCACTACCATATCTACGAATAATGCGGATTTTATGTACGAGAAACAAAGGTTTTCTTCGAGAAATCCACTTTCTAGCAGTCGGAATCATTCGGAAGTATCACAATTGGATTCAGCGTAAATAATTACATAGAAAATGATACCAAAATCGTCAAGCCATTTTGAGATCGAGGGGGACCATAAACCGGCTTGAAACACTGAATTTGCTTGTAAAACACACGTTTTGTGACATTCAAACTTCATTTACTCCTTCTTTTTTACTGTTGAACAGAAAAATTGATAGACCGTTGGAAAGGTGACAATTTGAACATGTTTTATCCGAAGAGCGCCCATAGAAATGGGCAGGGATTTAGAGTGAAAACGTTGGTCGAAGAAAGTCAAGTTTCAAAAAAAATTTTAAAGTTCGCTTTTTGACTTGATTTTTTGATACTATTTTATTGCTAAAAAATTTTGATTTTGCTTCAAGTAGTTTGGTAATTTAACGCTCTTTCTAAAGGTGTAGTCAGATTTGAATTTTCAGGGGAATTGAGGGAGTTATGACCATATCAGTGCCGTAAGGTCGAAAACGCGAAGAAAAACTTTAAAGTGAAAAAAATAGAATTTTGAGTGGGTTAAAAGAAAATTGCTTGGAGACATTTTTTGTTGGAAATACCTTGTAGAATCGAACCCTGAAGTTATGCCCATCTTAAGTGTAGACACCCTGTAGATTTCTCGATCTCTGCGCTTCAAGTGGCCATAAATGAACAAATTCCAGGATGACGTCATTTTCCCGGTTTTTTTTTTAAACATTCGTATTTTCTACACTGTTTTGTTTATTCGTAAATTAGGAAGTTCGGGCTGAAAGTTTGCCTTAGGAGGTTTTTCGAGGTGCTGAATCCGATTTTGGGGTCAAAAATAGGAAATTCCGACATGGTGAAATTCCTCAATGAGGAATTTCCGTGTCTATGTGTACATGTAGGTCATGAGAAATCCTTGCAACGAGCAAAACTATACGAAGTTATTGACCTATTTCGATGAAAATTTTCAGGGATTGTGACGGTCGGAGTGTAGATGGTCCCCTATGAAAATCATCATCCCTGAATCGTAGTAGCCTCGGCGCATGCGCAAACGTAAAACTCTTCTAAGAGCGGTAACTTCTACATTTTCCTCCCGAGTTGGATGAGATTTTCATTCCACTTGGCATAATTTTTTTCTGGGAATTATTGTAATCAAAGCTGGATGAATTAGGCAGATGGGTATCTAGTTGATTGAAAGGACAATAATGTTACAACCAACTTAATACAATCATCCTCGGCTGTTAAGTACTTCGACTTGGAAATCAGTTTCCGTGAAAAACATCTACCTTCCTTCTTCATTCCTTTCAAAGAATGCTAATTGCCCGAGAGTAATATTTGTTGCAATTGATCGTGGGCAGGTCTCCTTGATTCTCCGGTTTTTCCTGTTCAGTCGACTATTTTCCCGTTGCTTTCCTGTATGTTGACGTTTTTTCCTCGTCGATTCCACTCGTAACATCAAGAAGAAAAACCTTTCCAGGGAAAAAATTGCTTTAGATTGATTGAGCTGTTGATCGTAGGTGCATGAAATGCGTTTTTTCTATCTTGGCTTGTTGCATGCTCCAGTCGGACTTTTGCTCAAGGTAAGTATAGATAAAAATTTCGCGTCGTATCCCACCGTGTCCTGTGATTGACTTTCTGTCGTCTTATAATGTGTCACCTTCAGCGTATCAGCATTCTGAATGATTCAGTCTTAATCCCATGAGTCATTTACAGTTGGGATGGGCATCGTTTTTGTGGTACATTTATGATTTCTGGTGACCGAGTTCAATGAAAAAATGAGGTCATTCGAATTGGTGTGTCTGTAGACGAGTTTTTGATTACTCTTCTCAATTGTTTGGAATCCCTGGAGGCTCTTCGAATAAATACAA